>JAEQBH010005556.1:0-125892 GCA_016808115.1 Tetrastigma voinierianum | reverse complement strand
ACGAGCTTGATGAATCGAGTGCTGGAATCATATGAGAGCGCCCGAATTTATAAAGAGAGGCTCAAGTTGTTCCATGACAAGACCATTGTTCTGAAGACCTTTGAACTCACTAAAAGGTTTTGGCTGTACAAATTCGCTTAATATTGTTTCCAGGAAAACTCCGCTCTGTGGACTAAATCTCGCTTCGCTGTCAAGCTCATACCCATATGGTGCGTTGGAAATTGAGAACTTAAAACGGGAAAACCTTAAAGTCACGGCCAACGCTAAAGCCATTTCGAGAACTTCGACCGTCAGAGAGTAGAGGAGGAACTAGTAGATCCGCCTCTATCAAGATGTTCTTAAGAGTAATTTCTATCCTACCTTGTCAGATATAGTTTTTATTTTCTTCATGCATTTCCTTTTCCTGTTTTCTTTCTTTCTTTAGTCTACTTTATTTCACATAAACAAAAAAAAAAAAAAATTTCCACACCTTCCGGTTCCGCCTTTTGGGTGTCCTGGTCGCATTGAGGACAATAAGCTATCAGAAATGGGGTGGGACTGCATGTTACATGTTGCTTGATGGCAAAATTTTTCGATTTGCGGCTCTTTTGGGTATAGTACTTGACTTGTGATTTATGCAGCCGCATGACCTCATGTATGCACTCCACGTAGTCTCAATGTATCTACAAAATAACAAGCACGCACAAAATTTTTGGTGTTCATATTTTGACCTGATCACCCCGAATTCTATTCTAGTAACTACACAAACCGTTGATTTTCTCGCCTCGCTTCATGTTTTGCCTGCTATTGTTTCAGCATGTGCTTTGACTTAGCATTCCTTGTTAACTATATGCATTATATTCTCTCGGTGAACACGATGCATAATCGAGATGATTTTAGCCACTTCATTCATGTGTTGGCATTTCTCAAATCATTTCTGAGTTACCGCTTGCAATCTACTTTGAGCCTTGAATGGCCAATTTAGTTCGAACCCTAGGAACCAGGATCACGAGAAGTACAGTGGACCCCACGGTAAGCGTGGAGGTGTCAAGAGAGTGAAGTACAATTTTTAGTTCCGTGAACACAAATCAGGTTAGGCAGAGTATGAGCAGGGAAAGAAATGAGCATTCAGTGAAATCCGAGATGGAGGGCAAATGGAAAGATCTAATTATCTAAGACTTCACCGCTTTAAAAAGACGCTGGGTACCTGATCTTCACTTTACTCCGCATCACCGGCATCACCCAAGCAAAAAGAGGCAATGGACATTTGATACCGGCACCGCAGGGCGAGTTGGGCCAAACTAGGGTTTTTATTCCCCTTTTTCCACCTCTTTCCATGTTCCTACTCCCCCATCACCATATAAGACACACCCTAGACCATTATTCCTCTCACACGAGCAAACCTGAGATCAAGCACTTCGCTGTTTCATTTTGTCTGATCCGCATCTTCCGCAGCTTTGTCGCCTGGCTGCAAAGCGCCCCATTTCTTTGGGAGCACCTTTTTATGTGGTATTTCATTGTTCCACATGGATTTGTTTGGGTGGCTTGTGTTGGTGGTTTTATGTTCTGTGGATAGGGCCTCACGATGGTAATGGGGAGGAAGATCGATCAACCGAATGAGATAAGCCTCGAGCATCGTGAGACGGGTCACGGATATCGCTCGTGTTCGGGGCCTCGCTTGCTTTATTCACTGTTCTTGCCATACCTATGGCAAGATCGAAAAACTTTGGAAAGCGACGCGGCCCTCAGCCTCTTATGGAGCGCACCTTGAAAAACTGAAAGTCGATACCTCGCACCGTGAAAAGAAAGGGAAGGGAAAACAAAGAGATTCCTCATCTACGAGCGAGGAGGCACTGAGAGCCAAGACGAGAGATCAAGCCATGTTTACCGAAGCCCTCAACTTAACTGGAAAAGTGGGCCTAATCAATTGCTAAGGTGGCTTAATATGAAGTGGTGTGAAAAGTGGACACACTCTTGTTCACCCATCCTATCGTGGAGGTTATCTGTATGCACTTGCAATTTGTCTCAGGTTTACACAAGGAAACATCTACCGACTGGGTCCTGAATTTTATTCCAATTTGAGAGAAAATCATCATATAAATACCTTGCTAAAGACCACTGTTATGGGCAAACAGTTAAAGGTTAGCCCTGATTCGATAACTCACTCGTTGCATTATCTTCGCCCGACCCCACATGACCGACCTTACCCTCTCAGGGCCATTACCGAGCCTGATGCCGTTGAGTCTGTCGATGCTATGTACACTACTCCTGCCTATGGAGGTTTTATGCAAGGAGTTCGCTCCAGGAAGCTCAAGCCTCGAATATGCATTAATGAACAAAATGACCACAGCCATGATCGTAATCGAAGTGGAAAAGATAAATTGCCAAGCAAGGAAGAAATCCAGTTTTTGTATGAGGTGATGACTAGGAAGATCATTGATTATGCCTTGGTTGTATGGTGTGTTATGCGGGATTTCCTGTAGTCCCTGACTGAAAACAGGCATATCCCATTCCCGACTCTAGTTACAAATTTGGTGGAAGCTGGTGGGATAAGGGGATTAGTTAGAGAAAAACGAATTCTTCCTAAGCTGGGGCCCATCACAAACCAAACAGAAGCTAAGAGCCGAGTTGCATCCACAAGACCTCAGTCTTCACGTTCTCCTTTGGCTATAGACGGGGCTTCTTCTGCCATCGCATAATGGGTCGATGAGCACATCCCCTTTGAAAAGGATGGAGCGTCAAATCAAGGGTCAGTTCTGGGCGCATATCAGGAAGCGTAAATAACTCGGGATTCACAAAGCCTCCGGTGCTCGTGAGAGTCACATCTTGCTCAGGAGAACCAAGTAGCAGAGATGTTGCCCTCCCGACTGAAGGGGATTCCAATGAGCTCGACGAATCGTGGTCGACGAGGACGATTCTCTCTTCTCGATTGCATGGCGGAGGATGTAGAGTAGTAGCATGGTGGGTTAGAGTAGGGTTTTTCGAAATTGGGTAGAGACCTCAGCCACATCATGCCAACACCCATTTTGTTCATATAAACCCTATTTGTGTAGCCCATGGTCAAGTATAAGCCTCGAAAGATCTTTTATTTTAGTTATGCTGGTTGTCTCTTGACTTTTATGCATACTAGTTGCTTGGGTGATGTTAAATTGTTTGCCTTGATACTATAGTTCATTTCGCTATAACTGATTGCAAATTCATATTTCTCCTCTTAATTCCATGGTCCCCTATATGAATATCTCGGTTTTGTAATAGTTTGTTATTATGTCCATTACTTTGAGACCATGGTTTCATTCGAGTTCAGTGCATACTTTGTCAGGTTAAAGCACTATGCTCAATTTTTGCCCGATGGGAAACTTGCACTGCCTGACTGTGCCTAGCGCATTTTATTGAAGTTCATAATTAGCAAGTGTTACATATTCAAATCTTGCTAGGGACTAGCAAGATGTAGGTTGGGGGGTGTGTTGAATACATAAAAGGGCAACATTTATATCGGATTGTAGTACCTTCAGCTCATATTTTGCTATCATTTTGTATAAGAATAGGTGCCTTTGATCGTTCTCATGTTTTTGTACTTGTGTAGGTTTTTCGAGTTCCGTGCACACTTTTTATAAGTGTTCGTGTCCAGAGAGCGAATGCGGATCATTGTGGTTGATGGCAGCCGCTGTTGAGAAGTCTCGGGAAGTGTTACTGTGTGAGGGAACATTTGCAGCATGATTGGTACTCTGACTACAAATCGGCAGACGGCATTCTGTGCGTAAAATCACCATTGCCTTTGGTACCGGTACTACACTTATCGCACCGTACCAACATGTAATTTTTGCGGGTTTTGAGCAGAATTCCAACCGTGGTGCAAGGGTACGCTTGTCTTTTGACCACCACTTCGAGATGATGAAGGAGAAGGGTATTTAAGCCAAAGAAAGGCGGAGAGGGAGTGTAGCTTTGATCCTGTGGTTTTCGCTTCAAAGAAGGAGTGTTTTCCTATATTTTGCTGTGGTTCATAAGAGTAGAGTAGAATATTTAGTTTTTCTTCTTGATTCTGGTTTTCAATTACGTGTAATCTTCGCCTGGTTCGTATAACTCGGTATTCTTATACCAGATTTTGTGCTTTGATTTCTCAATCAAGAATTAAAGTTTTATTTCTCAAGTCTCCTTTATGAATAGTTCTTATCAAATATGAATCGATTCCTAGTTTCAATGACGTTCTAAACTCCCATGATGGGGTTCTAACGGTGGAAACTCACCTCCATCAAGGTAATAACTCTCAATTCCTCTTTTGTGCTTCAACGGGATTGTACGATGCTAAGCACTTGTAGAAAATCTTATAAAACCTTAGTTTGGCATCTTCTTGACAACTTGTGAACGAGAGACCCTCGGTACATGTTGTGCTTGATCGCAAATGCAAGCTAACAGTCTAAGCAAATCATTTGAACAAGTGTTTGTCATCGCTCAATTGTTCTTCGTTTTAAAAGAGCTTTTAATGTAAAACCCTCCGTCGAAGACCATTCGTCAATGGCTCTTAAATGAGATCGTGAACAAGAGGTGGGAATTACTTGACTGCAGAGAGGAAACCTAAGAACCCTATCATTCACCCCCTCCGCTTTTAAAAATAGCTGATTTAACTCCATTACCTCAATCAATCAATCACAACCCCTGTGATTTTACTTTAACCGCACACTTTGGAGAATAATTCCTGCTGATCACCTAGAAACCACTCCCGTGGAAATGACCTCGCGGATCTCCGTAGTATAATGCTCGACGACCTTAGTTCCTACGCTTGGGAATAATTTCCGGCATACCAAAGAGACTAAGCATTTTCGCGCCGCTGTCGGAGTGGCGAGCAATCTAGTTGATCTGAAGAGAGCTAGAGGTAATTTGCAATTGAATTGCAAACTCAGATGTTCTACCTTTCTTTTAATTTGTTTTTAATGAAGAATCTAAGTGATATTTGTCTAAAAGGAGTAGATTGTGCATGTCGGTCAGGGGCTCAGAATAAGCAACACCTCGACTTGTAAGAATTGTACTAAGAACTCAAGAGTCCATAGTAAAGTCATTTGTTTCAAGAGAACCCTACACCTCAAATGGACCATCACGGGAGTCAACAACTGCTTTTTAATCCAAATGCCCAAGGGTTACCTGTTAACCCACAAGGACTCCATGAACCTCCACAACATGGAGATGGTGTTGCACTCCCAGCAACCTCAGCAGTAGGAAGGGGAAATGTTAATTTTCAACGAAATCAATATCGGGCTCCACCTGCCCCTTTACCTAATGTGGAAAGAACTCTCCGAGAGATTCTGCAACCTCGAAGAACCATAACAAACTCATGTTGCAGCAGGCTTATGAAAGTGCCAGCAGGCTTAGAGCCAAAAGTCTAGTCTTATGAAAGGAGGCAGTTGCAAATACTGAGAGGAAATATTCTAACGAAAACTTTATTGATAATACTTCTTAAGGTGCATAGCATTCCACATTTTAGGTACGGGCGTCCCGTTTAGTTTATTTAATACGTATAACCCATTACCCCCCACTGCATAACTATGTATGGGGCTCCTTCCCAATTTGGCTGAATCTTTCAAAGAATCGGGTCATTTGTGTTCTCAAGACTAGATCCCAACCTCAAAATGCACGCTACTTTATACACTTGTTGTATAAGTTTGCCATCCTTGTTGGTGGTATGCTATACGATAGGCGATCGCTTCCTAGAGCTCGCCTGTTACATTTCCTCCAGGTCCTTGGAGATGGCTTCAGCATTAGCCATTCCAGGAACCTCAATTCAAGTTTGCCATATCTATGTTTCCCCATTCCAAATTAAGCTTTACACAAAAATGTCCTTAAAAATCAAAGCCAAAATTGCTCGAGGACAAACAAAATTTTTTTTTATTTGTTTAGAGACAAGCAAAACTTTAAGTTTTGGGGAATTTGATGAGTCTTAAACTCATATATATTTAATCCATTTTTCTAGCATGTTTTTAACAGTTTCAGCTCTATTTGTATGCCAAAATTATGGAACATTCACCAATTTTTTGTTTTGCAGGTGTTAATTGAAACATGAGAGAAAGCAAGCAGAAAAGAAGCAAAAAAAAAATGGAAACTACAGCAAAATTTCGCATTAATAATTCTTGTACGTCACGACACACCCCAAGCATGCCAAAAGAACTATGTAGCAACCAACAACTATATGTCGCAACAAAGTCCAGGATAAACTTCAGGCAAAAATAGAATCTTTGTTGCGACAAAGAGTTCTATGTCACGACATTGCTAAAGAAGAATGAAAAGAAGACTGTCACGACAGTTCTTAACCCTGTCACGACAATGATCAAGGCGGAGAGTAGTAAGAGCCGCGGTCGGCTAACATTTCCTCTGTCGCAACACAAAAAATCGGAAGACTAATGATGAACTCGCCGGGCATTAAAAGTCAATTATGTCGCGATAAAAATGCTAAGAATACAAATACAAGTCAACTGAGACAAGTGTTTTTATGTTATGACAGCCGTAACTGCTGGGCCAAGGGGAGGGAGATCGTCTCTGCCGCAACAAAGAAATCATGCTGCATAACATTCGTAATTCACTAAGTGAGTAACAAAATTGGCCACGACAAATATTATTTTGGTCCCTACAAACAAAAAATGAAGGAGGTGAATTCTTTATTGCGACAAGGAGTTGAAGAGCAACTCAAAAAGAATGGCGACAAAGAAACTCATGTTGCGACGTAGTAAAGAAATGAAGGAAGAATCTCTGTCACGACAGAGAAATTTTCTGTCACGACAATAAAAGCTAGGGAATGAAAGAATTTTTTTCGCGAACAAAAATAGAATGAGAACTAAGATTAGCCAAGTCAAGCATGTCGCAACAAAGATTTCTATGTCGCGATAAACAGCTCAACAAGCGACAAGAACCAGAGAAGAAAAGTTTGTCGGGACCAAAGAGTTTCCTGTCGCAACAAAAATTGCTAAGGACTCAAAGAAATCCCGCCATGCACGTAGTTGGATAAAGCTGAATGGAAAATGTTTGTCGCAACAAGGAAAATTATGTCACGAATGCACCGTGGGGCGTATGACGTGAAAAGCTGGTCATGTAATAGGTTTGGTGTCGCGACAATACATTCCTCGCTGCGACAAGAACAAGAGACTGCCACACCAAAATTCTGTCACGACATTATCAAAGTCTGTCACAACAGAATTAAAGAAATAGCTCAGGGAACAAGTCTCAACAGAAGACAACATGCTACTTATTAGCGCCGCGATTAAAAGATCAAAAACTCATTCACGACAAAACTTTCTATGTCTCGACAGAGTGACCAATTTAGGCCAGGATTTTGGGGATCCATGATTAATACTAATGAAGAGCGCCTAACATTGGGAAGTCTATAACAGACGATCTAGGGCACTGTGCACAACTTCTACAACCTCCAAGACGTTTAGTAGTCAAGACTCTCAGATATTTTATTTTTCTTTTATTTTTCTTTTCTTTTATTTTTTCTTTTAGTAGAGTTAGTTTTAGTAGAGTTTCAACAGATTTTGAAGGATATTCCTTTAGATTGATTTGGGTATTGAACTGAATGGTAAATCAGTTGGAATTCTATTATTAAAATCATTTTTCTATTACTATTTGATTTAAATTGAGGATGGAAAGTTTCCTCGAGTTCATTTATTTCCATTTTTTTATGATTTCAAGTGAATATTCCCCGACGCTAGTCACCATATGAGTGAACCAGTTATGAAAAGTTGAGCTCTCTGGAAATGGGTCAATGATGATGTTCATTTTTATGCACAAGGTGGAAAAACGCCTTAATTAGAATTCTTGAATTTATTTAATTGGTATTGTTTTTTTTAAAATTTATTTATTCCCAGTACTAGTACCGTATACCCAAGCAAGGTCCAGTATCTTACTCTAATTTCCAGGAGGCCCTCTGCGTGAGATGGAGAATCCTGAGAGTATAGAGTTATTCTTTGTGGGTATGGTAGACTAATACTAAGGAACTAATGAACTCTGATGGGTTCCTCAAATAGATCACCAACTTACTCGTAACTTGAGGATAGTTGAATGAAGTATCAGTTTAATCACTCAGAGGTCTTTTCTCTTTCTGTTGAATTGATTCTGATCTCGTGTTAGCAAGGATCTAATCAAGGACATGAAATTAATGTAAATGAAGGATAAGGTGTCAATCAAATCGAGAAGGCTTGCAATATCCCGTCTATAGGACAGAATTTCACCCCAAATCTAGGTATGAAGTAATCAAAAGGAAAAATACTTAAATCTTAGAAAGAGGGTTACAAATTACAAGTAACTGATTAGAATTATGTTTCAGAAATGAATATGAACCTTTAATCAGTGAAAAGTATGGTTAAGGGAAAAATCCAAACTATACTACCATGCATATTTGACAAACTCAGATTTCCAATTTATGGTTGAGCTATGAATTGATAAGATGCAGAAATTGATTATTACTCGTTGATCTATATCCAATCTTGTCTCACTCAGTGAATTCTCAAACTATTTTTATTAAAAATTATTTGCTTGCATATTAAGGAATTGAATCTATAATTAAAATTCTTTAGTCATCGATCATCATATTAGCGGAGTTCAAATAGTAAATGAAATTGAGTAGCTAGTAGTTAGTCTTTTTTATTTATCATCATTCCTCGTGGGAACAATATCTCGGACTTTAAATATCCACTTTTATTACTCAGACGACCAGGTAATTGGGCAAGAATCAATACCAACTCAATTTGTAATGAATACATTTTAAAAAATGAGCAAATCAATCTTTTCTTTTACACAAGCATCTAGCTAACAAGTTTTTGGCGCCGTTGTCGGGGACTAAATAGCTCTTGAGTGACAGTACCAGAAGTTTGGCATACACAGATCGCATCAAACAATTTGGTCTGTAACAAGTTTTTAGCGTCGTTGTCTGGGATTAGCTAATAGTTCTTTGGTAATAATGTTATAAATTTATATATATATATATATATATATATATATATATATATATATATATATATATATATATATATATATATAGTATATATATATATATATATATATATATATATATATATAATCGGTCCTAACACTCCGTGCACATCAAAAATGCTAATATAAAGGGTGAGTGCGCATCATAGTGAGGCATAATTATCTTGTTCAAAGCTGACAAGAAAAGGATATGGGACCATCTTGGCTTGGTTTCTTCTGTCTCCCTTCGTGTGATAGCATTCACCCTAGCTTTGACGTGGCGCTCTAAGAGCTTCTTGGCTGGGACGCTCGACCGATACTAGCTCACAAACAAAGCCGCCTATCATATAGTTTACGGTGTGTCCGCTTATGTTGGGGTTGTCACATCAACTATGATTATGTCTGTGGCTTACCCTAACTCCACCCCGTGGTCAGGTTCCCTAACATATCTCCTTACATGTCCTGCCTTGATTAGCTTTTCAACCATAAATTTTAGGCTTCCGCACCATTCGATCTCATGCCCATGGTCTCTATGATAATCACACCTCAAGGACTGATTCCTTTAGGAGGGATCCATCTAGATAGGAGCAGGCCATTTAAACTTTGGAAAGTCGCGAATGATGGGTAATAGCCTCTCATAAGAGATGTTCAGGGGGGTAAACTGCGGTGGCTTTCTTTTCTTTTGTGATTAGTCAAAAGATCGCTTTCGGTCTCTATTCTAACCTTCCTCGGATTCGAGGCTGTTTCCTTCTAGCGGTTTATTTCCTTCGATCGGCTGGCTCGTAATCATGATGGGCCCCGCTGCACGAATATTGTCCTCCAAAGATTGAGTACCTATCGCCCGTCAGATAATTTCTTCCATCGCCGCTGGTCAATCTGAAAAGCATAGTGACTGGAAAAAAGAGTAGATGGCCCGAAGCTTCTCCTAAAGTTTTGGAGGATAACATCCATGCTATATGACTCTATTTGCTGGACGGCTTGCCCGAACCTCCTTGTGAAGTCACGAATGGTCACTTCTTCCTGTTTGGGAATGGTTTTTAAAGAGCTCATGTTTCTCTTTTGTCACACGGAGCAAAGATAATGTTATATGAATGCGGCCTATAGTTTGTCGAACAAATTTATTGAGTAGCGCGGGTGCTTGTGAAACCAAGCCAACACTGGCCCCGTAAGCTGGTCGGGAGTACTTTGCATAACAGTCGGTTGTTACCAGCATTCAGTGTCATCAGCCTCGATTATAATGGAGAATATGGTCAAAGGCTACCGATCCATCAAACGCTAGAAAGCTGGAATAATAAACCCGCTGCGGCTCATAGTCAAGGATGTTGCCTCTAGGGGTGAAGAGAGCATAACATCGAGCCTCCGAATTAGTGCCACTAGCAGATGTAAAAATTTCCATGCTATACCAAGGCTAGGATTCCCTGCAACACTAATGAACGTGCCCGAGGTAACACCAATCGGTTCCCCGACTCACCTAACCCAGAGGTCTTCTCCCTTGCTTTCCTTGCTCCTATGAGATGCACTACTAATAACGTCATTGAAGGCAGGGTGAGGCGAAGGCCTCTTATGCGATCTGGTCCTTGTGCTCTCCCGAGTATTTTTTGCGAGCAAGAGATTCAAGGATGGGGAGCTGCCTGAGGATAGTTCATCCGTCAGGTACGGCTGTCGCCGGAACAACGGGCCCTTCCTTTATCAAGGGCGATCAAGTTGAGCATTGTGACTACTATCTCACGCGTCTTTTCCAAGATCACGACTTTTTTCGATCTAGGCCCGCAACTAGTCATTCTCGCATCGTAAGCGCTCGATTTGACCTTGCAACTCCTTCATCTGTCTTGGTTGCCTTCGCTTTTCTCCATGTCCCGACGCTGGAGGAATTTATCTTCTAAAGGTTGGTTCATCGAAATTCTCATCATCAGAATCGCTCGCTTAATCGACGTGGCGGAATGTGTGAGTACCATGATCTCGGGATTCAAGAGACTGATATTCGCCCTCTGGCTCAGTCAGGAAATGGCCCAATTCCATTAGCCTCACCAATACTAAGTAGACACTTCTCAGGCGGGAGAATCTAAAGGCCACCTAGGAAAATAAGGGCAAACTCTTACAAGGCTTGCTTCGAGATCGACCCGCCCCAGACTCGTTTTCTACCAAACACATTCTACCCCATATGGGAATTCTATCCCATATGAGAAGTATGTTACAAATAAGCACCTAAAAGCAGAAAATCCACAAAAGCGAATTTTTCAGTTTTCGAATCCCTCACGACTCAGAGAGATAATCCTAGAAAAAAGAAAAAAAATCCCTGATAAGGAAAATCTAGTCATTGATAAGGAAAAGAAAATTTCCTTCCTTAAACTAAGAGGAGATAAAATCCTACCTCAAGAAGGAAGGAGGGGATTTCGTGAACTGAACCCTATAAGCTCGAAAAAGATCCCCCATAAGGAAGGTGTAAACAATTTAACTACTCTTATTCCTTCTCCCTCTTCGCACTTTATCGACTTAATCATCTAAGAGGGGTCGCTCCCATCACGTCGAAAGCCCTCGCAGGTTCACATCAAGGGGCTGATGCTCGCCTCGTGTGGAATCTAGATCTATCAAGACCCTTACAATTTGACGTCGGGGATCCCATGATCAAGTCCCAACAATTGTCGCTGTGGAAGCCAATAAAAAAGTCATGAACAATGAGTCATAAGGGCTTAGCTAAAATGATTCTCTAGCATCCCCTCATTACCTAGAACTCTTTCGACTCTCCCTTCAGCATCCAATCTACCCGAAGCAGTCGTAATGTTGAACAATCCGATGCATCAAGCACCTAAAGATCAGTTCCTCCATTACCGTCAAAAGATGGAGAGAGGAATGAGAAGGAGGCGTGACGATGCAGAATTATAAGCTCACATTGAACGCTTGCAACGTGAGAATGATCAATTGCGGTCCCATGTAGAAAAAAGCCTCGAACTTAGAAATGATGTGCAAGAAGGCAATCGTGATGAACCTCCAATAGTCCATAATAAAGGAAAAGAGCCCTTTATTTGCAGCGACGGTGACGCCTCAACAGATGATGAATGTCCTCCGGGAGGTCCCCATCCACGAGTCCTCCACTAAGAAGGAACGCCTAAGGTAGCACAAGGGCTAAATCGCGAAGGAAACATTTGCACCTCTCTGCCCTCAATGACGCCACGCTGGCGCCCTCGCCGGGTTAGGAGGAGGCTTATGAGGCAAACCAACCGCTTCAGCCCCCTCAAACATCATTACCACCTATGCATCCCAACTTCAGCAAGGCCAATATTCTATGTGCAGCCCACAGCCCTTATTTAGGAACCCGATAACATTCTTAATTATGAGCCACCCAAAGGGTTTGTCATGCCAACTTTTACCATGTGCAATGACTATAATGACCCTTATGATCACATGCTCCATTACAACTGTGCAATGACATCAATGCCAAAGAATGACCGTCACAGGTGCAAAGTATTCCCGCTACCCTGGGAGGCCCGCGGTTAGCCTGGTTCCACAAGCTCCTGCGTAATTCAATAAACTCATTCAATGAGCTTTGGACTGCGTTCATCTCTCAGTATCTTTGTTCGATGCGACAGAAGAGGAACATTAGCTCTTTGCATACTATTATAAAGCAAGAAGAGGAATCCATACGAGACTTCACAAGGAGGTTCGGGTAAGCCATCCCGCAAGTAGAGGCTTATAGCATGGACACAATCCCTCAAAACTTCAGGAGAAGCTTCAGGGACAATGGAAGAATTATACATGCGGGCAAATAGGTACTTAACACTGGAAGATAACATCCACGCAGCAACACAAACTGTCATGATCACAAGCAAGCCAACTGAGCAAATGCTTCGAGGAAAAGAAGTCGTCCGAACTCCAAGGAAGGTTGGGAGAAAAATCAAAACGATCTCTGACCAGTCACGTAAAAAAGAGGGAACCCCGCACCAATTTCTAAACATCATATGAGAGACTGCTTACCCTCATTCACAACTTGTTAGATTTCGTTTTACCCGCACCGATCCGTAAGAATCCCTCTCGCAGAAACCCATCCGTATCAAGCAATTATCACAAAGATCACGGGCACGAGACCAACAGGTGCCAAAGCCTAAAGTTCCTGGTAGAAAGACTAATCAAAGCAAGGCACAACAACCATGACACTAGGAGACATCACGCTCCCTGTAAAAGCAGGACCAGTCACCCACCATGTTTTGTTCTCAGTCGTCGAAGACATAGGGCTTTAAAATATCATAGTAGGTAGAACCGGGTTGCACTCAATGAAGGTCGTCCCTTCAACATATCACTAGACGCTAGTTATTGACCAATGCGGTGGTAGGTTGACCTCCTAAGCAATTAGCTGGCCACACGACAATGCTACCAACTATCCATATGAGAGCAGAAAGGGGAAAATAGCTCAGATAGTCCTCCCCTTGAAGATCACACTCTCGCGTAGCAACCACAGTTCGCCACCCAGGTCAAGGCGGAAGAGAAGGATCCATTAGCTGTGGATCCCCTCGGTGACGCAGAGGCTTCAACGAAGCCCGGAGAAGTTCACACACGCCGCCTCAATACTGATCAAATATGAAATGTGAGCAACTACAACGTGTATTGTTGCGAAACATAGACGTGTTTACCTGGAATCACTCATATATGACCGGAATCAACCCGATGCCAGCCTGTCACAAACTGAATGTTATCCTCTTAACAAAACTTGTGAGATGGAAAGTAAGGCATTTCTACCCGGATTGCCATCAGATTATTCAGACATAGGTGGACAATCTAAGAGCAGGTTTCATCAAACAAGAAAAGTATCCTGAATGGCTTGCCAATGTGGTGGTGGTCCTAAAGAATGGCGGTAAGTGGAGAGTATGCGTGGACTAAACAGACCTCAACGAAGCATGTCCGAGATAGCTTCTCGCTACGAATAGATCGGGAGATTCGCACGCCTCTACCGCATGGATGCCATCAATTCCGACGCTCCGGCTACCACAATATTCCGGCGTACCGCCGATATGAGAAATCCACAATCAATACACCACTGTGCCATACTACTACAATGTAATGCCTTTGGCTTAAAGAATGCTCCGAGCAAATCCCATCCAGTTAGAGACAAAGATATTTCACCAATCGACGGGCAAGACCATGGTAGTCTATATCGATCTATATGCTTGTCAAACGCAAAGAATGCCTCAATCATACGGAAGCACCCGCAAAAACTTTGAGTTGTCGCAGTATATTACTGTATGAAACTCAACCCCTAAAATGTGCGTTCCTGTGAGTCGGCCTGTGCAAGTTTTGGTTTGTGGTGATGCGCAGGGGATTGAAGCCAATCCTATTCATCTTAGAGCTATTATGGAATTTCAGACTCCTACCTCCAAAAAATGAGTAAGAATCGACAAGCCAACCCGGCGCCTAGGTGATTCATCTCCCATTTACAAACCGACAAAGTCATTTTTACAAATCTTTAGCTGTGGCCAACAACAAGCCGAAATATGAATGCACGACTCATGGCACCGAGCAATATCTCACCTAACCACCACCTCGGCTAGCCCCATAGTAGCCGACATACGCCTATCTTTACTCTGGCCAGCTTATGTCTCGTTGAGTGCATCTTGTTCAAAGAAGATGAAAACCTAAAACATGTACTCAGTGTTCTTCGTGAAGAAAATATCTATTCGAGGTGGAACTCAATATACCCGTCTCATGAGCAAAAAAGACTAGCTCTTCGTGGTCGCTAAAAAAGCTCCGTCTTACTTCCAAGCACACCCTATCGTCAAGCAATAAATCTCTCTCATACACCATACATAAACCCAACTTGTTGGAGTGGGATGGGTCCGACGGGCTACCGGGAGGTGCCGAAGTTCAATATCTAAGACAAACTCCACATGGTAATAAAAGACGATATTAGCGCACTTTCTTTGTGCGCAGATCCCCATAGGACGCGGAACTCCGGTAACACCAATGTGGATTCTGAAGGTGGATGGTGCTTCCCGATAAACGAGAGTCGGTGTTGGCTTGCAACTTAAAGCCCTAACCAGGGAGAGGATGGAGCAGGCTATACGGTTAGACTTCCCCGTGTCTAATAATGAGGCTGAATATGAAGCAATCCTAACCGGTATGACCTCACAATCTCCGTATCCTCAGAAAATATCATCATACAAAGTGACTCCTAACCGGGTCGCCGATTGTAAACGGGGAGTACGAACACGGACTCAAATGCGATGGCCAAGTATGTATGCTCGTTAAGCTCAATGAGCTTTAAGGGGCCAAGCTGAAAGATATCCCAAGGGGTTCAAACAAAAAGACAGATGCCTTAGCAACAGTAGTCGCCTCCTTACCAACCACACAAAGAAACAGATCTCTCCCTATCTATTGTGCCTGAGTCAATAATCACACACCGGTGAATGATATAGAAGATACATGTCCCTCTTGGATGACTCCAATAGCCTACTACCTAAGCCGAGAATTCCTCGAACAGCGTATCAAAGCCCATAAGATTCGTTCGCTGACTGATTTTCCCCTAGTGAATGGGCAGTTGTATAAACGTTCTCTAAACAACCCAAATCTCAAATGCCTCACAACCCAAAAGGGCACAAGATGACAGCTTTAACTCCATGAAGGAATATGCAAAACCATCTAAGTGGGTGTAACTTTGGGCAAGGGCGTCTATACTCTGATTACTACCCAAAAAGTGCTATTTACACCCTTATTAACACAGTTTTGAGCACTTTTGTGTACTACGTTCCACTAACCCAATTGGCATGTTAAGGACCTAGCAAAGCTACTAATCAAATTCTCAGGGCAAGTTTTATTGTTTTTGCGTGCTTTTTATACTGTGAGATAAGGATTCACTCAACCATGGAGAATCCAAGTTCAACTCATATAGTCAGAATCAAAAACTGTATTAAAGAGAAGTATAAAAGCAAAGAAGAAATGGAGCAAGATCATAAATTTTCACAACCTCGTGAATTTTCACCCTCACACTACTATTCACTGTCCGCTACTTTTGACTTTTTGATTTCTTTGTCACTTTTTGGTTTTCTTCCTAATTTGCCCCCATTGTAATAGTGTTTGTTTTGTTATTTTTGTAATTTGTAAAGGGGATTTGGCTATAAAGTTCCTTAAACAAGCAATCAGAATTAACTCATCTTTCTCTCTTCATTAATAAAGGTTCTTTTAGGTGGGAAGCTTTTTTAGCCTTCCTTCCCGCTCTTTCCAGCCTCATTTTCTCTCTTACTTTCTGGCAAATAAAACACCTCCGAGGATGACAACTCTGAGGATGAGTGGCTAGAATCTCTTTCTCCTCAAGAAGAAGGCCATTGGGTGCAGATCCGAGGCAGCCGAGGGTTCCATGTTTCACACTCCGTATCCACCGGTCATCAGCTTCTCCCTTTAACTTTAGATTTTGATCCCTTGTGATTCACCTTGAATGGTTATTACTTTTGTATTGGGGCTCAATGGATGCTTAATGCTAGATCCATTGATGTTTGTTAGTTATCATTTATGATCCATTGTAAGGTGAGTCAAGGTGACTTATATTTTAATGACTGAGCACTAATTACGCTGGATGCCATTTTTCCAAGGATATTTATTAAGGGTCAATTTTTATAGCTAAATGAAGATCCGGTTCAAGAAATGACTATAGGTCATCCTCCCTAACGGGAGGAAAGGACCCTGGAAACCCTCAGTTGCCCTAGGAATCCGACCCTAATGACCTAACACTTCAATGAGTTCTATTTTACATTTTAACTTGTTTTATTTTCAGTTTCCAAACATTTCACCCCACTGTTTTTACCAAACCTTAAAATCCAAATTAAACCTCACTGTAAGTCATTTGTGCGAAGAAAACTCATCCATGTGTTCGACCCTAGAGCCACTGTACCGCAGTAGCAATGCTACAACAGTAGGAGGAAATTGGTATAAATTTTGTTAATCTCAACCACCCACTTCGCACGCGATCAAATGGCACCGCTGTCGGACGGGTGTCTAAGTGCAAATGACAACATAAGTAACACTTGTGATCCTCATCACAAGATCGGGTGAATTTACTTTTATTTTTCTGTTTAGCATTTTTCCATCAATTTGTTAATTTTGTTTAACTGTTTATTTATTTTTTTAGCTAACATTACCCCTTTTAGGTAGAATTCTTTTTCCTTTTTTTTTTCTCTCTTGTCTGTGTCGTTTCTATTTTTTCAACAAAGTGCATGTTACAAGGTTAGAAACCTTGCCATAGACAGAGAATCGTATTCCACAGGGAGCATATTCTGAATCAAGACTGAATTTAGATCAAATGGAGCCTCCACAGGAAGAACAGCAAAGCCAACAGGGAGTAGAGAGGAAACCTAATGCATATAAGTCCATGAGGGATTACAGACACCCTCCATGGGTGAGTGCACCCTCCTATATCAGGCTCTCCAACTAATGCAAGTGCACCACATATGGCATTACTTACAACCCTAATTTGGGGAACCCCCCAAATTTCTCATGAAAGTCAAGACCTCCACAGTATGAATTTCCTGTACGTCCACAGTATCCTTCAACTCCTCAGCCACCACAACCACCACAGTTAACTTCTTTAGTTGAGCAAGCAATAATAAGCTTGAACAAATTGGTGGATACTTTTATAGAGGAGTAGAAAGTGGTGAATGTCCAAACAAATCAAAGAATTGATACTATGGAGAGCTCTCTTAACCAAAAATTAGTTGGGGTTCAAAATGACCTTGATTAGAAGATTGACAAACTGTAGTACTCCATTTCAAGGCTCACCAATCAGCAGCATGTTCATCCAGAGGAAGAGTGCCTGATTGACACTATTTTGGGTGAACGGGCTCAATTGCAAAGAGCTCAAGAGGAATTGATGTAGGAACCAGCTATAAGCTTCGAGAGGTAGAACCGAAGGATGCCCCAAAATCATGTGTTGTCTATGGGCCATGGAGGAGAGAAGAAGAAATCCTTCCCTTGCTAACTGAGGAGGGCAGTGGGAAGGAAGTAGTGGAAGAGCCCCAAAAGCCTATTCTTAAACCACTTCCCCTTGGTTCATTGTCAACAGCACCCTCTCCTGGCCCAATGCACGTCCTGCCTAAACCTGCAGCACATGAAACACATGGAACACCTACTGCTAAGGCCATCCTATATGCACTGCCTGTGCAATACTTTAGGAAGTTAGTGGCCTATGTTCAAACTTTTGCCACTACATCGCCAGCAAATTAGCAACTTGCTCATACTATATGGCACGTTGATGGCTCTTACCGGCCTTAGTTCAGATTTGGAGCACTAACCTCGCATTCCACCAACTCCATTAGTTCTTCCAGCACCACCAGACAAGGCCTGAGAAACTGGTTTGAGTGGACTCAGTCTCCCCTGAGACTACAGAGTTCACTCACTTTTTGTTTTGATTTTTATTTTATTTTATTTTTCTTTATTCAATTTTTCTCTTTAGATTTTCTCTAATTTTAAGTTAATCTTTGTTTCTAGCTTATTTTTCATTTTTTTGCATTTTTTTAATTTTTTTCTGTGTTTATTTTTGCAGTCTGTGTCAAATTTTTGCAATAGGGGAGGTCCAGAGTTCAGAGGAAAGAGCCCAAGACGAAAATTTTTCGCAAGTTACAAAAATTTCGCAAGTTGCGAATTTTCGCAACTCCACTATAACGCTTGTATGGTAGATCAATTTGGCATGTACTGTAGCAACAACTGTAGTAATTTCGCTCAAATAAATAAATAAATCTTTTTCTTTTATTCATAGACTAATATATGTATATATATATATATTTCAAAAAAAAATATTTTGTATCTCAAAAAATTCGCAACGCAAAAATTCGTCCCCCCAATTTTGCACTCCCATTTAGTTTTGACCATAACTTTTTCATCCCAACTCCATTTAAGGTAATTTTGGTATCGTTGGAAAGCTTAGAGAGTCTAGAATTTAAATATAGCCAGAAAGAACATTTTTTAGATTATTATAAAGCCATAATTTTCAAAATGCTCCAAATGGTCACTTTTTTTCCTCTCTTTTCTTCTTCCAACTTGTTCATTTGAAGCCTAAATGGAGTGAATAAGGTCTCGGTGGAAAGCTTGAAAAGTCTCCTATCCAAAAACGGGTACATTTCATCAAGGAGGTATCACTTCCTCCCTTAAATTTTCATTCCATAGCCACATTGAGGACAATGTTGAATTTGGTTGGGGGAGAGTTAAGGCGAAGTGTCATTATGTTTTGGAAAGCATGTCTTTTTGTTTAGTGAATGGCTTGCTAGTTAGCTAGTTTTTTTTTACAATATAGTTCATGTTTTTAGTTCTAGTTCATGCTTTCGCTTCGATTCTCAAGAAACCTTTTTGTAATGCCCAACTGCAGACATGAGAAATTGAAATTTTGTTCCAATGTTGTTGATGTTAGAATGGTGTTATGCTTAGTTGAGTTGATAACATGTTGAAATTCTTATGGTATTCGACCTTTTTTCTTCCACATTGAACTAACCACACACTGTGCACATTAGATTTCATTTATAGGCTGAAAAACTGCCTTGCCTTCTGGGCCCCAAGCAAAAGTCCAAATTTTTAAGACATTCGAATTACCTTTTAATAGGTTTCGACCTTAAAATAAAAAAAATATCAATGAGTCTTTCAAAAAAATAAAAAGAAAATAAAAAGAAAAAGAAAATAAAAAAAATAAAAAAGAAAAGAAAAGAAAATTTATGACTCTTTATCTTGAAACCCGAGCATGCCCGAGGGTATATGGCGTAAAGTCTTAGCCCGACGCTCTAAACCAATTGGTCGGAGTCACCGATTTTGTGCTCTTTACATGGGTGGATGGGCAGAGCTTAGCAAATTGTAGGTGCTGGAGTTTTGAACTCATTAAGAGTCCAGGGTGAAACCTGAAGAGTTAGTGGTCGAAAGATCCTTACGACTTGATGCCCTAAACCTTAATTGGTAGGGAGTAATCGGTGGACCTCCGTTACATGGACACTTGTGAGTTCGATACCCTCAGCATTGCACCCCTACATCAAAAAATGGAGTTGTGGAATAAAAGTGGGTCCTGATCTATTAAGGTTGGTTAGTTTGCTAGGTTTAGATAAAAGCTAGGTTAGGGGGAGAGGACAGCTTGACATATTATTTTTGAAAACTAATCAAGTTAATACTTAGGTTTTTGTGGAAGATGTTAGGTTGGTTCTCTAGGAGTTGACACTGTTTTGACGCTTGATTTTGCATAGCACACACTCTTCTTGAGATGGTCATTGTACATGGCTTTGATAACTTACGCTGCAAGTTGGGTTTTATCAATTCAATGATTTTGAAAACCATTTTTGTGTAGATATATTTATAACTCATCTTGCTTTGATTGCTTTCTTCTTCTTTCATTGCTAAGGGACTAGCAATGTGTCGGTTGGGGGTGTGATTACTACCAAAAAAGTGCTATTTTACACCCTTATTAATACAGGTTTTGAGCACTTTTGTGTACTAAATCGAAATTTAATTAACCCAATTGGCATGTTAAGGACCTAGCAAAGCTTACTAATCAAATTCTCAGGGCAAGTTTTGTTGTTTTTGGCAAGCTTTTTTATACCGGTAGGGATAGGGATTCAGCTCAACCATGAGAACTAAGTTCAATCCCCATAGCCAAATCAAAAACCGTATAAAAAGAGAAGCAGAAAGCAAAGTAGAAGAAATGGAGTAGGACTGCGAAATTTTCGCAACCTACGAAAACTCACCCTTGCGCCACTGTTCAGTTGTCCTGCTGCTTTTAACTTTTTGACATCTTTGTCACTTTTTGGTTTTCATCCTAATTTTCCCCCATTGTAATAGTGTTTGTTTTGTTATTTTTGTAATTTATAAAGGGGTTTCTGCTATAAAAACCCTAGACAAGCACTGTAACGAACCATCTTCTTCATTCATAAAGTTTCTTTTTGGGTGGGAAGCTTTCAGCTCTTCCCGCTCTTTCCCCAGTTTCTCTCATTTTCTCTCACTTTCTGGGCAGCCAAACACCCTCCGAGGATGACAACTTGGAGGATGAGTGGCTAGAACCTCTTTCTCCTTGAAGAAGAAGGCTACTAGGTGCAGGATCCTGAGGCAGGCTGAGGGTTCCATGTTTTTCACGCAGTATTCACTACCGTTATTGTTCTCCCTTTTTAACTTTAGGTTTTGATCCCTTTGAGTCACTTGAATGGTTATTACTTGTTAAGCTTTTGGGCTCAATGATGCTTAATGTTGGGGATCCACTGATGTTTGTTAGTTATCATGTATGTGATCCATTGTAAGTGAGAGTTGGGCGTGACTTGTGTTTTAATGATCGAGAGCACTAATGGTCGTAAGTGATGCAATTTTTCAAAGGATATTTATTATGTAATAATTTTATAGCTAATGAAGATCCGTCTGGAAAATGACTATAGGTCATCCTCCTCTAACGCAAAGAAAGGACCTTGAAACCTCGCCTGGTTCTAGAATCCGACCCTAGTGACCTAACACTAAGAGTTCTATTTACATTTTAACTTGTTTTATTTTTGTTTCCCAAACATTTCACCCCACTGTTTGTAAAACTCGGGAAAAATTCAATTTTTCTGAAAAAAGGTAAAACGTTAATTTCAATTGAAAACCGAAAATTCTCTAGATCTCGGATGACGAAAAGAATTGTGCCGTTAAATTCGTCTCGCGAAATCTAGTGACCCAGAAAATTTTTGTCGAATTCCAAGATAGTCGGAATTATACGTTTTTCGAGAAGTAGGGTGTCGGATGCCATATGGCACCCCAAGAGAGTAACACATGGCAAGAGCTATGTGGTGCACTTGAATGTGGCTCAGCAATTCAGAAATAAAAGGAAATAAAGGGAATTAAGAAAAAGAAAAGAAAATAATAATAAGAATAATAAAATTAAATTAAATTAAAAAAGATAAACGAAGTCAAAAAGGCAGAGGCCATTTTTTGTTCTGAGAGAGAGAGCGTCGGTGGAGAGAATTATTTTTAATTTTTCTTCTCTTTATTTCTTTCTCATCTATGGAAATCGACCGTAAGTCTTTATCTGTCACAAGTAAAGTTGATCTTACGCGACGAGCTACGCTAAGTGGACACCAAAATCTTAGAGTTTCATCAAATTCCACGAGGTAGGGAATTTTCCTACTTGTGTTATTTCTAGCCTAAAGGTCATTTAATGGCTTTGGATTGGCTTAGAGGCCGTGAAATGTGCCGTGAAATTGCGCTTCTCAAATTTTTGATCGAGTATAGAATTTTAGAAATTTTCTGATTGCTTACGTCCTGCTTAATTTCGGACTCAAGTCAACTTTGAGCTTTAATTTCAGGATCATGGACAATCATGATGTACGAGACTATTTTCGCAGTCCCTGACTGTTGATGTTTATTTTGATCCTTAGACCGATGTCTTCTGCTTTATGGCTGCTTTGTGATCACAATATTCTAAGTGATGAACCGTGAAGGGACCAAGAGGTGCCCTGTTTTATATGGGTCCGAGATTTCGGCCATTTCGTGTTAATGGAAAGTGAATAATATGATTGTGTCACGCCCCGATTCTCATCTCGACTGGACATGACCGAACTCTGCTTTCAAAAGTAAACCATATAATTTTAATTTTACCTGTTTTTTTTTTTTTTTTTTTTTTTTCAGACTCGAACTTATACTCCGTGGTATACAAACAATTTTTGTAATAACCAAAATCATATATACAAATGCTGAACTAATACCCGTGAGTGGTATCCATTGAAAATCTATACACATATGCTAAGTCCATTTTACTTATACAAATACATATACATGTACATATCTAATACAAACATCGTAGATCGCATCAAAGGCTTCGGTGAGCACCTATCTCGAAATGGCCCGCATCACCGGTGGAATGTCCTGCCTTTATCTCCTTCGCATCTACACGGATTGAACACCCGTATGTTTTTACGCCTTAGTGGGAACATATAAACAGTAACGACTAATAACAATACTCGCCGTCACAATCTTTTTACATTTATTTTTACATTTACTCTTCCTTATGCATATAACGAAGTCTATTCTTATGTGACTTCTAACTCATATCATATTATACATGTAGATTTTATCCCTTTTCACTATATCAATAATATCTTGTTCAGATACTTCCATGTGTCATGTCTTTTACTAGTTTCAATTCATATCTTCTATAGGTATGGCATGTCAAATCATATTCAAAAACAAACTTATACATTTACAATGGCAAATAGGAACATATCAAATACATACAGGGTCAAATTAGACTAATACACCGTTTAATTCATTTAGTTATCATTTTATTAAATTTTCGTTTTCAAAAGTGTCGCGGCCCGAATCCCCGACTTGACCCGGTTGGCGGATCCAAGCTGGAGCCCGGTTTACTCCGACATTTTCAATTATCTTCTCAAAACATTTTGTTTTGTCTTATTAAATTTTCGTTTTCAAAAGTGTCGCGACCCGAATCCACTTGACCCGGTTGGAGGATCCAAGCCGGTCCCCGCATTCGACATTTTCACTATCTTCAAAACATTTTGTTTTGTCTTATTAAATTTTCGTTTTCAAAAGTGTCGCGACTTGAATCTCCGATCACCCTCGGCCAAGTGGATCCAAGCCTGAGCCCGCCTTTACTCCGACATTTTCAATTTTCTTCAAACATTTGTTTCGTGTTAGTCCATTTAGACTTTTAATTACGCTGAAGCACTTCATTATGGGCAACCCATAAACAATTATAATCAACAAAATGCATTTACAAATAATGTCTTTATATCCATATACCATGTTATTCATTTTCGCATGCTTTCATTTCGCATAAATCATTTAACATATCACAACATGTATTTTCAATGCAATAATTCAATTCACACCAATTTATGAGATTTAAGCATATACATAAAAATCCCATTTACACTCGTCAATGTTGGTTATTTCACTTTGACTATTCAATTCACATTTCGACGGATTACGCTTTAATGAATCCCCGCCTATTATCATTCAAGAATGTGCCTACACATTTTACAATCTTGGCCTCCCACCATGACATCGCTTGTCGCACTCGATAATGCGGGTATCACTATTCCTGGCCTCCCATCATGACGTGGATGTTGCTCGGGTATCCCACACGTGGTCACTTATTCGTCTCCCATCATGACGGATGCGTTGTTCGGGTGCATCCCCGACATCGCATCACTTATTCTGGCCTCCCATCATGACGGATGCGTTGTTTGCATCCCGGACGTGGTATCACTTATTCGGTCTCCCATCGCGACTGATGCCGCTGGGCGATCCTATTAATGGTATCACTTATTCGCCTCCCATCATGACGGATTTACGCTTGGTGCATCCCGACACATGGTATCACTTATTCAGTCTCCCATCATGACGGATGTTGTTTGGTGCATCCCGACACATGGTATCAATTAAATGTCATACGCCATCATGACGGATGCCGATTGATGCATCCCGCCAAGTGGGAACATTTCTTCAATGCCATACACCATCATGACGGATGTCGATTGCATCCCGGGCCAAGTGGGACATTGGACAATTCGGTTGCCTTCATGACTCCGATGTCGTTTTGGTGCATCCCCGTCAAAGGGCGACATTCGATATATCAACTAATTACATTTATGACGGATTCCGTGTAATGAATCACTTTATCATCATTCATCTATTCTGGCTTTTCAAATATCAAGCATTTCAATTCCACTTCACTTTCGTATTATCTTCTCAAAGATATACTCAATCTATGTACTTATTTCATATACTTATTCACATATACTCATTCATATACTCATTCATATACTCATTCATGCGTACTCATTCATATACTCATTTACGTATACTCATTCATGTATACCTTCATTCATATTCATTTACGATACTCATTCATGTATACTCATTCATATATTCATTTACGTATACTCATATAAACTCATAATCGGGATTATAAACACATTCTCATTTCATGTCATTTATGTATGGAAAATATCGAATAACAAGAATTCAAATCAATATATATATATACTTATATATATCTCACAACAAGATTCATAACTCGATCATAATCAAGCATTCCCTGCCTTCTCATATCATTTATTACCTTTTCTCTTGTTATATATGATAATAATCATATATAACTTAAATCATTACTATGTGCTCTATGACATATTGCCCCTTCATATCTTATTCATGTTTCAGTTTGTTTCTATTTTCCAAATCACATTCATGTTTCATGAACACATTTATACATGTTGCATTTTCCTTTCTATATTTTCTCTTGTTTCATGCCTATTACACATGGTAATTTCATATAATTGTAAAGTATGATGTCTATGGAATCACACTCATTCATGGATTCTTATTCCTTTATGAATCTATTTTTACTTAGAAATTGGAATCATTCCAATCGATTCATCAAATCTAAAGTTATGGCATTTTCATGCCAAACTAGTCAATTTTACCAAGATTACACTTGGGGACAGTTTGTAATACTCATTTTCCAAAAGGTCTTGACTCCATATTTGACACTCTGTTCTTTATACTTTACTTTAAATCTAAGGTATTATAATTTTCCAATTTGAATCACCAAATCGGAGCACCGAAATCTCGAGCTACGTCCTAAACAACCCAAACTATCATGCTCAAAAAACGTAACTGTAAATTTGGCTTGAACATGGCCCCACTTTCAGTGAGAATTTTAATTCACATAGAATCCAGAATTCTGAAGGTACCTATTTCTGGATGTTTAGTTCTCCTTGAAGTCTAGTTTAATTTTCCACTTAAATCACTCAAATCGGATAAGAAATGAGCAAGTTATGGCTAAAATACAAAAACTGGTCAAAATAGAGCAGGGTGTACCGCACATATTTAGCACATGTACTCTATTACGTTCTGGGCTTCCTCGAGGAGGTAATCAACATGTTCAAGGTGTACCGTACATGTCACCTGAAATGCCCAAATGTGTGTGTTTTTCTCCCATTTTTCACATACGATACTCCAAATCAACCCAATACTCTATATACATTTCCAAAAACCACTCCAAATTCATCTTGTAATCTCTTTTCTAGTCAAATTATCTTCAATACACCTCTTATGAACTCTATTGAACTCAAACATGCTTTCCATTCATCTCTTATACAAGGCCTGTTTACGTTTTACTCAACCTATCTTCAAGAAATCTAGGGTTCTTATCAAAACCTAGAACAAGAACAAATATGTCCATGTTCATATAACACTTAGAACCCCAAAACACATGTAATGGGAGGTCTAGATCTTCTCATAACAAACCCTAGAAAAACAAAGGGATTTATGATGTATCACTACAAGAACTCATTTTAGGGTTAGTTTTCTCACAACTCACAACCCACAAACATGTATCCATACAATTTTATACAAAGTTCCATACCAAAAATCATAGAATCCATACCTTTTTTTATCTTGGCTTGAACTTCTCTTCCCTTCTTCTTCTCTTCCTCTTCCTCTTCTTCTTCTTCTCCCCTTCTTCTCCCTCTTTTACGGTTTGTTCTCCCAATTTGAGACCAAATTTGGTCTTAAATCCATGTTTTGTTTAGGCCATGTTTGGCCAAGTCATTTTTAATTTCTTTTCTCATTTTTGCATCTTAGTCCCCATTTCTCTATTTGCACCCTAACTTATTAAATTTCTATTTCGGGGCATCCCATCTCACTACCTCCATAATCGTATTATTAGTCAACTTATTGATTTATGCCATTTATGTCCTCAAGTGGTAATGACCACTTTACTCCTTGTCTCATTATTCATTTCGGGTCTCTAATTTTTTATTTCGAAATTCATATTTAGCTTATAATATAATTCTAAACAAGTCCGAAAATCGCTAGGGTATATTTTATGTTACAGATTAGAGTGGTTCGTAAGTTGTGTGACAAGATAAATAACACATAGTCAGAGCATGATTGAGGGCCATTACATGGCTCGCTGAGGCTAGTCGTGACAAATTGTGTCATCACTAGGCCTTAGGGATTGACGTGTGTCATTACCCTGTGGTAGTGACTTTTGTGATGTCCTATGTATGCTTGAATTAGTATGTTTGATTTGGAATTTTTATGAACCTTAATATGAATGCCCAAATGATGCATGGATAAATATGCATGAGTATGTATGCACATATAGTTCTCATTATATATGTAGCATGGTATGAATAGGCAATGGCATAATTGCATTATACATGTACGAAAACATCGCATAACATGCGTGTGAGTGCATAGTTGAGATCGACACTGTGTTAGGTGTCTGATGGTGTATCGAGTAATATCGGCCGTGATCAACACCGTGTAATGCAGGTTGATTAGTGGGTTGATTAATAGGACAACGTCCAAATGGAGTCGCATGGGTTAAGGAAAATGGAAATGGCTCATTGCATTTCATATGCACTAGGGCACCCAGAACATAGGAGTGGAGGCTGAGTGTAGTTTTTCGAGGAATTTGCTTCTGAGGGTCACTCAATATTATTTATCGGAGTGTGTCCACTACAACATCGGAGGGTTGTCCATATAATATCAATCATCGGAGTCTGCCCAATTGATATACATCAGAGGGTTGTCCACAAAATAGATTATCGGAGTGTGTCCACTATTTATATCGGAGGGTTGTCCACGATTAAAAACAAATACCTTTGTTTGGAAATGGTTTTCATTCATGGCAAAATGCATGTTTGAGGGAGTCGTGAGACTCGAGGCTATGTGGTTGTAAATGAAAAATAAAAAGATTAAGAGGTAATCTTAGGTTGTCATCGAAAATGATGCAGGGTTCACACCTAGCAAATCGCGCCAGGAAAAACTGACAGTGACTGGATATGGATAGGTGAGTCACATTCTCATCCATGACATGTAGACATTTGCTAGGGATATACATGATTTACTTGAAATGCTTTGGTTGTTTGTTTGGATGTGTCATTGCATGTGCACTTAGGTAGGAGTAGCCTCAGGATATTATCACTACCGGGCTTCGCTTTCACCCCGCCGTGGGATCCCCCCTTCAAGTACAACAAAAGTGTGCTACCACCCGCATTCGTGACCGCATATGAAGAAAGCTCGGATTGCGGCTTTGATATATATTTTGTAAATATATAAGGGTTGTATTTATTTGCATAAGAGTGACGACTTTAAACCTTATGGACTATGGTTTTATAGTCATGTGCTTATATGTTTGAGTATGGATAAAATGGGCTCTAATGCGGTATTTTTACTCGTATGTGGACCCTGTGATGGTCATCAGACAATATCAGCCATGCCGCCATGTAATCAGATAATAGGTTGCATTGGGTAGAGCTCCTGCATACAAAAGGAAACTCGCCCCGATTAAATCACGGTCCCTTAAAAAGGGGACACGATGGTGGGTATGCCCAAGTTACTCGACATCCACGAAGTCTTCCGAGGGTTAACGAAGTCACAATCCGACCCCGGATGTGGTGCCACACTGCTTACCAAACCCAAATCCAAATTAAATTCACCAAATCAACCTCATTATAAGTCATTTGTGCAAAGAAAACTCATCCCTCAAAGCCTGACCATAGACACTATACTATAGTAGCCATGCTTATAAAGAAGAGGAGGAATTAGGTTATAAATTTTGTTGATTCCCCGACTCACTCTACTTGCACGCGAATCAATACCTGTGGCTACTATCACAACTATGAGGGTGAATGCAGCCGCCTACGTTAGGAAGTGTGATCTCTGCCAAAGACAAGCCCCCATTTCGAGGGTGTCGGCTCAAAACCTGACAACCATAACGAGCCCCTGGCCCTTCGCCCAGTGGGGAATTGATATAGTTGGACCATTACCTACCGCCCCAACACAAAAGAAGCTATTACAGGTAGTGACATACTATTTTAGCAAATGGGTAGAAGCTAAAGCTTTCGCCTCCGTCAAGGAAAAAGATGTCGTCCAATTTGTATGGAAGAACATCATTTTCCGGTTTAGAATACCACAGTCGATAGTAACTAACAATGGGCCACAATTTGATAAAGAGGTATACAGAACTCATGACGAGCTGAAAATCATGAACTCAGATTCAACCCCGTGGTACCTGCAAAGCAAGTACTGCATAATCATCTAACAAGACTCTCCTAACAGCTTTGAAAAAGCATATGCATTCGACCGAAGGTAAATGGGTAGATGAGCTACCAGGAGTCCTCTGAGCCTACAAGACAACCAGCTAGAAACTAACTAGGATATCGTCATTCGCCCTTACTTACGAGCTGGAGGCTATAATCCCCACATAAATCAGGATGCCCACACTTCGAACTAGAATTCCTGAAGAGGCTAATGTTAAAGTCATTACTAAATACTTGGATATGTCAGACGAGCTCCACGAAGCTGCAGCTGTGCATATAGCGTCATACAAACAAAGACTGGCAAACCTGTATAACATGCGGGTAAAACCGCGAACATTCCAAGACGGAGACCTAGTCTTGAGAAGTTTCTTTGAAAACACGGCTAACCAAGTAGACGGGAAGTTCTAACCAAATTGTGAAGGGCCATATACGATAAGATGAGTGGAGTAGCCCGACTCATACGCCATGGAATAAGCTGCATCGATTCCCATACCTGTAATGTGGATTGCCACACATCTGAAGAGGTATAACCAGTAAAATTTTCTTTAAAAGTATTACTATCAATAAAGACCGTATTTAAAATACTGTGACATTTTGCAACTGCCTTTTCGCAAAAGTCCAAATATAGCTGATATCCTACTGGCACTTTCAAAAGACCATATTGTGGCTCTTAGCCTGCTGGTACTCATAAAAGTCCAAATATGGTTGATATCCTACTGGCACTTTCAAAAGATCAGACTATGGCTCTTAGCCTGCTGGCACTTTCAAAAGACCAAATTGTGGCTCTTAACCTGCTAGAACTCAAAAAAGTTCATATACGGTTGATATCTTGCTAGCACTTTCAAAAGACCAGACTGTGGCTCTTAGCCTACTGGCACTCGCAAAAGTCTAGATATGGCTGATATCCTGCTAGCATTTTCAAAAACCATATCGCGGGCTCTTAGCTTGGTAAGTACCATAAAAGACCAAACTAAGGCTCCGTGCTTGCTGGCACTTTCGCAATACTGCACGATCACGCCGCTTAGTGCAAGTGCTAAAGCATACCCCGAGGGGTCCCGTTAGGGCATGCCTGGCTATCACCCACAAGACTTGGCTTGCCCACAAAGGCCGTATCTAATAAGGGCACTTAACCGAACATAACTTAACCCTGTCTCAAACATTAGTCCTAGTCAGGGGTCGTTTGTTCAAAGAATTACAAAAAGTTATATCTCATAAATATGCCATGGCGTACTCTAGTTACACAATGATATATGTCTACGTAGCCATATCAGTCTGCTACAAAAATTACATCTCGTAAACATGCCTAGGGCGTCATTAGTTAAACTATGATATATGTCTGAGCGGCCATATCGGGGCAACTATGGAAAAAGAGGAAGAAAAGAGCGACCATATAGAGGCCACTATGGGAAAATGAGGAAGAAGAAGTGCGGTCACACTATGGATGTTCATTTAAATCCCTAAGGGGGGCACCTCTACCAGACCCTCCGCCACCTCCCACGATAAAGCTTCAAGCAACTCCGCGCCTCCAAAGGATGTACCTGCATGGGGGCAAAAGGCTTGCAACACACTCTAGAAAAATAAAATTTAGAGAAACAGCACAACCGGGAACCTCTTAGTCGGCTCACAGATATTATGTTCACCGCTACAAGACCCAGCCATAAGTGAAAGATGGCTCCAGAGCCCTCTGATAGTCTTCCTCTATGGCTCCCATATCCTTGCCAGTTCAAAAGAACATAGAGGAAGAGAAATCACAACAGGAGAAAGACTTTATGGATAGGCGGCACTAGAAGTCAAATCCCTATATATAGAGGTGAAACGCCAACATATGCATTAAATGCCCCAACAGAAAATCATGCACAACAGACAACAATGGGACGCTTGTGTTACCCACACGCTTTGTGACCAATCACCCTTCAACTTCCGGCACGCTTTACATGCGCATTAATTTTCCAGCCTATCTAGCTTTCCATACTTAAGGTTTGGAAGATAGTACCATTGCGAGTACCGTGGTTTTTAAACCTCAAGCACCATCGGGCCCAGTGGCCTATTCGCCCGGCCCGTCCGAATGCACGGCTCAAAGCTTACTAGCACCCCCAAAAGACTGATCAAGGATCTATGCCGTTAGCGCTCCAAAGAAACCGCACGAGGCCCTACTCCTCGCTAGTACATGATCGCCCTCACGATGATCCCGCCTCGACTACAAACTGGGTCAAGACGGGGTGCCCCGTCGCCAAGATAAAGCTCGAACCCTATAGAGCTCCCGACTTAGTATTAGTATCATAAAGTGACCATCCTAACCAAGAAATTGAGGAAAGGGGCTGCACAAGGAAAGGAATCAATGGCATAAGCAAATGAGAAATTATAAGAGTGTCAGAGGCAGAAATGGCAAGCAAGTAAACAAAAAGGCGGGCTTCATTGAAGCACCAATGGTGCCTGGAGAGTACACCAATGATGGCAACTAGCCAAGGCACCTTTACAAAAAGTTATAATTAAGTAAGAACGGAGAAAGAAGAACTAAAGTCTTCCATGGTCCTCAACAAAGAATAATCCCACCCGCCCCGTCCTCATTTAGAGGAACTTATCGTAGTGGCTCCTGTGAGTCACCAATAGGGGGCACCCGAGGTTCACGAAGAACTCATGAAGTTGCAAGTCGGTGGTGTCAAGCACCCCCTCTGGGACCTCTGGACGGTCTCCACAGATGTGTTTGAAAACGCAACACTCGTACCCATAGGCAAAGATCACCTCTAGAGTCTTCTGGTATTCCTCCTCTATGGCCTCCTTGTCCTTACCGATTTGAAACTGGAGAGAAGACACCTTGTCCTTGATTGTCCCAAGCTCTAGCAGGAGAAATGCTCAGTCAACCTCTAGTCGGGCGACCTCATACTTGGCCTTACACCTAACCTCTTCTACTACTACCCTGGCTTCCTCCGCAGCGGCCAGATCATCTTTAACCCTAGCTAGGTCACCCTCTAATTTTGCCCTCGTGTCGCCCACTCGGGATACCAAGCAAATGAGCAACCGAGCTCCTTAGGCCTACATCTCTTTCGCACTTGTCGCCTTCTAGGAGCCCTCCTCGGGCCCCTTCATACCCAACCTGGACTAGGATTGGGGGCCCTGCCTGGGTGGATTCTCTCGAGGGTGCAAAGGCTCGTGGCAACCGCCTCCAGTATTGGTCAATCCCAAAGATCCCCAACCTACCACGAAGCTCCTTGTGCTAGCGCCCCATGTTCCTGAGAGCCATCGCAGGCTATAAAGAGAACATTGGAAGGAAATCATAACATCAAAATGAACAGTCGAACATCAAAGGTTTAGCCATACCAATTTAACTTCATCAAGTCATGGCCGGCGGTGATATACATCCCATCCTCGCCACGCATCGTAAAGACCTCTATCCGTGTTAATGGGAAGGGATGGAGTATTCTCATGAGCCGCTTCAGACGCCAGGTTGTGAGGGGTCAAGATCGCGCATGTGCACAATCTGACTCGTCAAGTGGCCTCCAGAGTTACCGAGAGCCCGAAATTCTTGATCAAGAGTCAGCGCGATCCTCCGTGAAGCTCGCCCATCCGCTTCGCTCAACGTAAGAACTAAGCGCACTAGCTTATTAAGGCCTCTGTTCATCAACCGCGAAACGGCGCCTCCCGTCAGAGGGCGGTGGCATTGGCTGTTTCCAACAAGTGAAGCCCTCGATGTGGCACTCATCCACACAAGGAAATTCTCCGACTGGAATCTCATCCTCCAATGCTGCACAAGCATTTCAAGATGCACCTTGGGTGGCACCGCCAATAGCAAACGGGGCCTCAAGGACTCATTCCTGCAAGTCCACAAGAACATCATCGATCGCCGACCTCCCCACTCCGGATCTAGACGGCTCAGGAACTTTACGCCTGAACCTTCTAGCCAAGGTGGTCCTCTTCCTAAGTTGCCGCAGCCACATGATTCATATAGAAAATCCAAATGGACAATGCCGACATTTCAACCACTTCGAACGACAACTTCTCAATTCGCTCACCCCTTCCCCACCGACTTCGCCGCAGCCTCGCCACGGATTCTTTTTCTTCTTCACACTACTAAGCGGCAAGTCAGGGTCTCGCACGACGAAAAGGTAGATAACTGCAGACAAAGGCCCGAATCAAGCCTCCGTCGTAGCGCCCGGCAAGAATCTCAAGGTCCGTACACAAAATGTTCGCTCTGATGACCTCACTGCAAAAGGACGAAAGAATGCAATATGTAGGGAAAGGACTGCACCCAAATCCTACAAGTTATTTCGCAGATAGAAGGAGTTTTCGCGATGGCGCCCTCCATTTTTGTGGATTCCAATATCCGGCAGGATGCTATCCACCGCCTTCTCCACCTACCGACTAGCCTACTTCGTCTTCACGCCATCTATAAATCATTATGAAGATAGGTATGTCAATACACCCACCACTTCCAGTGGAAGTGAAAGATGTACCAAAATAGGAACAAAGACAACCCAGAATGTAAGGGACTCCGGTTTAGGGATCGAAGCGAAGCCTCGAGAGCCAGTGGATTTCATACCACTCTGCCCTTAGACAACCCTTTCGCCTCCGTTCTTTAGGAGAGTCAAGGACCTGGTTACGACCAGCCGGACCTGTAATGACATGGATAGGCGACCCTCAGTCCCAAGCTTCAAAGTGTAAATAAAACATATCTCCACCAGCGAGATATCCAGCTAGTAAAGAGAGTTCAGCACACTACAACCCATCAAAATCAAAAAAGGTTCAAATGAACAAGTGCAGGAGGTGACAGGGTAAAATGCAAGAACTGCTTCACCAGTGATAGAATGGGGAGGCGAAGCCCAACAGCAAACTACTCCCGTGTAAAATAGACGGCATTATTTGCCTCCCCAAAAGTTGAGGTAGTCTCACCGTCTAACGTCTCCAGACTGATTTCGACAAGAATTTGGTTGTATAACCTCAGTTCCTCTGCAGACATGGTAGCAACTAGACTGCTTGTAGTAGGCGTTTCTCGAGGGGTATCCCTCCTAAGCCAAGCCTGACTGGTCGAAACCTCTTCATGACCTCTTGCCATTCTACGGGTAGATAAAAAAATGGGAGTAGAAGAAGGGGTCAACTTAAGGTCCATAAAGTAAAAATAAGAATGGAGGAAAGAAAAGAACCCTCGAAAGGAAAAAGATATCTCCCTTGAAGATTTTATGACCCACCAAAGATAAAACCTAAAGGAAGTAAACCAAAAACCTTCGCGGAAACTAATAGAATACCTCCAACCACAGAGACACTCAAGCAAACCAGCGGTGTGGAAAAGATTTGAGTTGCAAACACTCACCGGAAAATCAAAAGTCGTCGAAGCTTCAAGAGTCTCTAATGACTCCTTTGGAAGGGAAGTTTGCAAAAGCACGGAGGAGGATGAAGCAATGTGAGTCAAAAGAAAGAAACTAATTATCAGACCACTCATCCCTATTTATGTGAATAGGGCTCCACGATGCACTAAATGTGCCATCGAACAAGATGTGTAGGATGCACGTCGAGGCATGCGCCTCCCATTCTAAGGCAAACACTCAAGTGTCACCCCACGATTTAATGCGCCACCTGCTTTTCACAAACCTTCAACTCTCAACATTCAAGATCCGAAAATCCACAATATTTTCCCGATCGGGGGCCATTAGCACGTCAGCACAAAAACTCCAACCGGCGGTGGTACTGTGTGAGTACCATGATCTCCGGATCCGGGCTAATTAATGGCCCTGGCCCACTGGCCTCGTGTGTGAACGACCAATTCCATCTGCCCTCACCAAGACCGCGACGACACTTCGACAAGAGAATCCATAGAGGTCGCCTAAAGAAGCGACAAACTCTTCTACGCCACTTGCGCTACCGGGCTGGGGACTTCAAGTCCACTGGCCACATTCTACCCCATATGGGAATTCTATCTCATATGGGAAGTATGTTACGAATAAGCACCTTAGAAGCGGAAAATCCACAAAAACGATATTATCAACAAATTTTCCAGCTTCCAAATCCCTCACTCCTCGGAGAGATAATCTTAGAAAAATGAAAAATAATCCCTAATAAGGAAGACCTAGTTGTTGATAAGGAAAAGAAGATTTCCTCCCTTAAACTAGGATGAGATAAAATCCTACCCCAAGAAGGAATGAGGGGATTTCATGAACCAAACCCTATAAGTCAGAAAGATCCCCCACAGGGGAAGGTAAGCAATTATAACTACTCTTATTCTCTTCTCCCTCTTCCTATTTTTTACTGACTTAATAATCGGAGATGCAGCCAGCCCACCGTCATGGAACGCCTCTCTCTTGCGTGCTCACATTGTGTTGCCGGCGATCGCGAATCGACAATCAAGACCTTAAAATTTGACGTTCGGGTGATCTGACGATCAAAGTCCCAACAGCATGGGGGATCGACAGAGCTCCAAGTGATGAAGGGCTGGTTAACAGCCATTGAAGCCAAGCTCTTACAGCCTGTAAACGATAATTTTGTTTGATTTTCACAGACGGCGCTAATTGTTGTTACCTTGGTTTTCTGATATCCGTGGACATCGACGGCACGATGTAAACCTGTAAAAAGGACGATCCGGCGACGGCGGGCCGACCGCCTCTTCGATGATTAAAAAATATGGAGAGGAAGAAGAAGAAAGTTTCCACAAATAGGAATCGCATAATTCAGATTACTGAACTACTTACTTATAAAAAGCGATCTGGCCAATCCTCCCCTCCTTCTCTTTCTCTCTTTCGGGAAGAATCCCCTTTTCTCTTATGAACAAAAATTTCTCTTTCCTTATCAAAACTAATTCTTCCTTATCAACGATAATCTTCCGTAAGTATGACCAAACTAAGAAATTCGTAGATAAATATATTTTGCATATTTCCCACCATTATCCATTCGTCCATAGTGAACTTGGTTGCTGCTGCAGGAGGACGGCTCATTAGGGGACTCGGGAACTCTGCATTGGGGTTGTCCCGAGGTCGCCCTCCTGGGAAACACTGACTTTCATAGACGGGGCCTCTGGATTTCCCGCCCAGGTAGTGCCTTATCGCTTTAATAAGTAATGTGGGCTTGAACCGCTCTACATCTGGGGCCAAATGCACTATGGATCAGCTTGCTCTGCCTTGACCCATCGAAAGTGTTCGTTTAAACCCATGGTACTTACACATAAGTATAAATAAAACCTCGATCTGACTTTTAGTATTAATTATATTAGCTTAAGTTTCAAAATTGTTTTTAGAAATTAATACTTTTATACACAATGTACTTGATTTGAAATTTATTTACTTAATAAAAAAATTTATAAGTTAAATTTACAGAACTTAACGGAGGATAAAGATTTTTGGTATTGACATTAAATCATAAATAGAGAAAGTGCATGATATGATATTTTATTTTATTTTTTATTATCTAAAAAAAAAAAAAAAAAATTATGTTTTCTTTTGTCTATGTAAACTAATAAAAAACTATTACCTATTTTTTAAAAGCAGTTTTTTGGTTTAATCACATTACCAAATAGACTCAACAGTTTGGTGAGTTCTCTTGAATCTTGTGTAAACATAAAGTTGATTTTTTTATTTTTTTTATTTTTTTGACAATGGGAAACTAGAAGTTCATAGATTCAAAACGATAATACATTTACATCTAAACACATAAATCAAACTACTAAAAATATTAGAGAATAACATAGTATTCAAGTTAATAGCAAGCAGAAACGACTCAAGGTCTACACAAAATATGCTTAGAATACTCCAAGCAAGATTCGCGCCTACGACATATCACGATAAGATCAAATGGTCCACACAAAACCAATGACAACAACATGCCGCAATAAGTCAGCGATAAAAACATAAAAAATAAAGGAAAATCAAATGAAAACTCAAATCGGATGGAATAAACCACTTTATTAAGAGAAAAAACTCAAATTTGAGTAAGTAAAATAATGGAAAGGGTGATTATAGGCCAAAAAATGCCAAAAAAATCATCTCTCCTTTCTAATGGGGATGAAAAACAAGAACGGAAGATATTAGGGTTTAAGAGGAGAGGACAAGACAAATAATTTTAGAAAGATATTTAAACATAAAGTTGATTGAAATATAAAGAGTTTTAAATCTATTTCTAAAATAGCTTCCCTTCTGTACGATACAAACATTAATCCAAATTCTGTTTTGGAAAAATCATTTTCTTTAAATAGGAAGTCAAAAATTTAAAGACAATATAAATTTTTAATGATGGAAAGTGTTGTTTTGGATAAATAAAGAGGAAAAAAAATCTTATTTACAAAAATATTATTTTTTATGTTTTTTGACTTTTTCTGTTAAAAATTGAAGGAGATGTTGACTTACATATTTATACTGTTGATGTAATAAATAAATAAATAGATTTTTTATACAAAAATCTTTGCAAAATTTAGGATTTTCAATGCTTTCACTTGACCATAATGTAATTTAGCCATTTAATTGAGAGCTTTAAAAAAGATATTTAGATTAATAGTATAAGTAAATATTTAAATTTAGCCATTTCGACCCTCTAACTCTTTAAAATATTTTTTTCCACAATTTATTTTTTCCTCTGAATATAACAAAATATATTATAATATTACTTGTCATCAAATTCTATCAGCCCAAAAAGTCTTCGCCTCTTTGGTTTCCTTATAGGATATATGTTACATAAATTAGAAAGTTTTACAACAAAATTATGAACCAAAATAAATATTAAATTCATTATATTTCTTTAAAAATAATTATAATATGTGAACTTTTCATTTAAATATTTGACCGCTTGTAGAACACCTATTTTTGAGGGTGTTAGAAAATTTTAAATTACTTAAAATTTTCACTTTTTTTTTTCCGGAAAATGTAAATATGGAAAATTTGAAATACGATTTCCATTATAGAAATAATTGATGAAGAATATTTAAAAAAAAAAACATAGAAATAAGAATAATTTAAAAGGATCTAAAACATAGGATTTTCTAAAGACTAACAGGAAAAAAAAGGATCAAGTACAGAAAATTAAGAATTATTATTCATATTGAGAGTAATCTAAAACATCAATAATATAATTATCAATTACAAAATGAAAGCATTAAGATACAATGTCATTGGATTTTCATATCAACCAATTCATAATCAGAATGAAAAGGATAAAAAGACATAGGATTCATAGGATATTTCAATCTAATCACAGACGAATAACCATTTTTTGTATTGTAAAATATCATGCATCTTATTTCCGTCACACTATGAAATCAGATCATGACATGTTCCTCAAGGGATAAATAAAGGCTTGATAGCTTTTGATATGTATAAACTCTTCAAGATCTAATGTCCACTTTTCGCCCAATCTGATCTTTGTGATTGTTCATGACCCATAATTCAAAGTATCGGCCCCTCAAAGTAGTCATAAGCCCAAGCATTCCTTTATATTCTACTATAGTTCGGCCTCTATCATAATCTTGACCTAATAAATAATGCGGAATTTGAAGTGTCGTGAAAGTCTCCAGACTGAAATCAAAAGCAAGTATCCTATCCTTTGTGGTGAGCCAATGCGCCACCCCACTTGAGGAAATAGTGGACTCATGCTCCCAAAACCCACAAAATTTCATTTCTATGTTTGAAAGTTTCTTCCATGCTCGGCTTCACCTAATCGAACACTTCACAATGGAAGATAACTTACACCGGTCCTTCTTTGATCGAGCCCGCAAATTTTAAAGAGATAAAAGTATATAAGAATAAAATTCTATATTATTTTTTCATATAAAACAAGAAATCAAATATATGACTTACAGTCCTTATGTTGACTTAGTCGAACAATCTTATAATGCAGTGCCTTGTAATGTGAATATCATCATCGCCATTGTCATAGTCCAAGAGCTTAGTCTTAGGGTTTGGGTATTTGCCCTACCCTTAGTACTGGGTTTGCAAACATGGTACTTAGGAATCTTGTAATGTTCGGGCTTTTGACTTTTGCAACATAAGATGCCTCTGCCTCGTTGAAGCTTCACCTAATTTGAATGTGGTAAAATCTCTAAGTGAGAGTTCAGGTTCTTCCACCCATAGAAAACAAAAGGAAATGTGTATTTTGTTCTTCTTGGATATCTTGAATAAAATATCTTGAAATATGATCTGCTCTATCGGCGTGAAAATATCATGAAAATCTAATCATATGTCATACTATTTATTTCCTTAGATGTGAATCTCCTACTAGGGAAGCAACTGTCTCACCCCATGATCTAATAATATTTCATATTGTTCAAGGGAAGAAACACAAGAATCCATTACTTGTCCTCGCTTAAAAAATAACAAAATGAGTTAAAGTTTAAAAGAAATACATGAAACTGCTGCTTAAAGATAAATCAGGGAGTTAAACATCATATATATATATATATAAGATTTAGATTAATCTTTACTTATTTCTATGAAATAGATATACGGTCTATTTATAGAGTAAAATAAAAAGCACAGTTTTTGAGTTGTTTTGTAAAATAAAAATAAAAAAACTATTTGAAACTTTAAAATATTTTTAAACTGTTTTTAATGCATACAGATATGGTTTTAAAAAAAAATCTGTATCTAATATTCTATTTTAAATTATTGTACATATTTCTGTAATTTGTTTTGTAGAAGACCTTAACAACAAAAACAAGTGAAAAATAAATACAAAGTATCACTTAAAAACACTTTATTTTTTGTTCTACAGAACAAAAAAAATCTCTATTTTTTCTTTTTTTTTAAAAAAAAAACTTTTATGAGAAATAATTATCAAACATGCTCACGAAGTCTTAAACTTTTCTGTTAAGAAAAATAAATGTGATGTCTTATAATTAATTTCATTAATATTTATAAAAACAGTAAGTAAATTTATGTAAAAATCATGAACACGTATCTCACATACCTGATGATGATGATTAGGTGATGCTCTTGAGTTCTTTTAAATCTTGAAAAAATAATGTGAGTTGAAATTGAAGTGCTTTGCTCTATTTATAAACTATTTTTGTTTCACTTTCCTTTTTATGATACAAATATTTATTTTATTCTAATCAGGAATCCTAATTTTATTGATGTCCAACAAAAAAAAGAATCCTAATTTTACTCTAATTAGAAAGTTTTTAACCAACCAAATTTCTACCATGTTTGGCTAGAAATAGAAGTTACCACACTTTTTTTTTTTTTTTTGAAATATTTGTTTAAATAACCTTAAACACCAATATTTTCTAAATCCAACCCTTTTCATGTTTTTAAATTTTACTTGAAGGATTATTTTTCTCGACAAAAATACATTTTATCATTTTATATAATTATATATATTTTTTTAGAGAAAATGGTTTTCATGTCAAAAATTGATGAGGGCTTGACAACTTTGGTTTTTCTTGGGGCGATATTTTAAATCTAATAACCTTTCCCAATTTTTTAACATTTAATTTGACCAAAAGAAGTTTTAATAAATATTTATTCAAAAAAAAAAGTTTAAATAAATATTATATAAGTCTTTGACGACCTTAAGTACATGTCACTCCACAGTCCATGTTTATGAATAAAGATTTGGTCCCACCCTATCATTAAATTTACTAATAAAATTAAAACGTCAACTTCTAAATAAAATACGTAAATTCTTTTTCTTTCTTTTTTTAATTTTCCTATTTCTAATTTTCACACACAATAATATTTTTCAAAACTTTAAATATTTTATTTTTTATCAAATATTAGTCATGCAATTTAGAAAATAGAAACATCGACCTTTATAAACATTACTTTCCATATAAAAATTTGGTAGTTCAAATAAAAAAATTTTAAGATATAACCCTAAAAATAATTTTCAATTTTAAGATGTAACTTGAGTTTTTATTATAATAAGATATGTATATAGGTGACATGATTTTCAGTGAAATCTCAAGTTACGAGATTCATTAAAAATAATAATAAGTACAAATTACTTTTTTTAATTTTTAAAATAAAAATTATATTATATTATAATACTTTCAATTCAAATAAAATAACATTTATCTACCGTTAACTATATTCACAATTAAATATTTTTAGGAATAATAATAATAATAAAATACATTATTGATATTTATTAATATCGATATTGTTTTATAAGCTTTTAACAATAAATTTAATTTTTAATAAAATATTTATTTTTAAAAAATAAGTTATATAATACTAAAAAATAAATTTATAATAATTTAAATTTGCATCTAATTGGTTGGATTTCACCAAAATTCTATTACGACACTTGAAATACACAAACCTTAACACGGTTTGCTGGTTTTTTAATATAATCACAAGCTTCATTATATTCATAATGACCATCTAACACGTTTATCAGATTTGGTCATATTCAAGTAACCCAGCCAACAATTTAATTAATCTTAATCGACTCCATTTAATTATTATATTAATTATTAACCTATTTAATGTTATTTATGTTAACATGATAATTAATTTATAATTCTTATTAATTTAAATAATAAAATTAATAAGCATGTTAAATTTAATAGGTTATTTATATTAAACACGTATTTAACGATTAATTATAATCCTTTATTATTTGCAATAATTAAATTAAACGCCATATTCAAGCCGACCACAACACGAATAATAAATTACCACTCTCACATTAAACGCCGACACGCTATTATCGTGATTCGCCAGCTGGACGTATCATTAACACTTAATTCGCGATCGACACGACACGAAAACGATCTATCAACACAAATTGTCACCCTAACTAATTAGAAACTAAATTTAATTCAAAATATGGTAACTTAAACGATTTTTTTTTTATTTTGTGTGTGGAACTTAAACGAATATTTTAAAAATATTGATTATTTCTAATTCTACAACACCTTGGAAAAGGCAATTAATCTTCTAAGTCAATTATTAAAATACTTTCTTAAAAATCATTTTTTTTTTTTTTTTTCTATAACTAAAGTGGTTGTTTTCTATTAGAGTTTTAGTTGTAAAAAAAAGTATGGGAAAATATCAATATTTTAAAAATATGACCGACTACTAAATTCACGGTTCATTGGTTTAACTGACGGTTCGAATCGTGATTGAATCGATAACGTCATAAATAAATAATTAATATATTATTAAAAATAAAAATAATTATCGAAAAACGATTTTAACATTTAAATCCGATCGATTTTGATACCGATTCAAAGTCTAACAGGCCGGAACTTAAAACATTGGAAAATATAGAAAAAGAGTCGTTAATCCTTATCCTAAATTCAAATTCAATCGTTCTCATCCAGAATCGCCGGTTTCTTGTCTGAGTGACTGTACATTCGTTTGTCTTCACTCTCTTCCCCATGTTTTTTTTACTTATGGACAAGAAATTTTCCCTCTAAGCTCCATAACAATCACGGCCTTTGGATTGCCAATTTATTATTAATTAATCCATCGACCCAATAAATTTATCTTCTTCCACATATAAATCTCAAGCCATTGTGGTATATATAATATCCATGGCGATTTCGATTAACCCTAATTTGTTTCAGATCCCAAACCCCTTTCTGCTACCACCGCCTTCGCCTTCTCTGCCGGTCAAACCCTCCCACCTGCCGATGTTATACTACGGCCTGATCGTGGTCGGCACCGCCGCTTTTGTGCTTGCTGTGTACAATCTTATAGTGATCAAATGGTGTAGCAACAACAACAATCGGAGAAGAGAAAACCAGTTGTTTGATTCCCGTACGAATCAGAGCTTTGAGAGCATGAATTTGGGGATTGTGTCGAGTTTCAAGTGCAGTAAAGAGGAGCCGGCGGCGGGGTATGAATGTGCTGTTTGTTTATCGGTATTTGAGGAGGGGGAAGACGTTAGGAAGCTGCCGAAATGTAAGCACTCTTTTCATGCTCCTTGTATTGATATGTGGCTCTACTCCCACTCCGATTGCCCTCTCTGTCGCGCTACTGTGGAGCTTGATGTTGTTGTTCATGGCCGCTCTGAGCATCCTGGCGAGTCAGTTTGAGATTGTTTGTTTCTCGTCAAAACAAGAAGATGTGTATATATACATACATGCATATTTGTACAACACAGGGTCAACAAATTTATGATGATTTGATTTTTCTACTCTGTAATGAGGTAATCTCTGTTTTTTTTGTTAGGAGTTAGGGTTTGTGATGAACAACTGGTACCAACTACCAAGTTTCCAGCGATCACAAGGGGAGAGCAACAAGAAGCAAGAAAATGAAAGTCGAAGTTGAGGACGAAGACCTGTGTGTTGGTAATCTGCTGTAAAAAAGACTATACCTAAGTTGGTAGAATGTGATCATAGTTAAAAAAGGCAAGACATAGACATCCAGGAAGAGGAAATTTCACGTAGATATCATTCATTTTGGGTTATTGCGGTTTTAAAACATGTTTATTAGGTTGAGAAGAGACCATGTTTATATAGTGTATATAGCTTCATGAATTTTTTCTCTATCTGTTGTGGAATGTGACAAACACCTTTCATATAGACACAACGTTTTTATTATGTCTCATGAGATTGCGGGATCAAACGAAAAAACACCTTTATGAGACCAAACAAAACTGGCTCTCACTCTAAAATCAGCTATAAGCTTTGGTACTATTTATAACAATCCAACCTAGCCATAACCATGTAAATATTGAACAGGTTCAAGTCCTAGAGGATAATTTATTACATTATAACAAAATATTTAGTTATAAAAAAAAATATCAATAAGACTTAACTCAAATGATTAAAAGCTCAAACCGACAAAAAAACATGAAAGGATCCAAATTTGAGTCCACAAATTTTTAAGAAATATAATACTATAATGGAATGCAAATTGCAAAGTGAGTAGTTATTAAAAAAAAGTATAAAAAATATTTTTCATTTTGAAATAAAATTCTGGTACTTCAAACAAAAAGCACAAGGGATGATTCTGCAGAAAATTAATAGACTAACAGCTCCAGCTAATGAGAAATGAGAACCCTTTTCTGCCTATACGCAGCTCAAGGAGTTTATATGTACACGGTTCTGTCTAAAATTACCAATGTATGGAGGAGCAATCTGCACCGTCAAAAATAGTTACTATAGAAATCCTCCATATGATTTAATCCAAGCCAACCAAATTCTGGGGTAATATGGAAAGTGTTACATACCCAAAGACAAGACAACATATATCATTCACAATGGAGCTAGTGAATATATATTTTTTACAAAAGATGTAAATGAGTTACATTCTCCTCAAGTTGTCCAAACGTGCCTGTAAATCATTGTCTATTCCATTGTCTTCATTCCCTGTTGTTGTTGCTTCCGCTTGGGCAACCTTGTTCTTTGCGGCTGGTGCAGCCACCGCAGCTGAAGGTGCGTTAAGAAGCTGCGAATTTGAATTAATACATCATTGTTATTGTTATTGTTATTGCCTCGAAAATAAGGTGTCGTTTGTTTTTTTTACTTAATATTAAATAGAACCTTTTTTTCAGCTTAATTCCAAATAATACTTTATAAGATAAGTGATTTACTGTCATTTTTAATAATGAGAAGAAGCTGCAAATTAATTTCTCTTCTGTCGAAGAAGTGCCGTTGTTTTCCCCGCTAAGAACGATTTTTTTCCGAATAAAAGCCAAATATTTTGGTTTCTTCTATTCAGAATTTTTTTTAGAAATTTTAGCAATAAGTCATGAAAAAGTTAAAAAACAAACGGGCGGAATGCTGAAAACTATTTAGCTTTCAGCAAAAAGCCAAAAAACAAACGCCACCTGAGTCACAGCCGGATGGCGTAAAAGAAACATAGATAAATGAGAAAATAGTACCTCTGAATTGATATCAATGCCAATTTCGTCGAGAACCTGGCTTACGAGTTCTTCTGTTTCTTCCTCTTCCTCATCCCCTTCCAGGGCGTCATCTATGGAGTCTCCCATGACCTCCATCGTCATTTCCATCTTCTCGTTCTGCCTCTCAAATTCTTGCATGATTTTCTGCAATGATGGTAAGTTCATCTGCCTGTTCATCTGGCCCATTGCCTTTGTGACACCTTTCATGGCATCCCCCATTGCTTGTGTCGATTTCAAAGTCTGCAGTTTTTTAAATGGTCCAACTCTTAGTAATCAAATAGAATATCAAGGAAGGTTCAAATGAAGAAGTCTACAAAGACAAAACCCTCACAGCTGGAGAAAAATAAAAGTCAGTAATTCACCAAAAACCATTTGTTTTCATATCCCAAATGTTGAAAATTCTTGTTTCCTTAGCGAGTTGAAACTTTTCTCATTATATTTTGTATCTTTCCAATCCAAAGATTCCAAGGAATGGAGTATTTCCAACAACTGATTAAATATTTTTACATTTTTTTATGATTGGATAAAATCCTCCTGAAATTAGCTTTTTTCCATTGTTGAGCACCCCTGTTAAACTGTTCAATATCATACATGGACTTGAATTCATTTATATAAAGGAAAGGATGATTAAACATAGTCAAATATCAAAAAGGGATATCATATAATTCATAGCAAACAAAAGAAAATAAAATCCTTTTTCTTATCCAAGGAAAAAGGAAACAGAAAGCACTGTGTACCTGAATTCTAAGAGCCACCCCCTGGAGTTGTGATTTAAGCTTATAGAATTTTTCAATCTGGTGTCGCGTTCTGATAAGATCTTTTGCCATCACTTTCACAGCTCCCTGAAAACAGAAGTATACACAACCGATTCAATATATTTGCATAAATGTGGCAATGAAACTTGATCCATTTGTCCCATTGATAATTCCAGAAACACAATCAATCTTCAAAGGAAAGATGGGATTCTGCCCATTGATTATAAAATACTACAAGCTACAGAAAGTTACCACCCCATATCCAACCCTTTCACATAAATACACAGAGCACAATTTGTTTGCAAAAAATGTCTGATCAAACCTTTTAGCAAACCAAGCTAGGTGGCCCAACAACAGGCCAAAATCTTGCTTTAAAAATCAGAGTTTAATATGGTTATGATCCCCCAATATATTTTTAAATATCTAATTCCAAGCGCACAGAATTGGAAGAAAGCTTTTGAATCTAATGCAGAAATTGTACCAGGGTTTTGCTTTTCAAGAGAAGAAAGATAATTGATATGGTGAAGAATCAGAATGGTCAAAAACTACAACTTTTCCTCAAACATAAACAAGTTTTCTCAAACATCGTAACTAGAATATTGATTTGCTTAATCATTTGCACATCAGAAGCTGGTAGAGCAATAAGTTCCCCATTATTGAAATAAACCAACCAAACCCAAATATAATTCCACATGGATGTCAACATACAGAATACGAAATGCCAGACATGTTAAAGAACAATTGAAGCATTCCAAAAAGATAAAGCAAATGATGGATGAGTTAGACTTGCCCACTCAACCAGTTTTGAGGGGCAGGTGGTGTAAGAATTTGGGTTTGAGAGAGGTCAAACTCTAACTACGGAGAGGGGCAGTATACCTTGTTCGGAAGTAGAGACCCAATATTTGCTCACCAAAAAAAGGATTACATTGTCCAGAAGGAACTCACCATCTGTCCTTGCTTCGCACTTTTCTTAATCTCAACAATCAGTTTCTTCTCCTGTGCTTGTAGACCTTGTCTCTCCCTTTCTATTTCCCTAATTGATTTATCCAGCATCCTTTTATTTTCCCGCAGAAGTTCTGAATATCACAAGCCCATAATTTCAATATATAAATAGTTGAGTAAAATAGAAACCAGCTGCCACAACTGCAAAAGGAATCATCCAATCTTCCATTTCCATTTACAACCACCAATACAGATTCAAAATCAATAACCTAATTTGAAGCCACAGGAAATTTATTGGCAAATCAATACTAAGTAAATTATTCACACAAAGAGTGCAAGACCCTGCTTCCATTCTGTCAATACAACCTGAACGTCCATGACATACTTAAGTTTAATATTATCAAATATAATCGCATGATATTATCAAATGATCAGATATAATCGCATGCAGTGTTGAAACAATCTACTACATAGTCATTGTGATCAATATTCTATGAGCTAGATTTTGATACGCAAAAGTTTTAAAAGAAAAGCACTGAAATTTTTTTGAATTGAAAAAGAATAATTCTTTTAATTAACTTGTAACACTCATATAACATAATAATCTGTCTAAATCTGAACAGGTTAGACATGACAGCACCAAAAAAAAAAAAAAGTTGACTTCAATTAACACCATGTTTTTGCATAAATTCTCAACATGATCTCCCTTAATCAGTAAGTTAAGATGCCTCACAGTCATCCAAAAGTCAATCTCCCTTAATCGCCACAATTTCGACAATCTAAATTGCACGATCCTCCAAACCCTACAAAACCCTAAATTCTTTCCGGAATCACCAAATGTGATCGATGATCCATCACAAAGATTGAACCTCTTTAATGAACGCCTACAGACAGTTATCTCAAAACTTTGGTATTTCTTCGAACTCAATCCCGAAATCAAATTCAAGCATCAATAACCCCTAACTCGATGCATCACTGAACACGAATAGCATCGAATTCGAATTTAATTTATGTATCATTCGCAGCGATAAACAAATATACAGAAAAAGCGTAAAATAACGATCCAGAACAAATCTCAGAAAGCAAAAGAGCATGAAATTAACAGACAAATTAACCTGCAGGAGTCTTTTTCTTGCCGAAGAGGAAACTCATGGCGACTAGATCAAAAACTGCAACAAATTCTCTGATCTGATCTGCGAATGTAAGTATGCAACAAAGATTGAAGAAAAAATCTTGGCGGCTATTGTATATCAGAGATCCAAATGGTTGCGTACGCGGTGGAGTGGTTGGGGAAGGAACACGTTTACACGTGGCAGATAACAGAAACGGTAGGACCCGTTGAAGCTTCCCCTGTGCGTGAGAAATGGTCTGGAATCTGGATTTGGGTTTCTCTTGGGCCTTCTTTTGACATGTATAAGCTTGAGCCCAATGGGCTTTTTGCCTTCATGAAACTAAATCCAGTCCTTTAGGCCCATTGAATCAAAAGATTACAACCGATCCATTGGACCCAAAACCCACTAAAACCAAATCCATTTTTAGTCCTTCATGGGCTTGAGTATTTATTTAATCATTCAATTGGTCTTGCCATTTTAATCATTTCAAAAGAAAATATTTTTCTAATTTATTTTTATTAAAGAACTCCAACAAAACAAGAAAATAAAAGAAGTCATTCGGTCTAACTCAAGTGGTAAAAGGGGTGGATGAACCGGAGATTCAATGCTCGAACCCTTATAAGAACAAAATACTACAACGATATAATACAAAATGAATAGAAGTAAAAAAAAATTTAAAATTTGGAAATCTCCTGCCCTAGAGGCCTGGCTAGGATGGGAAATGGGAGGTTCCAAATTTGAATCCTTGTTCCCATTCTAAACTCGAATCCTTGTAAAAACATAATAATACAATATGAGAATAACAAAAAGTCAAAATAACAACATTCTCCGGGGAGTTTTTGGTCAAAATAGCCTTGGTTTGGAAAAAAAAATATTGCTTTTTAGCTTTTTTTTACAAACATATGTTCAAACTTCAATGTAGCCCTTGAAACCGTAGTTGCCAACTACGGTTTCATTTTTGTACTAAAACCGTAGTTGGCAAGTATGGTTTTAATACAAAAATGATACCATAGTTGACAACTACAACTTCTAACTTAGATTAAAAAGATTTTTAAAAAAATTGACCATCTTTTCTATGTGACATCAAAGAGGCTAGTTTGAAAAGAGACATAGGGTATGTGTGGTTCATTGTTTTTTAAAACTATTTTTTGTTCTCAAAAACAAGAAAAACGTAAAAAAACATGTTTGGTTCTAGTTTTTTTATTGTTTTGAAAAACACATAGAACTATGAAAACATCAAATTCAAATAATAAGAACGTTTTTCTGTGTTTTCAAAAATTGTTCTCGAAAACAGTTTTCAATAACATGAACTAAACATACTCCTAAGTTTAATAACTATTTTAAAAGAAGTGTCATTTTGACCTCAATTAACGCCATTCTTTGTTTTAAAATTTGTCTTCTTTGTTTTTCTCATTTCAATTTTATCATCATTGTTACACGAATCATTACACATTTCTTCTTCATTAGGTGGTGTTTGTTTTTTTTACTTAATGCTGAATATAACTTTTTTTGAACTTAATGTCGACAAGATTTAATAAGATAAGATTAAGTTATTTGTTTTTTAACATTGCAGAATGAAGATTAATTGAACTTATTTCCGATTATTTTTGCCCTGCCTCACTCGCTCTTAACGCTGGCCAAATTTAATTTAATTTTGAATCTGGCTTTAACGAGATCGTTTATTTTCTCAAACTGCATTGCCATGGATTAAGTACTTATAAAACCTTAAAATTGTAAATTTCAAAATTATGAAATGTTACTCAAAATAATAAATTGTCATAAGGGTTCGTAGAAACCTAGAAAAATCCTAGATATTTGATGATGAAACTGACTACGCTCGCAAATCTGGTCTCAACAATGTAAACTGTTAATCTTAAAAGTTTCATCGACTGACAGATGTGTTTCAAATTTTTCCGATTTTCCGCGATAAGTTGTCACCTACTGCGACGAGCTTTTTACGAAAATCTCAAGCTCACGAAACGCTTTGTCATTGCGCTTGTTTCACTTAATGCCGATCAACTTTTTGAGCTTATTTATCGAATAGCACTTAATAGTATTAAGATGTTTGTTGCTTTTTAACATTGGTGAAATGAGTAAAGTAATGATGGTCGGTAATGATATTATTATTTTGTGCTCCTCGTCCCGCCTCGCTCTTAATCAGATATGTTTAATTTAATTTAATCGGGTTTTTAATGAAACAGTTTATTTTTCAAATCCGATACTGCCCGTATTGTTACTCTCAGAAACTCGAAAAAAATTAGGAAATTTTCAAAATATAAAATGTTAATAAAATAATAAATTGCCATATGGTTCGTAAAAGTTTAGAAAATTCTCTAGGATCTCATAACGAACGGACACGTCGCTAAATCTGGCTCCTCTGAATCTAACACTCAAAAAAAGTTTCTATCACTCGGTGACAAACTGAATTTTTTCGATTTTCCTGCATTGTTGCCACAAAATGACTCATGACGAGATTTTTTTTCTCGATTTTCACAGAATCCGGGACCAACGGGGCAATACGAACCATATATCCAAAATAATAATAATAAGTCCCTGGCCCCGATTATATTTTAAAAATATTTTTTATTATTTTATTTTTATACTTTAATATAAATAATAATTATTATTATGATGTTTTTAATATAAATAATTTATAAAAAATTCATAATATTTTTATTTTTATGAAAAATATTAATTTTAATATAATAAAAATAAAAAGCAAATATAAAAAATTAAAATTACTCAAATAAAAAGCAATAAACTCTCAAACGGGGCGAGTTTGAGGAATTTCTCATCCTCAATACTTGTTTTAATTTTTTTAAATGAAACAGTTTGAGGAATTGAAAAAATAAACGAGCGGGGTCGGGATAAAGACACTCCCCGTCTAAACACTCTCGTTAATAAATCTGCAGTAGTGTATATTGTCATTCTTAACATTGGGCTGATGATTGAGTTTTCTTTATTTTTACTGAAATAGCTTTTAAATATAAAAGCCACGAATATTTCATTTTGTCGAGCTTTTTAAAAAAATTTCGTGATAAGTCTTGAAAATTTTTTAAAAATACGAAACGAACATCTTTGAAAAGTGAATAAACTTTCGTGTTAAGTCAAAAAACAAAAACGTCAACAAGTTAAGTTCGTTTTAAAAATAAAGTGAAATGAAAATAAATAAATTGTTTAGGGTGAGAAGCAAAGGCAGAGATGGTAATATGAGCAGTATGCAAAATAATAATAATAAGTCATGCAGATTATATTTTAAAAATAATTTTTTATTATTTTATTTTTATACTTTAATATAAATAATTATTATTATTATAATGTTTTTAATAAATAATTTATAAAATTCATAATATTTTTATTTGTATGAAAAAATATTAATTTTAATATAATAAAAAGAAATAAAAAAAGTAAATATAAAAAATAAAATTAAAAAACAAAAAAGCAAATAAAATGTAAGCGGAAGGCGAGTTTGGGAATTTTCGAAGTAAAATACGTCTTTGTTAATTACTAAATAAGACAGTTTAGGAATTGAAAGAATAAGCAATGGGTCGAGATGGGGCCATGATCCGAGGAATCGCCAGTTATTAAATGCCTGGTAGTGTATGGCCCCATTTTCTTGCTGATGAGGCGATGATTGAGTTTTATAGCATTTTTTTGCTGGAAATGAAACTTTCTGAATAGAAAAATCCCGAATATTTTAACACTACATTAGAACTTTTTTTTAAAAATAAGTCGTGAAAATTTAAAAGCAAGCGACTATCTTGAAGCTATTTAGAATGGGGTAGGATGGGAGCAGGGAGGCTTTTAAGGTGAATCGCACATAAGCATGTCTTGTAGGCCGCGTCTTAGAATGTGATATGGAAAGTGAATAAATATATATAAAAATAAAAAATAAAAATAAAAAAGGACAAAATAACAACATTGTTGGGGTGGGAGAAGTTGTGATCAGACCCACGAGATATGCACTAAGGAGTGTGGGAATATTCACCACCCACTTTAGACTTCTCATGTCAACGTTTTGTTGCTAAAGTCTAAAGATTTTAAGGCATCCCATGAAGAAATAAAAGGCCTTTTTGGCTGGCCACTAGTGTATTAATGAACTTTATACTGCCCTTTTCCTTTTGTGTGGAACTGACTTTTAGACCCTTTAATTGTTTTGGCCATCCAAACAGACCCTCCACCCATCGGCTCACAACTGTGAAGAAGACAATAGAGAGATTTACTGTGGGACTAATCACTAATGTGTAATGTCATGTTTTGGAGAGACTCTTGTAAAAGTGCTTTTTTTTCCTTTTTTTTTTATGTTATACTGCTTTTCTCGACATTGTTTTTATTACAAGCACTTTAGTCAAGAATCCGGCTTCCGCTTAGATCGACATGCACAAAAAGCATGCTTTTACGTTTTTGCTGCTTTTAAGACGCATACCATCAATTTCTCTACTGTCCTCATTTATTTATTAGGGATTTTAAATTTTTTATTTTTAAAACTTTATCAATATTTGATTAGATTTATATATATCTATGTGTATCTTTTTCTATATTTTAAATAGAAGATTGAGAGGTCGTGATTTCTTTTTTTTGTTCTCAGCTGTTTGATTGATTACTTATTTATAAGAGTGTAACTATATATAGTTACATGGTTATATTAAACTTCCTAACTATTCTAAAGCTCGGGTTTATAGGTATAACGATCAAACTCCTCATCCGATATTCTAAGGTTTCAGGTTATGGCTTTTCTAGTTTTTCTTCTCTATGAGACCTATGTCCTTCAAAAAAAACTTCAATAATGTACTGTAGGTGATGTGTGAAAGTCTATATATAAAAAGCTTTAATTCAATACTATGGAATCCTTTTTTTTAGGGTATAGACTCGATAAAAAAACAAAATCGGAAAAGGCTAATGGGAAGCCACGGCTTGAAGCTGGGCTGATATCTAGCGTCGCCACGTCAGCCACATACTTAGTTTTACTTTTTATTGGTCACTGCGATTCTTCAGCTTGTCAATCTTGTTGAGTTAGAAACTTCGTTCTGGCTTCGCGTATGTCATTTCGAAGAAAAAGTGAAAGTCATTATGAAGGAACTAGAAACTATCTTATCGAGACGCTTGCGGCGTGGCCGATAAATAGATGCAAAGTCGAAAGAAGGATGGTGCCAGTATGGCTAATCAGCTTGATGTCGTAGAAGAGTTGAATCTTTCTACAAATAAGTTTAGTGTTCAATATGAGCATATTTACACCTTCCCCATACATCAACTCAAACAAATCAGTCAGAGTTAATCATGATTTTTAAATATAAGAATGATGATTAAATATTCAAATTAAATCTCTTTTATCATATTGAACAAATTCTCCTCGCTGTTAAAACCAGTAGAATGTATTGAATATGAGTATCTTCTCTTAAAAAATAGATGTAAATTATTGATAAAAATCCTATTATCAAAAAATTTGTTATCAATAATCATATTTATTTAATAATTCAATGAAGAAAGGCTATGACATAGGAATGCAATTAAAATGTGAGGATATATTATCGATATTTTTTGGGTGTTGAATTAACTAAGCGCGATTTTATAAACGAAAGTGATTGAAGGAAGAAATCGGAAAAATCATTTTGTCTCGGCTTGATATATCGTGTAGATATATCAGTAAATGGCCAGATATATCAGATGCAAAATTGATTATAAAACCACGACATGAAAATCACAGCAAAATGAGAATTAATCGTCGTAGATATATCGATTAGATATCATCGATATATCGTAGGTCGATATCGATTGACATCATCGGTAGATATCCATTCAGCTTGGGATCAGCCAGGAGAGTTGTTTATAGAATTTGGGATAAGTATGTAGATGTTCATTTGTAAGATCGTTGAGTGATTTCAGATACAGCCCCCGTCCAAGGATTCCAATCAAGTTGCAAGGTATACAGCTCTTTAAGTTGTTCTATACTTCCTAGGATGGTCCCATTCATTATGTCCCATTCTATTTTCATTTTGGTTTTGAAAAATTATTTCAATATAATATCAATATGTATATTTCATTATTAATGTAATTTTTATATTTTTATAAAATACTTTTATTAATTTTAAAATATTTTTATTAATTTTTAATATATAAATATTCATATAAAAATAAAATATTCATCGATATATTCATAAAATTTAAATATCGATGTATTCATTATAACCGATATTTTTAACATACAAGCGAAAAAGATAAAATGTACAGTGATGTACATAAGACACAGCAGTGTCATAGAGCACCAGAATTTTTTTTTTTTTTTTTTTAAATAAGGGTAGAAATGAACACACGCGCGAAAAAGACGTTCGCCCACTTACACAGAATCGGCACACGTGTGGTGGGTGGGGGCCACGTTCCCCAAAAAGCATCCTCAATCCTCTCCCAGACATGCCAGTTGTTCACGTGCGGTTCTGTCCCCCCCACCTCCCCACGCGCTTTGTTGCCCACCACATTCTCCCCATTATAGCTGCTGAGGGGAGGGAGCCAGAGCACGTGCTGGTCCCACGTTGTTTGGGGGGGTCCTGATTGTCTGACCGCGGCCCCACTGTATTATTTCTACGTCCTTACCTTAGTGGTGAGTGATGTTGTCCTTCTCCGGCGCTTGTCTACCTCTCTAGCTGATGCTGACAGCCTGACGGTGATGGTGATGGTGATGTCGTGTTTTGGCGGACTTGATGTTTGAAAAAAGCAGACGCCTACGTGGCATTTTTGGGGCCTCTTAAAATCTTATATTTCCTAATTTGAACGGACATGATGAGGGATGATCATTCGGGGCGGTGATTCACTGCAATCTCACCACCATATGATTGATATGATACATGAAACTTGTGTTTCATTCCATTTGCCACCAACTTACCCTTTTCCATTAAGCTTTCGTCCTATCACTCGCTGTTGTTTAAGCTAAGCTTATCCATGACTTTGATACTAAAAAAACATAAGTGAACACTTGGATTCATAGATCTCTTATCTTATCGATGAAAGAAGCTTTTATAATGCTTTGAATGCTCTCAACTTTTTGTTGGATTGGATTTGAGTGGTATATCAGCTAAAAGAGGTTTTTACCTATTTATAAGCACCTTAAGAATTTTTTAGAACTTTTATTGGTTTTTTTACAATGACGAGAATTCTAGAATATTGTAATAGGTATAAGTTAAATTATATACCAAAGATCCATGAAAAACTGTAGATAAATCTTTTTTCTTTCATAACTCTCAATAATCTTCCACTTATATGTGAAATCCTTTAGGATCTTTTAAAGTCTTTCATACTAAGTCTATATACAAGGTATTTTCAAAACTTCTTTAAAATACTCAAGGCGATTCTACTATCTTTGCAGTTTTCCACACATGTAGAGTGGACTTTTAGGCATTTGTGGTTTCCAAACTCAGTACAAGTAAGTTTCAAATTCTTCCTCGCTTTAGATAGCTACTTTAGCAAGCCACTACCTAATCACGATCTTTCCACGAATAAAATTTAGACAGTTCCTGCTTAATAATACTGTAGTTATCACTACAAGTATAAATAATGCAAAATACATTGTTTTGAACAATTTCATATAAAATAATTGAGTTTTAGATATAGTAATACCTAAGTACTATTTTAATAAACTATAAGTACTATCTTAATATCTTAGATACTATTATAATCAACAGTGTTAATGTATTACCTACAATTCATTAAGTTAATAAATCCGAAACTAATTATTTTTTATGAAACCATATTGAACCATGGATTTTGTATTCTTTATATTTTCTTTATAATTATTCTCTAATAAATGGGTAGAAACACAAGTTTCCCCCAGTTTAACCATATGTATCTTGTTTTACTAATTATTTTGGCAATAAATGCAATTTTTATAGTTTTATTCATTTTATTTACCATGTGAATTAATGAATTCAAAAACATATTTATATGGATCGTTCATAATAATATATTTATCTCTTGTGCTGTTATGATGTTTTTTTAAATCAGAACAAAAACAAAAAGGACCAATAAGAACCTCTAGGTTGTGTTTGGCTCCTGGAAAGCATTAAAGAGAAAAATAGTTAGAAAATGAATAAAAAGATAGGAACAAGACTCAACTTGGTATAAAGTAACCACGCCTAAAATGAATTAGGTTAGTGAATTATATATTTAATTGAATTTTTTTTAAATCATACCCATTTAACACGCAACAAACCGTACTATATTTACACTGTTCTCCCATTATTTAAGTGTGGTGGGTCGAATTAATTTATTAAGTTTAAACATAATTTTTATTTCTCTTCAAAAAAATTTTATCTCTATTTTCTTCATTATTTTATTTGCACTGTTATTCCTTAGTATTTTCTAAGTTTCAAACCGAGCTCTAAGGAACTGAATAAAAGAACACAAAAGATCATAAATTAAGGTATGAAAGAACAAGATAAAAAGAGGTTTTTCACTTGTAGCTTATTTTTCTCAAACAAGAGGGATGATTTTTTAGTAATTCTTAACCTGAAATCACCCATTTGAATCATTTTATTGATTAATAATAGTGGTTCTTCCATGAAGATTTATATTTTATTTTATTTTTTATGTTACCATCATTTTATCGATTTTGGTTTGTCATCGGCTTTAAAAAACTAAAGTTACATACAGATATTTTAATTATTATTTTATCAAATTTATAAATTTTATTAGTTATTAACTTGAATATTATTTTATTCTATATGGTTTTTATCAATGATATTATTTTTCATTTAAAGAAAAAAGAACAAGATAAAAAGATAAAAAGATAGGAACAAGACTCAACTTTTGCTATCTTTTCAACAAAAAAAAAAAAGAAAAAGAAAGAAGACTCAACTTGGTATAAAGTAACCTCACACCTGAAATGGTAAAATGATTAGATTGGTGAATTATCTTATTAATTGCATTTATTTAAAACCATAAATAAGCAACAAACCGTACTATGTATCTACAATGTTCTCCCATTATTTTGGTTTGGTGGGTCCCACTAATATATATATCCACAAGCCCCAAGGATTCTTTGCAATACATAAATACAAAACTAATCACATGGGATTATGGTCTTACCGCATAAGTCATCAAAGAGTAATCTGCTTGGTAATACTTTAATTTCAATGCTAAACACATTTGCTAATTTTATACTTAAATCATATTTTTAAAATACGATTTTATAATTTTACATTAAAATCATGTTTTTAAAACACGTACAACTTCACAATTTTATAATTTAACACTAAAATCTTGTTTTCAAAACATGACTACACAATTTACAATCAACATTTTCAAAATAATAATTTACATTTTAATATTAAAATTCGTGATATTCAAACGCTGATTCGTACTACATAATCGTAAATCGTTAAGCCAAGATAATGACATCAACGTAATACCTAGTTGGCAATAACTACCATAAATTTCGAAATATTTATTTTTGTTTTATATTTAAAAAAAAAATCATAATTATGGTAATTCTTAAAAAAGCCCCGGGCCCCAATAACAAGTTGGTCATGTACAATTGTTCCATACATATACGTATATATATCCTTTAATATAATAGCATAAAATAGTGTAACATCCAGACTAAGTTGACACATTTGAGGCTAATTTCCAACTGTCCAAACCATCCCTACACAAAAATAAATTGGATATATATATATATATAAATGAGGTTGCTAGCATATGTGACCCAGGCATGAACCCTAATATAGTGACAATGGTGGAATGAAAGGAACCCCCCACAGACAATTTGATTGATTGGTAAAGCGAAACTTAACATGTATATATATAGCATCCACAGATTTTTGCATGGTTGGTGAGAAACAATCTCAAAGCATATATGCAATACCATTAATGGAGATTGGTTGGTTGCATTGTTTCTACCTTCTTTGATTAATTAATCCACTTTATTATTGTTGAGAATTTTAAATTATTTGAAGGTCTTGAATTATTGAAGCTAAATCATCATTGGTTTTTGTCATGTATGGATTAATTGTGGAGCAGTGTTTATGAGTTGGAGAAAGAACAGTTTATTAATGTAATTGTCTTCTTTTTTTTTTGAGAAAAATAACTTTATTAATTTAAATTAGTAATATATAGATGGAAACAAATATACAAATTCGTTAAAAATCATAAAAAAAAAATGAGACAATACCAAGGTTTATAACATAATAAATACTATAATAACTATAATACATGTCTCAAGTTTTGCACGATCGGTGAGAAATAAAGCTACAAGCATGTAATATCGTTATTGGAGATTGGTTGGTTGCATTGTTTCGAATTTCTTTGATTAATTAATACTCTTAATAATTTGTTGAGAATTTGAAATTATTAGAAGATTTTGAATTATTGAAGGTAAATCATCATATAAAATGCATGTTTATTATTCAAGAGGGGAGAATTTTTTTCAATAGAGAACAATTGAGCATCATTGATTTTTGTCATGTATGAATTATTTGTGGAGTAATGTTTATAAGTTGGAGAAAGAACATTTTATTAATGTAATTTTCTCTCTGGAAACATCCAAAATTCAATCATATTTTTTTCTGAAATGTATTATTATTATGATATTATCCATATAATAAATAAATTATATGAACCAAACTCATCTGAAAGGTAATAGCTGTATATCTAAACACATAAATCAAATTATTAAAAACATTAAGCATTTACATATCCAAAGCTTAATAAGAATACGAAACTAGCTTGGTTTATACAAGAGATAATCAATATATTTAAAATATCTGACTTAGATTTAATTAAACATATCATTTAACAGTGATTGAGCATGACTTTATCCGTTGATCAAGAGCTGCTACGCTTGAATCGTCCATGCCAAAACCAATAACAAACTAAAAAACAACCACACATTGTAATAAATCGACGATAAAAACATAAAAAAATAAAATAAAATAAACGGGTGTAAGAAATCACTTTTTTGAGTGAGAAAGCCCAAAGGTTTGATTTCAAGTGAAAGAATATCAAAAAATCACCCCTCCTTTTCTAACGAGGATGAAAAGAAAAAATGAAAGAAATTATGATCTCAGAGGTTTGATTCCTATTTTTTAAAACTATTCTTAAGAAGAGTTTTTAAAAACACATAAAACATTATATTTGTGTTTTCTAAATTTACTTATTGTTATCTTAATTTAATATTTTTTGTGTTTTTCATGTTATTGAAAACAAAAAAGAATCATGATTGACGTGTTTTCCTTATTTTTTATAACAAAAAATAGTTTTCAAAAACTATAATCAAACAAGTCGATTACCTTGCTCTGTACTAATTAATGGGACTAAAAAAGATTAGCCAAAATGATTGCACATGAACCTTGGAGCTCAAATAGTCCATGGTCATAATTGCCACAATAATACTAGTTATTAGAACACTTAGATAAAGATAAAATTAATAATTTAACACAACAACTCCAGTTAGACGAACCAATAAATAATTTAAACAAAAATTATTTTTAAAATTTTATAAAAAGGATTATATGGTATCTTATTATAATCCGAAAGTATGCCTCCTTTGGATACATGCTCCATAAAGTATTGGTAAGGAATATTTTGTCCTTGGGGTAAATGGGTAAATTGAGTTATGGTATTAGTGACAAAAGAGTTTGAGATAAAAGTGGGATGGGATAACTCTAATTTCGTATTAGTATGCATAAATAAAGTGACCTAATATAGTGAAAGTATTGACAAACCCAACGTAAAGGGAGCTCTAAGCAGTGATCGCGCTAACCCCAACACGCTTTATAAGAGTGATCCTGAGAGTGATCACCCTTTATCGCTTATTGCCCATATTACATCGTATTATTATTATTCTGATCTATCGATCAAAGTTTGATTAAATTTACGATTACAAAAACCAATCTTTCAACAAATGTTATTCACCAAACCGTCTCAGACCGAATACCATGCACCATCGATACTCAATCCTATGAGACCCATTAAGAGTTTCACCCCCATGAAATTCATTATCACGACTTAACTGGGTACAGAATAAGATATATACGAAATTCACTATCAATACGACTGTGGTTAATAAGAATATATATATATATATATATATATATATATATATATATATATGTAGTACAAAGTACTTTATAAACAAGATAGAAATACAAATTCCTGGGAAAATAATTAATTTCCAAAAAGCATTGAGGGGAGGGGGCCATTCCCAAATCTGTTGACTGTGGTTTCATATCACAGTAATAGAAAGATGGAAGGATAGAATATGGTTGAGTACTTTATTTTTTATTTTTTATTTTCTTAATAATTTATTTTGGAGCAAAAGCTAGATTGGATGTTTGCCATAATGTCTGATCTTGCTATATTTTGACTTATGAGATTTGTTTGTGTGGCGATATTACATGTCTGCCACGTGGCTATTATTATTATTATTGTTGTTGTTGAAAGATTTCTTTGTCATCTCGCTTTCCCACAGGAGAAATTAGAGAAATAAAAATAAAATAATAGAAGAAGAAAAAATCATCTTCTTCTTATTTCTTTCTCCTGCTCCCATTCCACGTTTTCTCTCTCCATAGAAGCCTACGTGGAATGGAATGTACTTTCCCACATTGATAGTAGGAAAGATAATTAATGAGCTTTATCACATGCTCATTAAAGTTAAAAAAAAAAAAAACAAAATCAGATTCGAAAATAGAGATAAATATGAAACATCTTTGATAATCAGGACCTTTTTTTTTTTTTTTGGATTTTCCCCAAACCAGTAATGTACATTGATGAAAACTGATTTTCTGTTTTCCGAATCATCGAAGGGAATCAAGTGCCATGGGAATGATTTGTTCCCAAATACGTGGTTCCGTACACTGGAAGCTCCTCCTGATACCGTCCGATCGCAATGTGATCGAGCTCGAAGAGATCAGAGCTCGAATAGCTCTCAGCGTCGTCGTCGTCTTCATCGTCGTCGTCGTGGCAGAGATCTGCTAATTCGAATTCGCGAGAAATCTTCTTCTGATAGTCTCTAGTCTTTTTCTCGTTGAGTTCTCCTTTGAGCCAAGCAGATTGTGGAAAGCTTTTGGCGGGAAGTCTCGGCATTAGGCTCGGATCGTCTTCGTAGAGGCATTTATGGCCGCACGGACGGCAATCTTCGTCGACGATGACGCTCACCGGATAGAATCTCACGGATCTCTTCAGTTTGGTTCTGGAAGAAGAAGGCGATTTGCTCAAACAAGATCGGGAAAACGAGGAGGCGGATGAACAGGTCGATGCCTGTACTGATTTCAGTACCTTCCGCTCTGAGCTCATGTCTTCAACAGTTTCGAACGAGCACATTTTCGCTTTCTTCGCATTTCCGGAACTGAAAAGAGAGTTGAGAAAGTTCGCGATCCGGCGGCCGGGCGAAATCGGCTGGTTCACCTTCTTCAACTCGTCGTAGAATTTCAGAGCTTTCGATTTCGTCTTCGTGAAGCTGCCTCCTCCGCCTCGACCGCCGTGCTTCTCCGCCAGTTTCGGCGCCGAATCTCTCTGCTCCGCCAAGTCCGCAACCTTCCCCGACCTCTCCGATCCGGCGGAGGCGGCCACCGGAACATACTTCGATCTGTGCGGAGTGAAGCAAGATCTCCCTCCGCTGCTGGTCTCGGCCTCCGAAGACGAGAAGATCCCGCCGGAACTCGACTCCGAAGACGAGGAGCCAGAATTGAAAAGCACAGAACTGACCGAACTTCCACCGCTCTGCTTCCTCATCCATTTCTCGATCATCACCGCTCGCCTCACACTCGCTATCTCCTCCTCTTCCTCCTCAGCAGCACCGCCTTGTTTCTTCGACATGAGAAGCTGCTGCCCCTCGTCAGACGATTCGTCAATGGAACGAAGAACAGAATCAAGAAGAGACGAGGAGAACGATGGAGTTTTTCTCCTCTGCTGAACCCCCCTCTCCATTATCTATATACAGAGAGCTAGGCGTAGGGATCAAGAGAGAGAGAGTAGTGAAAGAAAGCAAAGGACAGACAGTTCAGGATCTTTAGTTTAAAGGCGATGGGAAGCTTTACTGTCTGCTTGGAGAACGCAAAAGCTGCAGAGAGACATTAATTGAAGTCATACCCATCATGTGAAGAGAGAGAGAGAGAGAGAATAGAAATTTCCACTTCCAACTGTTCTCTGCTTTCTCTGTAGAGCTTTGGGAGGACATAGAAGAAGAGGAAACGAGGAAGAGAGAAAGAGAGAGAGAGAGAGAGAGGGAGAGAGGGTTTCTTATTGGGAAAATTACCATTTGAAAATAATTGTATATACGGCGTGTAACACGGTCGAGGCATCGTCTCTAGGGCGTCCGCATAACGTGCTACGATCCATAATCGGTTTCATACTACAATATGAAATGGTATTTATGTTTGATAGATTTTCTTTATTCCGTACTTTAAAGGTGGGTTTAAAGTAAAAGAGAACTATTCGGTACCCTACAGATAGGTTCCAAGTGAATATTAGATGATACGATTTCATTCAAGATTATAAAATAGTATTTAAACTTAATAAGTTCTCTTATTTAATAGGCTAGATTTTTAGGTTAGGCTTAGGTATTTATCATTGTCTAAGCCCAATCCAAAAAACTAGTTTATTAGGTAGAATAATCCATCAAGTTTAAATATCACTCCACACTCTTATATGAAATCAATGTGGGATCATATCATATTAGTTTCTGTGTTGTCTTCTCAATTGATGGAATTGTCCCTTGAATGTTGCCTTTCTCTACTTGATTCTACTCACATGGACTAATGAACCTTGCAATTGATAGCTAAGAATTGGATTTTCATAATTCATTTTACCTTCTATAAAAAGAATTATAGATAAATTAATATACTATTTGCTAGAGAAAGTAATATATTAACTGAATTACAATTTGTAGTGATATATTTATAATTATTTTTAAATTTATAGGTTGATAAATAATAATCCCTTTCTTGTTTATTAAAGAGGAGGAAGTGAGAGGTGAGAGGTGAGAGGTGAGAGAGAATGGGACAGGGCAAGGAGTGGGCCAGACATGAAGATGGGTTAGGGCTGTAGGCACATTCTTTAAGGCCCAGGTCCAGTTTCGGTGGGATGGAGATGGGCCGAGTCGTCATCTTCAGATTACAGTACTAAATAATAATTCAGTTATCAGTCGTCTTTTTGAAGGGTAACTGTCAGTGACTTTTGATTATTTCGAAGGAAACAACACACCATTAAGTTACCCACTCTCGGCCCTCGGCTCCAGTTAACTTCCATTCTAGTGTATTAACTGTCTATTGGATTTTACGAAATACATTTAAAACAATTTTTTTAAAAAAAATTTATTTATTTAATAATTTAGAAAGATTGATTTTTTTAAATTACCAATAGTTTTATTTTTATTACACTTCACTGCACGGTATAAACGCTGTATGAGATGTATGTTCTATGTTTGTTTAAAACGATAAATTGTCCAATAGTTAATAGGAGTTTTTTTTTTTTAATTTAAAAAAAACAAAAGACTTCCAACCATAAACTAGTTACATCTTTGCATAATCTAGTTTTTATGTATCAAAGGGCCCTTTTACACCTTATGCTGGACCAGCACTTAAACCCAAGTTTCGCGGATTAAAAGATTTAAATATCGGGACGATATATCATTACACGATATTGAGCTGACCTCTGAACACGATTATAAATTAAAATCGTTTTATTCAGTAATTAAATTTAAAAAATCCATTAACGATAGTATTGATAAATAAGCCAGAAAGTTCAGCAAGATACACACATCAAGTCGCTCTCGCCTGGGGACGCCAAATTCGTAACGGCGCCAACTGCGACGTGTTTCAAAGTGCCATATGAATGATCAGAAGTTTCATGATCCTATAAATCAAACTAGACCTCACCATATGAAACTGAATAATTCAGTAATCATTATCTAATCCAACTTAACTCAACGGAAAGAAATAGACACCTAATAACGATATCCTCGCAAAACTAACTGGGATCTCATCAATGTTTAAAAATAAAATAATTCACTTATATAACACCATCCTACTGATCGTGTATCCCACCAATGAGGCATGATAATTTTAAATAAAGTCATTCGGCCAATCAAATCCGATACCGATAAAAGTTAGCAAATATCTCAGCCCAACTGAAAAGCATCCTAATCACCATCCAACCCGAAAACATATACTATAAATATGCGCCACCTCTTACCTTACAGCGACGCAAACATTCTCGCCTTCTAAAGCTAGCCGGTCTTTTTCTCTCAACGAGGAAAAACCGACTTGGGCACGGAGCCAAGCATTGCGCGTTTCCTCGCGAATCCCCCTTCTTTCTGCTACATGAGCACACGTCAGAAAATTTATAATAACGATCATAAAGAATCTTACTTCAAATTTCGACGATCCAGGGAGTCATGAACAAATCACCCAGATCAGTCCACTTAACGACCCTAACACACTAAACCAAATTCCATTAAAGGATCATCACGTGCACACCATGAACTTGATGGGCCTTAATAGTTTGAAAGATCGATCTCGCCATCGACAGATCAACCCTGAACACAAGCAGAGCAATCAAGAATCCACCACATGCAGATCTCGGTGGAGCGCACAACAGGACACCCTACAAGGTTAGCTAATGCGAAGCTTCAACATCGAATTGTTTTGAGTAAAGCCCGCTCACCAACTAACGCCCGATAGAGAGTTGTGAGCAACTCACCGCAAGATACAACGCCCACTAGAGCACACTACAGCACTGTGAAGGTCATAACTTTCCTCCTCATGAAGGCACACCACAATCTCGACATTCCCCCGAGGTGTCAAACGTAAGGTAGCTCAGCTGAGCTGTGGCACGAACCACACCAGCCCCCAGAGGAGGGCAACCAAGCAACACTGGAGTAAGATATCGGGAACGAAGAACTACGCCACCCCTCAAAGAAGTATAGGAGAGCAACCGCTGAGCAGAGGTTCAAGAGCTTTCACAGCAGCCAAATTGGCATATGGTGCAGATTCATTCCAATACTCGACACCTGTACAACAACCGAGCCACCCTTCACGGCCGAAAGCCACTTCCCCTCTTCCGAAGAAAATTGGCATGCCACGGCTGAAGATTACTGCGCCAGATTCAGCCACCATCTCAACACTATGCAAAACCAAACGGAAACCCGCACGGTATCAAGACCCTATGCGGCGTGCAGCTTTCGCTATCACATTAAAAGGCCCAACCAAGCCCTGCTTTAATGTGCCCGCCATCAATCTTCATTCGTAGAAATATCCATCGGGTTCGCCTCTCACTTCATCTGGGGTCGACTTATATAAAGCCAAGCTTATCATCCACACCACTAAGCGAGAGCTCGCAAGAAAGCACGAGGTCTGACGTCCAGATTTAACGCCAGAGTCTCAAATGCTGAGGAGATATCCACTAGAAGTCATGATCACCTATCCATCACTGATTAGTGGCTCAATTTTGAAAGATCTACGTTTTCCATCTCCAAAATCCCTGCCAAGCATGGTCGAGGTGTGTCGCAGGCTGCAGAAGTATACAACTGAAGAAGCCTCTATCCAAGAAAGAGTCCCTCCCACCATGCAGCAAGAAAAGCTGACGTGATAAGCACTGCAGGACTCGAGTCTCAAAAGACAAAGCGATCGGAGAAAGGTCTCCAAAGAGAGATTTAGAGAACTGGCCTCTGTGGCAAGGGAACTCAAATCAAGCCAGTCACCATAACTCAAAGACGACAAGATCACTCACCTGCCACCCCTTAACGACCTCGCACGCGGTGTCCCCACAAGCACAACCCACAGCCTCCCCCAGGTAATAACCCAAATGAAGTCACCTCACACAAGAGATAACATCAGAGATTACAGTTCATTGTGGATTACAACTCATAAGACATGCATGTTAAGAATAACAGAAAGATTAATGCGCTGATTCACGCTCATAACTCTAAACAACCTCGTAATCAAAGTCTTAATCCAAGCTCCGCTCACCACCACCGGGACAGACAACAACTCGTGACTAATAATCTTTAGGAGAAATCCACGTGATCTCAAGAGGACGGTGGGGAGGGGAACTCACTCAGCTGTGAAGGCCCATTCACAAGAGTGCATCGTCGTAGAGATAGCAAGGTGAAGTACATGCAAGGCCCAAACTACCCCTACTTCGACACATCCATAAATTTTCTCGACTCACTTGAGGGATGCCAAAGCATTTGACGACAAAGAAGACTCTGCAGACTTTTTCCATCTACTTATAATGAGGCTGTTAGTGCAATTCTCTTCAATGTGCACAGTGCCACCTCTCCATGACATATGATGATCGCTTCACCGTTTTTAATAGAATGGTTCGCAGGAGACCAATTTGTTGCCGTGGAATGCTACTCAAGATCCACAAAAACGGCTCCATAACATATCCCCGGATATTTCAATGCGTGACGTTATCTAACTCAATCTGTTCTCTAAGAGTTTGAACCCCATCGCTGGATGACGACTCTTAACACTCACGATCGGCCTCTACCATAAGATCTTAAAAGCTCTCTCACCATTTTTTGAGGATACTTCAGAACAAGACGCCATGGTGGAAGTGGTGCAGATGGAGAACAATCTTGGTATTAATACCTTCAGTCAACGCGCACCGCCTTTCGCCAGAAACAATAGGAGAGCCACGGCCTGGATAAAAAGTTATCAACGAGAGGGTTTACAACTTCCATAGATAACTGGGAGAGGTGGAATATCCCCAATGGTCACAACCGCCAGATTTCACAAAAGCAAACAAGTGGCGATCAGATCACTTCAATCGGCGACTAACAGAGGTGCCTAGCGACGCTCTCTGAGCCATGACCGACTCTATCAGAGACGCACCGCCACTACGAACTCGCCACACGCCCATAATCGACGTGACACCTTCAGATGATCGAGGATCATCACATATAGTGAAAACCACATCGGTATTTTGACCCAAGAACAGAGCTACCACAAGAGCGCTAACGTGATGTTCACAGATAGAACGAAATGTGCGGAGGTGCACATGATGACATACGGTAAACCACCACTACTTCAAGTCCACATAGCCTATCCGTCCGAGAAGGCCTGGCATCCTGATATACAACATGAAACCTAATCCAAATTATGTGCCTTCTGAGAATACTTCTGAAAATTCCTAGGTTTTATACTAACCATCGAGGAATCAAGCAAATCCGCATAAAATAGCGTTGGGTACACTACGCCTCGTGATAAAGGAGGGTCCAATCGCCCGACAAGAAGACACGCTGCCTGATTCAGATCTAGGGCTAGTGATAACGCTCACTTTCCAAGCCAATAGTCTTCAACTGATGCACAAGAGCGCTCATTGAAATGACAGTCTCCCCCCCCCATTCCGTAAGCCCGATTGAGGGAGCCCCCACTCACATTTGATGTATCGCACTCTCACCGCAATACGCCTCACAGACAAAGACTATGTTGACCCGCACATACACGTGTTCGAGAGGATTAGTAGAGGTACCCGAGATGGAGAAACACTACGCACTAACAAACTTAGCTCGGAAGCTCCAATTCTTACTCCAGGCTCATACTATAGAAGTTCCAATAGAATATCAGATGAAGGTGTTGATATGTCCAGAGAATTTTGAAGGCTGATAAAGTGGGTCATATAGAGCTGAGTGAGTTCGACATCAGAGATAGTTTGAAATCATAAATAATAAAAAGGGCAGGTCCAGCAGATTTTTGTCATGGAATTCACTCTATAGAGCTCAATGAGAACAATTCCAAGCACTGACTGACCTACCCATCTAGAAACTTTCTGTAGATAAATGCCAAACGCACAAGGAAGCGGAGCCGGTTTAATCCTGACCTCCCCAGAAGGAATAGACATTGAGTATGCGCCTGATCTATCTCGTCTCTGAACAATGAGGGTCGAATATGGAGGCCGTCATAGCAGCCTCAACCTCGCCCATTCAGTGAAACTGACCGCTTGAGGGTCTGTGCCACTCCCAGCCAGAAAAGACAAATAGGAAAGACACCCATTATATTAAAAGTGAAGAATGATCCATACTCTCAAAAGGCATTGGGATTATTTGAAAGTTCATTGGTCTGTGGTCAATATCCTGAGTAGAACCCCTCTCAGCCAACGTTTCACAAAATTAATAATACTTCATGGAAGACTCTCAGTAAAAACAACGACTATCGAATACCTCAGAGCCTTTCATGTGACTTCAGATTAAGTTACCAACGAGTCCCCGTTTGAGTTGGATGGAACTCATTTGGATTACATAATGTGACCTTATCGCCTACCCGACGACCCGAAAGAAGCAAAATTAAAATTAGGACGAGGTCGTAAACAGTTCACTGACCATAAGGGGGTTCCAGGACAAGAGAGGCTTCTTCCACACCTTATCCTGGCGCACGCGAAAGATAATTAAGAGCGCGATAAAGACACCATGGATATAAATCAAGACTTGGCTTCGTACAGTGAAGGTCTAAGGTGTGACGCTTACATCGCCACACATCAGAGACGCGAATTTACCTAACAGAGATAAAGACTCCGCCAGAGCATGCCAAGATCTAATGCCTTCCACTGTTACTAATATCAACTGGCAGTCTCCGCTTCAATGGTACGTGGTTTGACATTAAATTTCGCCTCGGAAGTGGCTAATATAATTCATCACGCTATGTAGATTATCACTAAGTGCCGAGGCGAATCTCGCCACAAATCACGTAACAAAAGATACGCAATTTTGTGTGGCGAGCCATCATACGCAGTTTTGTATCCCAAGAGCCTGATGACGGCTGAATGGCTACCTGAGACAACAAGTTCGGGATTTGTGTCGGCGCTCAATAGAACATATCGCCCCATTACATCCGTGCAGCTTCATGGTCAGGCCGAAGTCACCATCATAACCCCAAGGCCTATTTGCACCAAATCGAAGATCTTAAAGGCAATGGGCAATTCTCCCAGGTGCCATGGGCCTCACAGACTACTAGAAGTCAAAGAACCCTGAAACCCCATTTGCCCTGGAAGCCGACACGAAGCAAGTAGCCTCGGCTGAGGCCGATAAAGTCCCCAAGGATCGAGTCATGACAGCGAACATAATGACGAGGTTTCATTCTAAACTGGACTTCAGATGAAAACGAGCAAGTTCTAAGGCACGAGGATTACTGGGAGGAAGACTAGCGGGTGTAATACAAACCAAAAGAACAAACTAGAGCTACATGTCGTGACCTAGCCTTCAAGAGTTCTTCAAGAAGTGAAGAACTAAATGATAGTAATCAGCTCAACTGGGAGGCCTTCTTACATCATATCCCACGCCATCGACCAAAATATGTTTGGGCTGCAGAGAAAATTTTACATCATGCCTGAATGCAATTAATTTTAAACGCTTTTATCAAGAGAATTTTCTGCCAGATCTTAATGAAGTGCACATCAATTTTCATGAGATAACAAGTGTTTATCGGTTATTTTATTATTCTCAAATAACTTATATAATGTTTAAAATATATAATGTAAGGAGAAAGTTCATAGTCATAAAGGAAAAATCTCTCTTTATTCCAATCGAGATTACATTCAATTACAATCAGCAGTGTCATCCGTTACATCTTGGAAAGATGGCACAAGCAAGCTTCCTCTAAAAAAAACCTCAAGAGGAAAAGGGAAAGCGAAAAACGAGATTTAAAATAAGTGTTGGGCTTATAAAGTGGGAAAATGGGGAGAAGAAGAAAAGGACAAAGAGTTTGGTGCGAAAGGAGAAGAAAAGGAGAACAGATGGGAAAAAAAAAGAAATATGAAGAGAGAACAAGGAGAGGGAGAAAGAGACAAGGAGAGGGAGAAAGAGAAGAAAGGAGATGAAGAGAAAAAGACAGAGGCAGAGAAAGCGGCACAAGAAATGTACCGCTCCTTCTTCGGACACATTCCTGAAGACGGCCTGGGAATAACATGACCCCATAAAGGAGACTAGTGGAAAACATAACTCCCACAGGCGAGGGTCCAACAAAACTGAATCCAGACTCAGCACCTCTGGCTGAAGACGATCAAGCTTCGACGCTTCATCTCAAGTAGACTCACACGCACTGGCGTGAGATCCCAGTGGAGGTTCCATGAGTGAATGAAGCCGCTATTTATAAGAAGGCCAAACACCGTGGTACCGCAATACTCAAACTCCAAATCAAAGATTAAAGACACTGCAGATTTTCAAGAAAACGGCGTCGAATGGTCGCGACGTTAATTAACCGTACTAATGAGTTCAATATTTCACGCGCCGACGCAACTCGTAGTTAGCCGATCACCAAAGAGACGCCACGCGCCCTGTCACCGGAGTCATTGATGAGTGCCTAAAACACCATAATATACTCGCACTACCACATTTTCCGCCATTTTGTGAGCAATTTCATAGTTTTCATTTTTAACACTGAAACGGAGCGTTCGTAACGCAGATATCAGCAGTGAGCAAATAACGATATTACTGGCTAAATGTGGAATAAGGTGATGGTACACCTGCCACTACGCGCTGACGTCCCCGACGTCAAGGATATTCACCACGCCATGACGCCACCACGTCAGCGACGCCACCGAAAATCGCCCTCATCATTAAAAGCAAATTAAGTTCAACCATGAGGATCGAGGGCAATATAATTTAACAGATAAATGTTTAAGATATCAACCACTTATAAAGGTTCTTAATTGTAATGATTTTCATTTTTTTTGATATTTTATTTTGCAGCAATGTTTCTTATTAAACGCTTATATTTTCTTCCATTATGTCATCTCTTCTGTGTGGTTACAACGTCCTCGCCATGCCAATGGATTGAGTTTGATCTTCATGTTATCTGGCTGTTGTTGAATGTCACATCCACATCATACTCCGCATTTCAATTATATGTTAATGTCATTAATGTTAGCATAATCGAATCGGAGATCCAGATTCGAGAGATGAGAGGGTATTCAGGATCTCGTAGATAGCCTTACCATCTTGCTAATAGAGATATTCCGAACTCGAAGGTAGCATTCGAGGTTAGAAATGATACATTTCTAATTCAGCTTCGATAGAGATATACTATTCTATTCATTTAGATAGAAGATATACTGAGAGAGGATATCTCAGAGGCAAGATCACTACTAATTGACATATTACAAATAGATTAAATTAACAATATCTTTAGTGCAATCCATCGAACGTGATAGGGGGGCGATGACCCTAAAGGCCAACACCATTAATTCACTAGAATCAACAAATTAGTTGCGCTTTCCTTACTTAATTTTTACTCCCAACCTCTTTATTCAGATATTGTCCAGCAGAACTCTCGTAGTCAATTTACCTTTCTCTGTGGATCGCATATCCGTGCACTTAAGTACACTATATTATTGGGTTACGTTGCACTACAAGCATCTTAGGCATTCATTTTATACACGTTTCTACCGTCACCCAAGAAATTTCGCTTGATGAGCTCGACTACTCTACTCAAGCCATGCAACCCCAAGAGTCGATCGCCAGCTATATCGCCCACAAGACCTCGTGCGTTCTGAGCCCGCCATCACTGACGAAGCTCGACTACTCGCCAAAGATGCAATTTAAGAGTCAAATCAGCCTAGGCTATATCGCCCACAGCATCACATCAGAGCCAGTAGCTCACTTCGACGAGCTCGACCATCGGCTGTGCCATGCAAAATTAAGAGTCGATCACCAGCTATATCGCCACAAGACCAACGCCTGAGCTCCAAGAAATTTCGCCTTGATGAGCTCAACTACTCTTACCAAAGCATGCACCAAGAGTCGATCACCAGCTATATCGCCCACTAAGCCCGCCGGAGCCCAATGTACCACACTGACGAGCTCGACATTTCCGTCGTGCCATGCAACTTAAGAGTCGACACCGTGCCATATCTTCACAAGGCCCTCTACCGAGCTCCACCACCGCTTGACGAGCTCGACCACTGGCCAGCCATGCAATGGCAAGATCGGACACTTTCAGCATCAGCTTCCATGGCACACAAATACTGAGCCCAAGAGGTTCACTTTGATGAGTTCGACTACTGCACAAAGCCATGCACTTAAGAGAGGTCGATCACCACAGTTTTTCAGACCACAAGGCCTCATCGAAACAAAGAATTACCGACGACCTCGACTACTTCACTCGTGCCATGCAATTTAAAATCGGGGCCTAAATTTAGGCAAAGCAGCCCATGAAGCCTTAGCAGCCCAGTTTGAAGAGCTCAACTCTACATCCCAGGAGTTGCTCTACTCAGACGATGTAGCCAAGAAATCAATACAGTTCATGAAGAACAGCGAAAATTGCAAAAATAGAGACAAAAGTGGTAAAAAGATCATCTATTAAGGAAAAGGCTACGAATGTCCTGGGTTCCAAGCCCAGTAAAAAATAAGTAAAACAAAGATCGACATCGATATGCACCGGCAATCAGGCACGTGGCTGAGGAGCAAGAGGGTAAAGAAGGAGGGGCCTCAATGAGGGTGTCCGGCTCTCCGTAATAGCCGACAGAGGGATTCTCAAATTTCCTCGTCGCTAGAATGTCGTTGAAGTCCAGTTTCTGGCAGGCCTGGGGCAGCTTCCCGTGAAAGGCTAGCCACCCAGAAGCCCATCGAGGCATGTGCCTATCCCTCAATCTTCCTATAACTTCATCCCGCTGAGCAACCAAAGTTATTTAGTGATGAAGGTCCCCACGCAGTCCACGACACTCCTCGCCCCTCAAAGCCTACCGGAAGCTTGCGTACTGAGGCCTCACGATTTAACCCCATCCGCAGCGATATGTCTTATCGCTAGCTCATCTTCGACCGCACACGCTTCCTTAGACTCCCGCGTACCGCTTTAGGATGTGAGAAGCTCATCCCTAACCATCCGCTCATATTGTGCATCGCAACTATCTCTCAGCCTCTAGCAAGTCATTTCAGGTAGCCCGTAACTCATCTCTAACCACCCGACGCCGCTCTGGCCGCCCTGCCGCTTCGAGACTCATCTTCCTACTCCCCGCCCGAGCATCGTGCCGACGTGGCATGCTTCAAATCAAATTTGCTTCCACCGCCCTCCTGGCCATATCGCTGCACCCAAGCCCAGCCTCACCACTGGGGATGTGAGGAAAGCCACCCTCGCCTTGTAAACATGGGCCGCTTTGGCATGACCTTCGTTTAACCTTATTGGCCAAACCCTTCAAATGAGTAGCCACCTGCCACATCCAACATAGAATCAATATCCAACGCAAGATCAACACTCAACTCAAACGGAATCTATTACTAATAAAGGTACGGGAACTTACAAAGGCGACCCCCTGGAGGGATAGAGCCAAAGCCTCATCAATGGCAACACGCTCGACCTCTGAGATCGGTAATCCTTAATACCGGATCAGATGCTGTCCCGTCATGAGTCTTACTGGAAGCAAGTGAGTCGCCATCTCCGCCAATTTCGGAGTCCGAGTCCTTCCTCCTCAATTCTTCCGCCTGAGAAGGTGGTCGAAGACTTTACCGGGCGGATTCCGCATGTACCGATAAGGCATGATCGCCAACGGGCCGTCAACTACCCCACCCGAGGGACCTACCGCAGCCACTTTAATGGGCCGGCGAACTCAAGACTTTAGGAGCCTCACCTGAGGCGCACAAAGGCTCGCTCCGACTTTCGAACACGGGTGACAGAGAAGAGGAAGACACTCCCACTCGGGACCTTGACCAAAGCTCCCACGACCCTCTTCAATCCGAGTCCGTGGTCTTCCGTCACACTGAGGCTTTCGAGACAACGTTTCAACCGAGCCGTAAGCCTCCTTGGTCAGGTTTGACAACCGAGGGACCGATGGGAAACTTTCATGGTGGAAGGAGGCCAAGGCCTCAAAGCAACAGAGCGCTAACTTCGAGTCAAGGGCCAGAATGTCCGACTTGATCAGCCCCTCCGCGGCAGTGGGCGAGGAGGACACCCACCAACGCCAAAGACTAAGACGTTATCTTCACTACCGAGATCGATTCGAGCGCCCGAGAGGCATGTGCATACGTGCACTAGAAATACCCAATAACCCCATAAAGGTTAGACCAAACAAAGCGAACACTTACGCAGATTCTCTGGGTGGTCCAAGCAACCTAATGCCCAGCCGCGGTCCTTGTCAAGAGGATCATATTCTGCAATCATGTCGCAATTGTGTTGAAGTAGCGGCTCCTTCCAAAGTCCTGTGGAAGAGGGAAGATCTGAAATCACCGTAGGAGAGCAAGAACGTACGAGAAAAACAGGAAGCCCTTAGAGGTTCTTCAAGGCTAAAAGGTAAAGGAACAAAGCTATATTTGGGAATCACCAAGTCCCTCTCCCTAAAGAAACCACAGCCAACCAAAATACCCCAACCATCGGGCGAGCCAGAAGGACGTGACATCAAGGTCGCAAACCCCTCGGCCATGAAGTGATGCAGAGTGAAATACACTATTATCGGCGCCACTTCAAAGCAAGACACCATCTTGCGCACTTAAACCACAAAGGAGGTCAAAACGCCGCACTACACCAACGCCAAAAGGAAAACTGTCAACGCTTCAGCAAGCAGGGCTCCTATACGGTGGGATCGACTCATAAATCCCACAATTAAAGCATGTCGAATGTATGATTTTAGGTATTCTCGAATTCTCCAAGATATTTAATTAAGTCTACTCTTTCCCCTTACCCTTGTCCAAGGGAAAGGAGGCTTCGGCATCTCGGTTCACCCATTTTAACTCGAGGCGCTACACCGCCTCTGTGAACCGGCACGCTAAAGAGTCACCCAACAATGAGAAGAAGAGCGAATTCCTAATCTACGACAAAGCAAAGAATAAAACAAAACTCGCCAACTCCAATCCTAGCGCCGTCGCATCTGGCCTAAAAAAGACCAGTGGATAAGGACATGGGCCAACTCTGCGATTAAACTAAAAAGTCTACCTCAGAAAAACACAAGGAAAATGAGGAGCAAAGAAGAGGTTTCAAGATCGTGAGCACACACAAGACAGAGGAGGTTCCGAAAGAAACAAGTGAAACTGAAAGAATTTCGGAGAGACGAGCGAAACCAAAAAGAGTCATCATTATCAAAGATCATGACCCGCGATCGTTTAACTAACCTACCGAAAGCAACACGCAGCCCGTATCCCAGACAAGAATGTTATAACCTCGCTTCACGCACATCGCATAATAAGGGCCGGGGCAACCATGTGGTTTGAAAAGTGGTCGCTATGCCCACCGCCAAACTCCAAAGAAGAGGGCGCGCCCATCGAAGCCGCTCCAAAGCCTAGACGCCACCTAGAATGAGGCTCCACCTCGCACGCCCAAAGGCCGCTTATGGATAATCGAGAAAGCCCACATCCTATAAATCAAACTAAATCCCATCGATATGGGAAATTGTATCAACCCTCGCAACGCATATCCTCGCAAATCAAACTAAATCCCATCGATATGGGAAATAATAACCCCACCAACGTATTATCCTCGCAACCAACTAGATCTCATCAACAAGGAAAATAAAATAATTCACGATATAATACCATCCTACTGGACGTTTCGCATCCCACCAATGACGAAGAAGGATCGTCTAAATAAAGTGCTCCTGTCAATCAAATCCGATGATCGATAAAAGCAAGAAATATCTCGCCCAATGAGAAAGAATCCCCAATCACCATCCAACTCGTAAAACATATACTATAACACAAAGCCACCCGATTTGGTGAGTGTACGCAAAACATTCGCCTCTACATTCTATCTTTTCTCTCAATGAGGAAAACCGATTCAGACGGAATGGCTTGACCGCCAAGCCCTTCGACTTTTCTCGTTACAGGAGTGCCACGCCCAAAGCTCCTGCATCAAAGATCAGCAGTTAATCCTACTCACTCAACGACCAGTGAGCCCTCGCGTGCACTGTACCGCCAAAGAACTCCGTGTCCTACTAACGACCCCGATACGCTCCAGCCCAGTTCGGTTGAAAAAAGCATCATCAGTCAATATCGGCGATATATCGATATTTTATCGATATATCCGACACAAAATGTAAGTTTGTAAAAAATTAAAAAAAAAAAAAAAAACGATACTGGCCGATATATCGGCGATATATCGACTGATATATCACCGATATATTGGCCAGTATCGGCCAATTTGATTTTTTGTTTTTTTTTGACTGATGGTCAGGGTTTTGAGACACGTAGGTCGAGATTTTGTCCTAAATTAAAATTTTCAACAACCAGTAGCTAATCTAACGCACCATAATTCAATATGTAAGCATCCACGCCAGATTTCTCAACTCTTTCATTCCAATCCGGGCCATATTTTTATCCACTTGTGGATTTTGAATCTTTGACTTGATCTAACAACCATAATTGATTTATAATGATTAGATCAAGATCTAACGATCAGATTTGATCCAAAATCAAATCCAACAGCCGAATTCATTTTTAAAGGGTTTTTGACCAAAAAAACGGCTAGTTTGACTCCAGAAAATCTATAAATAGCCATAAAATCACTTGTTTTCATATCAAACTCATCCATTTCTCAAACAATTCTTCATTTTTTGCAAAGTATTGGAAAATAATATTTTTTCAATTTTTTAGTGTTCAAGTCTTTTCATTCAATAATACATAATTTCTGCAAACTTAAGGTATGTTTCCATGTTAATTTTTTTTTACATTTTTGTGCAATTTAGTAATTAAATTAAGTTTATATTTAGATTAAAAGACTGTTTATCATTTAAATTACGATTTAATTTTAGTTTATATTTAGATTTCAGACAATTTTAGTTTATATTTAGATTAAGGTTTAATTTAGTTTATATTATTTATTATGAAAATGAAATATGAATATATATTATGTATTTTTTATGTTTTAAATATACATGTTCTTTTAAATTATGATACTAATGTAATCTCTTATATTTAGATTGAGATTATGAATATGAAATATAAAATTTGTAAATTATTAATTAACAAATTTGTAAAATGTCAAAATTCTAGAAATATACATTTTGTTTAAGTTATTATACTACGTAATTTTATATTTAGATTAAGATTATGAATATAAAATATAAATATTTGTTAATTATTAATTAAAATTTCGTGAAATGTCAAAATTTGTGAAATATACATTTTCTTTAAATTATGATAATTAATGCAACTTTTATATTTAGATTAATATTATGAATATAAAATATAAACATTTGTTAATTATTAATTAAAAATTTTTGTGAATGTCAAAATCTCTAGAATATACATTTTTTTTTTTAATTATGATAATTAAGGCAACTTCTTATATTTAGATTAAAAATTATGAATATAAAATATAAACATTTGTTAATTATTAATTAAAATTTGTGAAATGTCAAATTTTTGTGAAATATATACATTTTTTTAAATTATGATAGCAATGCAACTTTATATTTAGATTAAGATTATGAATATAAAATATAAACATTTGTTAATTATTAATTAAAATTTTATGAAATGTCAAAATTTGTGAAATATACATTTTCTTAAATTATGATAGTTAATACAACTTTTATATTTAGATTAAGATTCCCTGGAATATAAAAATATAAACATTTCTTAATAATTAAAAATTTTAGAAATACAAATTTGTGAAATATACATTTTCTTAAATTATGATAATTAATTCAACTTTATATTTAGATTAAGATTATGAATATAAATATAAACATTTGTTAATTATTAATTAAAAATTTAGAAATGTCAAAATTTGTTAAATATACATTTTCTTTAAATTATGATACTAATGCAACTTTATAATCAAATTAAGATTATGGATATAAAATATAAACATTTGTTACTATTAATTAACAAATTCCAGAAATATACATTTTCTTTAAATTATGATACTACTAACTTTATATTTAGATTAAGATTATGGATATAAAATATAAACATTTGTTAATTATTAATTAACAATTTTGTGAAATGTCAAAATTTCAGAAATATACATTTTCTTTAAATTATGATACTACGTAACTTTATATTTAGATTAAGATTATAAATATAAAATATAAACATTTGTTAATTATTAATTAAAAATTTTTGAAATGTCAAAATTTAGAAATATACATTTTCTTTACATTATGATTAATGCAACTTTATATTTAGATTAAGATTATGAATATAAAATATAAACATATGTTAATTATTAATTAAAAAATTTGTGAAATGTCAAAATTTAGAAATATACATTTTCTTAAATTATGATACTAATGCAACTTATATTTAGATTAAGATTATGGATATAAAATATAAATATTTGTTAATTATTAATTAAAAAATTTGTGAAAATGTCAAAATTCTCAGAAATATGCATTTTCTTTAAATTACATAATTAATGCAACTTTATATTTAGATTAATATTTATATATATAAAATATAAATATTTGTTAATTATTACCTAATATGAATTGATGCAACTTTTATATTTAGATTGGAGATTTAATATGAATTAATTATAATACTAGAAGTTTATAAGATGGACAAGGAAGTGGAAGCAACACTCTCGCTTGAAAAATATCAGGCACCTATTTGTGCCGAACATACCACCATATGCAATTTTTTGTGGTATGGTCATTAAAAGTGATCATCCTACTCAAATTCCCACTTATCACAGATCCCCACTCAAATACAAGAAGTGTCCTAATGTGCCTCATGAAGTAAAAGAATGGAAGTTTTGCTAAAATGAATAAAGTCAAAGAAAGAAGTTCGCGAATAAGAATTAATCCGGAACTACTATATATTAACGGAGAGTTTCTGGCATCTACTTGATGACAGTGATGATGATGATGATGATGATGAGGAAAATGAGGAAGAAGATGATGATGTCTATATGTATCGGCTGACATGAACCTGACGAGCAAGCTGACTATCGGGCAGCATGTCGTGCATCCAAATGAATACTGAATGGAATTTGGCTGGTCAAGTAGTTAAGGGCTTATGAGAGGCAAAAGAAAAAATTTGTACGCCTGAACTTAAATTCATTATTATAAGATAAACCCATTTACAAACATTTCTAATATATATGATTGCAATAAAGAGCCTCACAATCACATCCAACTAATCCACAAGGCGCAGGTAAAGATCTCAAAGTGTGAGACAATCTGATCCATCACCACCTCGCCCATCATTATACAAATCTTCTAGAGGCAAGACAAAGAGGTGGTTAAAAATCTCTTTAAACAGGTGCAATCAAAGAAACGATGGGCCGACTAATCAAGAAATTCTTCATATGAGAGCGCGCACCTCACAAAGCAGAGACTCTCACCACTTCAAAACATGGATTGCAGGCACAACAAGCTGGTATGTGAAAATCCGTTTCACTTCAAATAAGAGATTATCTACATTATAGTTGCAAACCATATAATTATTTACTTTAATCAGAAAGATAGAATGTAGCTACCATCTCCATATGAAATCAAAACAAATATTTATTTGTAAGATAAAGACATGGACGACAGTGAATCTCCAAAGAGAGAAATGGAAGACCTATGGGTGGTCACCATGTGTGATGGTTGATCGTCCCACGAAATTAAGCATCACTCATGGTATAGCAAAGGAGCACAATTTCTTAAGTCCGGTTGATGACTGACAAAGACAACAAATACATTTTGGAGGTGCTGTTTGAAGACGTGATAAACGATGTTAGCGAAGAAAATGTCAGGTAAATTACATGCATAACATCAAAGATTGTGGCTGGAAATTATTGTTAATGAAGAAGCAATTTATATTGAGTCCATGTAAGACATTGCACGACCTTATGTTTGAAGATATTGGTAAACTATATGTTTCCGACTTGATTACTAATACACGAAGATCACCAACTTCATCTATAATCATGGTCGGGTTTCAAGAACAAATGAGAAAGGTTTGCAGTGAGATATGCAGGCGCTTCCAGGGTCAAGATGATAAATTACATCGCCCTAGCAAGTCTTCTAAAAGAGAGCTGATTTGAAGATCTGCTAGTAATGAATGGGCTTCATAAGCTTAGTCGATGACCGCTGGACGTGAGTCAAGGACCTATGCTTCTAATCATCCATATCAGAGAAGGTCTCTAACTTCTAGTGTTAAAAAAAAGAGCCGACTAAGAAGATCTTTATTAGCAATGAACGGGCTCTTCATAGTGTTTTATAAATGGAGAACAAAGGATGGAGAAGGTTGAAGGACCTGGCGCTAATCATCCATATTGGGAGAAGGTCTCTAACTTAGTGTTAATCTATGAGGCACAATATACAGTTCTTTGCATTGTTGATTCCGAAATCGTCCCAACAATGCCATTTGTGTATGAGTTGATTCGAGTGACGAAGCAAAAGTTACATGCAAAGAATGGGTCAAAAACATCATCGCAAATCATTGGGATAAAACCCTCAAACATCCTCTTCATGTCGCAGGTAACTATTCCATATCATAATCACTTTTAAAGCATATTATTTTCCTTTTATCACATACTAATTTAATCACTTTTGTAGCATATTATCTTAATCCAAGATTTCCAATATATACCCGGAGTTAGTAGTGACCCCGAGCTACCCAAGTCATGCTCATGAAGTATTTGGAAAATTATCTCTACTACTATAAGTCTTGGTAATATCGATCGGGAGGGTATATCATCGTAATTATACTCTAATTAATGATTCAATTTATTTGATTACACTTACACATATATTGATTTGTCAAGTTCATTTTGAATTCACAGCTTACAATGTTTCGAGATTCCAAAAGAGGATTTGGTGATCGAGCAGTAATAGCATCAAGAGATTTAATGGTTCCTGGTAAGTGTTGTTTCTCATTAAAAGTTTAAAAGTAAAGTCTATTACCATGTTATTATTATATTTTGAATGTTAGTCATTTTTATTGCAGTGGAATGGTGGTTCATGTATGGAAACCAAGCTCATATCAGGGAATTCGCTCTGTGGTTCTTTTCCCAAACAACATTTAAAGATGTGAGAGAAATTGAGTACATTTGCTTGATCCATTAAAACAAATAGAAACCTATTAGCTTACCCTTGGCTCCAACAATTAGTTTTTTATTACTACAAGGAACTAAAGATACGAGATAGTGCGTAGACCTGAGCAGTTACCGCTCGATATCACCGAGTTTGATGAAGAGGATACCACGATGATGAAATGGAAATGATCCACGAATTCGCATGTTCGAGAAGGTGTAGATACACTGGGTTTTATCCAAGAAGTTCATAGTGAGTTTCACCAAGAGACTAAAGACTCATTTAAGCATACAATGTCATAATTTCTAATCTTGATTCAAGTGTTGAACATAATAGTAGACCTAGCTTTGTTGGTACTTCTAGTACAAGCTCTGATGGCTCAAGAGGAGAGGGACCAATGATAGAGCATACTAGAAAGATGGTGGGATAATGCAGATCGACAACAGTGAATATCCATCAGTCCATTCACCGGTGAAGATGATTTCACACATGCTACACAAGATGAAGACCACGGAGAGTCGTCCGTGTATTGGAGCTGGAAAGCAAGTATTGCAGAGGTCTAATCGAAGGATGACACAAATAAAATATTCGCTTTCTGCCAGTTTTGAGTCAATGGTTACTGGCACTCACATGTAAAGAGACTGGTCCAATGATGCCAACGTTTCTCCTTACACAATGAGTTATGGTCAACCTTCTTCACATCCTTCGATCTATCGCGAATACGGACTCGACAACTATCCTCATAATGCATCAATGTCATTCCAAACTCCATATCAAATTTTATCAAGAGATTTGTAAACAAAGATACGTGGGTGAACCCCTATCCATGGAGAGAGGTTGTAACAAGTCGCACATTTCATGACTAGTATGCCTGGGATCTTATAATCAATATCTAACACCATGTCTTAGTTTGGCCATGTTCACCAAGATGGATCCTTCATCAAATGTTGCAATGGAGCCACATCGATTCATTTCGTGGTGAAAGACCATGTTAATGTAATATTAACTACTATATTTCATCATTATTCTCATACCCTTACAAAGTATTTCCATGAATTCCAAAGCATTTTGTTAATTTCTCGATATATCGAGACCATGTGTATTCACCGATATATCTTTCGATATCCGTAAAATCCAAGTACCGATATATATCCGTCAAACCGATATTTCTTTTAACACTGAAGTTTCAAAGAATCAACATCAATCAAATGGTTAAGAACTTAGGGGTTGTTTGTTTTTTACTTAATACTGAAAGCTTAATAGCTTTCAACATTAAACTATTTATTTTTTAAAATTTTCAAGACGGCTACAAAAATTGAAAAATTTCTGAATAAAATGAAAAATATTCGCTTTTTCATTAAAAAGTCATTTTACTGTATAAGAAAAACTCATCATCGTCTAATAATAGAAGTTAACAAACAAATCACTACTAGAAATGACAACTTAGAAGGGTCGGGACCTAAAAGCTTTATCCGATCTCACCATTTATTTTTTTTTTCAATTCTAAACCTGCCTCATTTAAAATTAAATGTGGCTCGTGGGATAGAAATTCAAACCCTACCTATTTACATTTGATTTTTGTTTTTATTTTTTACTTTATTATATTTACCTATTTGAGTTTTATTAAATAAAATTCATATTTCATAAAAATAAAATATTATGAATTTTATAAATTGACATGAATACACTCTACTGACATATTATTTATATTAAAGCATAAAATAAATAATAACAATGGTAAGAGCTTAAACATAATCAAGGCAAGGCGGGAGTAATAATACCTGAACCTGCCCCAAACTCGTATTTAAGAAAATAAACTCAAACCCATTAAAAACCCGACGCTAAACCAAACCCATCTGTTAGCATGTAAAGGTACTCTTAAACCCAATAATCCTTTCCTATTGTCATCCACTACTAATCCAATAAAAAACAAACAACTTAATATTTAATGATATTAAGTACTATTCAGTATTAAACTAAAAAAAAAGTTATATTCAACATTAAGTAAAAAAAACAAACGCCACCTTAAGCTAACATAGGAATGTGAGAAGTTAACTGAGTCCAATTAATACTGTAAATTTTAATAGAAGATGTATTTAATAGGTATAAAAAAACTGAAATATAGGTATTCCATTAAAACTATTTTTTATTCTCAAAAACAATGAGAACATGGAAAACATAGAGTTTACGTTTGGTTTCCAGTTTTGTTTTGAAAAACACAAAAAAAGAAAACACTAAATTTAGAAAGAAATTTTTTTTTTTCAAATAACACCAAAATGGTGTTCTTTGTTTTTTCAAAAATTATTCACAATAACAATTTTCAAAAATAAAAACAAACAGTACATAGTCTTTCATTAATTTTTTTATAAAATTGTCCTCATTATTTTTTTAAAATCACATTTCTTAAAAAATTATAGCTAAATAGTAAATACTTGAAATATTGAGAATAAGTATTGGAATAGGATCAGTCCTCGATGACGGATCAAAGGGCACTTATAGATTACAGTCTCCATGCGGAAAGACAAAACCTCGTCCTTGGAACTCGGCCTATTTGAAGAAGTACTTCCAGTAAAATCCTTTGCATTGTTTATTAAGACTGACCCCTAATTAACGAGGGAGCCGAATAAAGATCGCATATGTTTCTCCATTTGATTGTGTATTTTTCTCCATTGTCCTTATTGATATATTGCAAAACAGGCAGGGCCTATGACAACTAGCCCTCGACGGCCTTAGGCTTGAGGCAGCTTAAGCCTCATAAGGCCTCTAACCTAAGGCAGCTAGCCCTCCATGGCCTAAGGCCTCGGGTAGCACATCCTTAGAAATTTCAACTCTAAAATTATCAAGATAATAAGCATGTGTTAAAGATTAAATGGAAACAAGAGAATCTGTTCAAAATTTCATTCATTCAAAATGCTATCATCAACCAGGCACAACCCGCCAAGGATAGGCAAATTAAGGCGAAGAAGGATCGAGATGAATGGATATCTCGCATTAATTGTGATCTGGGACAACCTTCCGCACTCTCTTCTCTGTTTAAAGAACGCCTTCGCCCATTACGCCCAGAAGTCCGTACTTCCCCACCCACCTGGGCACAGAATGTCTATTCAGAGAGTCGCAGTACTTCCAAACGCTCCTTCTCGCATGACGTCAAATTTCCATAACCTTACAAGTATTGCCTCAAACTGGTTGCGGCATACCTCCTCTCGTAAGCATTGTAAGCCTTTGGGTACTGAGGTGACCTTTTCCTTCTCCGCGCCACGGCGTCTTCCACCTCGTCGTGGATGTCAGATTAGGAAATACTCTTTTAGTTCAACCACGCGACTTCCAACTCTCCTTATTTTCTTCGTATAGGCCTAGGCAAAGTTGTTCTTAAGGAGCTTAGTCCTAATCGGGCTTTCTCCAGCCTTTCAGCACTGCGGATGTCACCAAGACTACTAGCCAGCCAGCCAAGCACCTCACAAGATGTAGAGATCTGGCTTAGGATCGGTGCTCCACTTGTCGAGTATTCATGATATATATATATATATATATATATATATATATATATATAACAACAGCAAACGCTTACGGTGGCAACCATTTTAAAGGGGGTAGCATCCTTCAGCAACTCCCGCGCCTTCTTCACCTCCACCTTGCTATATCCTTCTCTCAGCGAGGAGAAGACCTCTTCGTCTATGTACCTCCAAATGAGCCTCCGAACAAAGAGAAGTCAAACAAGAGAGCCTGATGGGGGAGATTTAGGAGGTCCGTAGCACGCTCCAGCCTTTCTCCTCCTTCCCTCAACCCACAACCTCACTCACTCCACTAAGGCCAATGCCCACACCCCTCTTTAATCCTTATTCCGCCCCTGGGTTGAGGTGAAGGTCCATATGTTAGAAAATTACGTTAACCTATAATCTTCTTTAGGTCTTGATCTAGATTAATGCGGAATGAAAATCAAGACTATAAATTATAGGTTCAGGAATTATACCTCCGACCATGGTGTAGATCTAAAGATTATCCCGACGAGGAAGACGGCGGCTCTCCCAGCCATGGCGTAGATCTACAGTGACCATTTTGATCCCGATGAGGAAGACGGCGGCTTCGTGGATCACGACCTGGATCTTCCTCTCAAAAGCCCTCACAATAGCACTCCTTCTCAAGTGAACTTCTCTGGTTTTACGAGAACTGACGGTATGAGATCGGTACGCGCTTCTCACCCTTTTATGAAACCGTGGTCCAATGAGTTTACTCAATGATCTAGGACCGTCCATCCTCCCATCTAGAGGATGTGACTAAAGGTCCAGATCTGACCACCACTTACTCATAAGGGCCTAATAGTCAATAATTACACACTTAATCATTTATACGGCCAAGTCGAGCCACTATAGAAAATCTAACACTCTCCCACTTTGGCTCAACATTGTAGGTTTTATTTAATAAATAATAACTTTGACTCATGTGGGTGATAGTGAACATGAAAATTTTTGTATATGTATACATTATTTTAGAAAACAATGTGACAATTAGGCCCAAACCTATGTGATATCTTTATACTTGCAAGATATCATAATTACAATTAACCGTTACTGCTATATTTTTCTTTTGACCAAGAATACTCCTTCCATAATCACAATGTAGTTATTTAATCTTATTAAGTGCTTTATGTGGTACATATCTTTTAAGTGAGAGTGGCACCCCACTCACGTAATAAAAATCTCAAATATCTTTAGTGTACATAAAATGAGATAAATCGAAATATCAGATTAATGTCGAAGAGTTACAACAATGTCATGACCTTAATCATCAAAGATCGGGGCCAAGTCCCCACCTCATCAATACACTTTTACATAATTTTCGCGTAGAGCCCTTAGTCATGGGATCTCGCTACCACGACAAGGTGCCATATGTCAATGATGATTTTACTCTTCGACGCTTTCTCAAGAATAATTGTAAGTACTTACATATATCATGTGGCTGCCGCGTTCCACTTTTATTGCTTCGAGAAGAACACTACCGCAAGATTATCAAAGGAGTTTGTATCGCTTAGGTATCAGATTCACTCTAAGCCCGAAGAAAAATTCTTCAACCATAATGCCTGCTTTGTTGTTTACGCGACAAATTCCCGCTCCAAGGCCGAGATGTCAGAAGAGTCCGCTGGGTGCTTTTCCATGCCATCGCACCACCGCTAACATAAAAATGTAGCCTCAAGTAGACTTCTCGGTCTGGCAAAATAAGTAAAGCCCGGTGATTGTATATCCAATCAGTCCGCATGATCTGACCGTATGTACATACTGTTCCTTCGGAGATATCGCATAACTTTCGCGCCAGTCCAATGCGTTTCTATCCTGTGATTAGCTTTGATCTTCCCAACATTCCCATCGGCTGAATGCAATGTCCGGTTCAAGGTAAAATCGTGGGGATCGCCAACTCAGATGCATATGAATATTCTTCATGGATTCTAATTCCGTAGAATTTCGATTGTGACAAACTGAATTTGTCACCCCAATGTATTTACCAATCAACAATTTCTCATATTAAACCTTTCAATACCATGATAGTCATAGAGAATCTGCAAAGATCTTATAGAAGATCTATCATGTATCTCAATTCCTAAAACATGCGAAGCCCCCGCACCGCTGTCAAAATTCGAGAGAGTAAATCGCTTGTCTCCCCACTAATCCTGTTATTACTTGTCATCATCAACATACAGACTAAACGTGAATTTGCTCCCACGACCTTTGATGTATATATACATCGATCTACAATATTTTCCCTCAAAACCGAATGAGGTGTAATGATATTGTGAAACTCATATACCATTGTCGCAAGCTTGCTTAGCCCTGTATATAGACTTCTTTAGAAGGTGCACAAGATGATTACCTTTTCTGAAATGAATCCTTCAGCCGAGTCATGTATACTTCCTCCTCAAGTTCCACTGTGAATGCCGCTTATTTATCCGATGCTCTAAATCAAAATGAGCTACAAGGGCCATGATTGACCTTAGTGAGTCCTTCTTGAACCTGAGAGAAGGTGTCATGATAATCAATGCCTCCTTTGAAGGAAACCTCGCAACAAGTCTTGCCTTATATCTTTCGATGTTACCAGAGGCGACTGGCTTTAATCTGATAGACCCACTGCTCAACACAAAACTTCCTTCTGTAACTTACTAGATCCCGCATCACGTCAATGAGCGACCATCCTTCATTTGCAGATCACCATTTTTTAACTGCACTACCATGGCCTCCGAAAGAAATGGGGTCTTGATTTATCCGTGACATGTAGCCTGGCCTCTCGTAGCATACAACATAGTCGATGGAATGGCCGAATTTTCTCGACTCTCGAGGATTTTCTTAAGTCCGATCGGGTCTAGTGATCGGTGGTGGCCTCGCAACCACTACAGGTTCCTCGAATGACCGCTCAATAACTACTTCTTCATGAGAGTTCGATGAGGGATCGCTATCGCCTCATAGGTTGTGATCCGAAGGAGTCATGGGAGCCATAGTAGGTATGTGCCCACCAGTTCAACACCACGACTGAAAGTGTATGGTTTATACTTCTTCTTATCACAACTTTATGAGAGAACGACTCTCAATGTTATAACTCAAGAAATCTGGCATTATAGTAATATTGCATTATCTAATAACTAACCCATTTTTAATTATTAGTGATAAAAATAATCGTCTCCTCATAAAGATCACCGTATAGATTTATCATCTAACTTTTTATTTCATATATAGCCACAGTAACATACTAAAACTAATAGAATCTCGCACTCGGGCATGTGGACCCATTAATCCGCATACTATACTATATTCAATCATATTCTGTTATTATCATTACTCTGTAAATGAGTGACTAATTTTGTAAACTCAAATATAATCGCAATGTGCATATAAGATTTATTTGTAATTTAACACATCCAAATATATTATATATATATATATATATATATATATATATATATTCAAAATTATTTTGTCACAAATTAACCTTTTATGACATAATTATATTTATTTTGTCATAAATATAATGTGGGCTTACTATTATTTACATGCATTAAATATAAGTAATTGTTTATTTAAGGAAAATAAATAAGGATTTTTGAAATTCCAAACGCCCCTCCTTCCCTGTCTCTACAAGCCTTCCCTTCCGCCGGCATTCTTCCGCCGCCGACGCTTCCTTTCCCATTCTCCGCCACTTCAATCAGCCGGGACACACTGCTGATCATCATTACAGACAGAATCACCGGAATCAAGACTTGAAGATCTATCAGATGGGGAGAGACTTGCACGAGGAACTCGAATGGGGAGAGGAACGCGAACCACATGGAGTTGCCGTCATCTCATACAAAAAACACGCCCAAATATTGCGTGAATAATTACAACAAATGTACAATGATCCAATCATGGACCCAAATTAAAATTACATATAGAAGATTGAGATGACTTCCAAGAATCCCCACAAATTTTCATCGCAAAGCACATCCATAAAACATTACAGAGAAAAACCGAAAATGCATGACTGCTATTTTTATGCGATGAAATTTTTTTTTTTTTGCCCAATCAATCCATTTCATTGATTTACCATTATTCAGAAGATCAAACATCATGACACGAACCCGTAGCTCGATACCAAGTGTTAGAAAATTACGCAACCTATAATCTTCTTTTAGGTCTTACCCAGATTAACGCGAATGAAAATCAAGACTATAAATTATAGGATCAGAATTATACCTCCGACCATGGTGTAGATCTAGGTGACCGCCTTGATCCCGATGAGGAAGACGAAGTGGCTCTCCGGCCATGGTGTAGATCTAGGTGACCGCCTTGATCCCGATGAGACGGCGGCTTCAGGATCACGACATCTGATCTTCCTCAAAAGCTCTCACAATAGCACCTCTTCTCTCAAGTGAACTGGGTTTTACGAGAATCGACGAGATGAGATCGAGATGGCTTTCTCTCTCCCTTTATAAGAAACTCTGCGTCCAACTGAGTTTACTCGAACGATCCGACCGGGTCCATCCTCCCATCTAGAGGATGTGACCAGCCGTCCGTGATCCGACCACCACTTATCACATAGCCTAATAGTCAATACCTTATACTAATCACCCCATACAACTCCTTACAAGTCAGAGCCAATATAGAGTAAATCTAACACCATAGGCCTCTGGGAGCTATGAGGATCTCGTACCCTCTCCTCGCCTAAGGTACACCAATATGGCCTCTCTCGATCGACTCCCGCACCCTCCTCCGTAGTTGAGTTACGATTTCAAGTTCCCTTTCCCTTGACCGCTTGGCTCAAGCCTCAATGACGGCTTAGCTGGGGAAGGAACAAGAGGAAACATGTTCCCCAATTCGTCTTCGGGCATGTCTTCGGGTGTTGCTTTCTTAATCAAATCAAGAAGGTGGCTTTGCACTCGTTCCCTTTCTCGGACGTCTGACGATCCCACGAAGTTTAACCTCGGGACCTTCTATGGAACGAACTCCTCCAAGTTATCGATTTAATTTCGAATGCGTTCTTCAACGACAATGTTTCGTAAATCTTTCCTCGAGGTCGAAGATTAGAACCTGCACCAGAAGATCAAATTGTGAAGGATCAAGATCGTCCACCAACTTTCCACGACTCTGAGTGCCTGCTCAAAAAAAAAAAAAAACTATCAAAAACTCAAAGGTGGGGACAAATAGTATACATGCGCTAGTATCCCAACTTCCGACCTAATTCAGGATCTAAGTTTAACCCAAGCTCTCAGAGCATTGGGTCATTTGCGCAACCCTAGGCACCGAATAGCATGACATTGTCTTCCGGCTTATTTTCGTTGGTATCGGGCAAGTTGGTGACAGCTTGAAGTAGCTTGACATCAACCACGAAGTAGTATTTTCCCAAGTTATGTCGCTTTATGGTATAAGCATAAAGGACCTCCTCTAACCCCAAGCGTATGTCATACCACCGATTCAACACACACACTCATAGTAGGAAGCGTATAATGTGCACATAAGTGTGAATAAGATGAAGACGGGTGTGATAAAAGAGCTGGTGCACCAGAGTAGGTAAGGGAAACCTCAACCCTTCACTGATATGGACTTCAGGCCAGTAAATGAAGTTCATCCTGCCCCGATCCTCCTGTATACATGTCGCAAATTGAGGTCCCAACGAAGGAATAGAAACCTGAACATTGAGAGGGAAAGAGTATTTCCTCCATAAAGCATCGGCTCTAGAAAGCATCGGCATGAGCCTCCCTAATAGGCTTAAGCCACGTTATAACCTCTTCGGCATCGAAGCAGGAATGAGCATCCTCAGAGCTAGAAGATGATGAATCATGCCTAATTCGATCATAAGGCCACTGTGGTTAACCACACCCCCCCCCCAATCACTTTCGATTGGCCTTAAGCTGCCATTAAGGCCATGAGACGAAGCTGAACCACCAAGGTCACTCATCTAGCTACAAAGGAATCAACCTTGGGTGCCAATGACAGACAAGGCCCCTACCAAAACCTAGAACTAGAAGACGACAAAGGTAGCGAATAAAGGAAGAAACTTTGACTATCATAACATACCTTCACCATGATGTTGTACAAATCGAAAGCAGCAAAACGGCAAGGACTCCAATAGGGCGGGAATCACAAATGGCGACGACTAACTAGAGAAGTCAGGAACAAAAGAAGGATAAGAGCAATATTCTTCGAAATGATGATGATCAAAGAAGTCTCCAAAGGCAAGTTTTGGGGTATTTAAGCCCTAAAAATCCCATCATTATTGGCAGAATATTCAAAACAGCATTAAACACTCCGTTGGTACTTGACGACACACGATCTCCAAGCCCTATACAAACCAACCATGTGGGATTGTAGTGCAATCAGGACCAAACAACGCACATATACCGAATCGACATAGCGCCAATCCAACATTGTTGTTTTGCATTGACGCTAGGGCATAATGGAATGGGATAAATTTAATCCCACGTGTGTCGCACGTGAGCAACTCAAACGACCAAGGAGCCTGAGCTTGAGCCTGTGGCATCAGACCCAATACCGTTAAAAACACATCAAGCATCTCAGCGAAGGAGGCATGTCACACTATCCCTCACATTGGGCACCGACCTAGCCAATTCAAGCTGGATAGACCGGGTGACCACGAAAGTCATAAAATTAATCAAACAAGAACGTGGAATTATACGTGCGTGATCACGGACTTTGCTCACTTGATCCCCCGCTACGCATTACATTCCCACGACGTGTATCACCATTGTGGACTACAAACCAATTGTAGGAGACCATATGACACCCCGTGACTCGTGAGTAGTATAAATTGATACGCTTGTATCAGATTATTTCATAATTTTAACTGATTTTTTTTTTTTTTTTTTACTTTTCTATCCAAGGCGAGAATAACAGTCCATATGATAGTGGTTTAAAAAAATGTTTTTAGTCTTAGTTGATAAAATTAAGAAATACTTTTGAAAATTAGAAGAAAAAAAATCATTTATATTATTGGAGGATCATTTTTAGCCCAGTATTGTTTGGACCAGGGTCGCTGAGCCCAATGTAGATTTCAGCGGAGGCCCAAAATAGAACATGGCCAAGCCCAAACCGCCCTCTAGTCAGCATTTTTCTTTTGGGCCCATGCATTGGGCTTCCCATTTTCCATAGTCAAAGCAGTGTGAAATTTTCAACCATCCACCCAACATTTTCCATAGTCAATCAAGATCATCCTCCCAATAAAATTAAGGATAATTGTATTTTCTCATTATTTTATTGAAACTTTTGGCGAAACAAATTACTATATCATAAAAATTAAAAATTAAAAATTGACTTCAGAATTTAATAAAATTCAAGTTCGACATCGTACATGTGATCAGTTGACATTTTAAATCCAGGAAACCACGAATTAAGTCTTGTAAAATGAAATTAAATAGAATAACTAAAAAAAATGTAAAAGAACTTGGGTTGCCAAATTACTGAAAGAACGAAAATAAGTCACTTCTATTTATAAGTTAATGGATTAAATCTAAAATCTTCTATTAAAATTTGTTTATTTTTTCTAATTTCCCTCTTATTTTAATATTTTGTTTTACAACATTTAATTTTGTAGTCTTTTACATTTTGCCAGCACAAATTTCATTGATTAAGAGATGAGAATCTTTTAATGCACCAAAATTTAATGTTTACACATCGTGAATAAAAGCAATTTCATTTCATTATTATTAATATTCTTTCTTTTATCCAGAGAATTGCTTTATTAGAGTTACATATACACCAAAGGAAGCCTTAATGATACTAAAATAATTGAAATAACACACATTATTCCTTTGTAGATCCCAATACTTCATTTTCATGAACTCAAGAGAGCGCTCAACGTTTCAAAAAGGCAAAGTACAAGGGAAGGGGTCTCGGGTTCGAGTTTACTACATTTTTAACTAAAGTGTTTAGCTATAAAAAAAAAAAGATTTAGAGAATGAACTAAATATAGAAAAAGAAAAAAGAAAAATAGAGATGGACAAAATATATATAGATATAATATCTCCTTTTTGTTGGCATTAAGGGTTTCTATGTTTTTGAATTTCACCCAGTAGATTCAAACATCTACATCCATTAAGACTCCAAATACAAAAAAAAAAAAAAAAAAAAACTCATCCTCTTTTCAACCACCAATACATAAAAATTCCTTTGGAGTTATTAAAAAAAAAAAAAAAGGAAAAAGAAAGGATTCACAACTCACAAGGATGATGATGATGATGATGCTTTGAAGCAAAATCACTATGTTGAATGAGAGCAGAGAGCAGTACAAGCCATTCAAAAGGCATCTATGTTTTGCCTCCCACAAGTATATATGTGAGGGCTAGTATGGACCTCTATATGGTTGCTTGTCTTCTGCATTTTTGCCAGATACCTATAGAGGATGCTCGCTCGACCTTGACTGTAAGACATATACGAGACACTCAAGGCAAGGCACCATCGAACTTCATAATCAACAAAAATAAGGAACAGTACCTGTGACGAAGACGAAGACGAAGATGATGATGATGATGATGATGATGATCCCTGGTTAGCTCGTTCACAAGTACTGTTCATGTATCCTACCCCGGTTCTCCTCCCACCAAAGTCTAGCATGCACTTCTCCAAACCGTTCACGGCTGCACCAGAAAATGCCATTATATATAAATCAAGAGCAAATAATTCTTAATTGTATTTCCACCAAAGGTAAAAAGATAAAACAACCTGATTATATCCACCTAGACTAGAGAAAGGATTTGAGAAAGCAACACAATCAAGTTCTAACACTAATGTCATTGAAAAAAAGAGAATTTACTAATTATAACTGTGTTCTTGATGGTTGACAATTTGGATCATTAATGGCCATAAGTTGGTGCCTCAATTATGGTGTCTTGATATCAGGCAGGGAGGGACCATAAGTATTGATGGCTTGAGGGGCCACACCAGCCAAATCAGATCGTTTACTGAGTGAACTTTAAACACAATCTATCAATGGAGATCGCTATTTTACAAAGCTAGACAATGACGTATCATTGAGGTAGCGGATTGATTGAACTGTCTCTGTTGGTGAGTTACGGCTTGATCTTCCATGGTAGAGGAAATCAATTCATTAGGAGTATAGTCAATTTAATTCATTAGGAATATAGTCTACTGCTATCATCATAATCCACCTCCAACCATAAGAAAAGTTTAAGTGACATGAATTCATCATGTGGACCCATCAATTGATGGATCTCAACTAGCAAAAGACAGTTGGGATAATTGACACTAGCCATCCTATGGAAGGTAGAGAAGTGGGAGTGATTAGAAAAGACTGAATTAATTCCAGTTTCTGGTCAAATAGTAGAAGCTAGATCCAAAATTGTCCTTTGGAACCAAATCCATCTAAATTACTCCTTTTTATTCTTGACATTGTGATCTGAGATGCAAGGTTTGTCGACCACTAATGCAGTTAAATTCATGGATGTGTTTGGACAACTAGAATGAACATGTTTGTCTGGCAGGCCTATGCGCCTCAATTCACTCTCCCACATGCTATGTGGCAACTTATAAAAGTTGTCACAAGGCATGCCTCTTGAGAGGACTCCCAAGTTCCATTATAATCTGTCACTTTAGGCAAATTTCATACAATGTGACAGCGAGTAGTCAAACAAACAAGAAAAGTTCCCTCCTCCATGACTCGAATCAACAAATGTAACAAACCACTGGTATAGCCCCGAATCCCAAGCACTGGTCAGATCTGCTCTCCGATACCACGTTAAACAACTAACCAAGCTCGCCTTATAAGATTCGTGCTTTAATAGCGACATCATTCCTTTTAACAATAATTATAAAGAAGTTCACTTGCCTGAATCTGACACGCCTAAGCTCCCTTGTACCACCTGGAAGTGCTCTGATGGTAATATAAACACCTGGCTCATCCTCTTCAACCCATTCAGTCTCTAGGTCACTGGCATTGCTAACAGATAGCTCCCCAGAGCGATCAACTTCCCTAGATGAACTAGTCCTTATAGAGGCATCCATGGATGATGTTTCTGTCTTTGCCCCACTTATGCTAGAGAGTTTTGGGGTCGGAAGTGAGACCACCTGAATCATAGAAATGGCGTTGTTGCATTGGGTGATGGTCAAGTGAATCTGAGGATGAGTAGCCCATTCCTAGTCCTGATGGGCGATACAAGTTGCGAGGCAGTCGTTCTTTGGTCAATGGTGGTGTAACAGGGCTGTCTTCTACTGATTCCATTTTTGAGCTCTGTCAGAGGAAGGAGAAATTTATATTATTAACATGGTAAAATAATAAAAATAAAATTTAGTATGAATTATAGACATTGAATTAATACGAATGCACAAACACTCTTGTCACTGCCATGGAGATGGTTTGGGAAATGCTTCCCTTGCTCTACCTTTTTTTGTTAGTGGGCATTGGAGATGGTTCTTATTCAACTACTTAATACTTCACAAACTACAGAGATGACTTAAAGTAGGATATTTCCTGCATATAATTTTTGAGTAAGAGCTCACCTCGTCTTCAGATCTTGGGGGCGTTGGAAGAGGGAAGGCTTGGCGGTTAAACCTTTGAACATTGTAGAGTTCCATGACCCTATCATAATTCTCTGCCCACCACCTTTGAGCTTGCCATTTATTAAAAATATCTCGACTGATCAAAGGAACAATACCAATCAGAAGATTCACAACCCTTCTCTCGTATGAGAAGTCAGAAGTAGTGCACAATGCAGCTTTGCTAATAAACAAAGGCATCTTACAACCTTTATATTTAAAATTGCTTAGTGCAGTCAAGTCGACAAAAACAAAAGCATGGTGTTCCTCAGAACTTTCAAATAAATAAAAGCATTACTGCATATTATTTAATGAATATTTAACTCATTACAATTTAATCAATCAGGGTCTATAGAAACAATGATTGAATATACCAGTATAAGACAAGTATTCATACAATGAATTGATAAGTGTACAACCATTCAAGGGGTGGTCCTCCACTATTGCCAACTTCAAGTGGGTAGGTGGTTGGTAGCCCTCAAGTGATATGGAAATCTCTTAAAGTTCGCAGTCCAAATCTTTTGTTTTGTTATTTTAAATAATTATTTGGATAAAAGACATCAAATAATACAAGATTTTTTAATTTAACCTATCCCATGTTTTTTCTTGAAAAATAACCATTTTTGGACAAAAAGGCCCCTTTCCATTTCATGTAATTACATTATGTCTTAAAAGAAATTGTTACTTTTGAAAGAAAATATGAAGGGTATTTTTGTCAAAATTATGCCAAAATTTGATAAAGGGTCAAATTTCGGAAAGTGGGTTTTCAAATTTAATAAAATCACCCTATTTTAAATCAAGAAATCGGCAGAAACCCTTTTTTCATGTAAATTGAGGGCAAATGAACAATTCACAGGCTGTCAAACAAGGTAGGAGTTTTAGTTTTCCTTACTACAACACTGTACAGTCAAAGTACATGAATAACTTTGACTCAATGATTCTAGAGGTCACAATCCACAGAAGTAATTGTGAATGCTACAAATTTTCTTTCTTTCTATAGCAAATTGTTTCTCTGTTTGGAGAACAAGAAAGCGAAAGTTTCATGGACCTGTCCCTTGTTTGTTGGGAAGTGGAGATTCAAATTTTGTTGCTTATGATGTGAGCACTGTGCAACCCCTAGTTCTTCACAAAGAAAATGCCAGAAAGGTAGACAGAAGATGACAAAACCCACAAAGACTTGGCGTGAAACTGAAAAAGAAAGGAATGAGGCTTGTCCGACACCATGACTCCATGGCAATGGTCTTGGTAAAAAAAGGCTTCCAACACAATCAAAACAACCCCACTAACAAGTGGCAACATGTTCCTCTTGACTTTTTCTGATGGCTTTGGCTTTGGCCAGCCGAATTTCAAATGGGTAGAGGTTAATAAGGCATTGTTTGGACACTGCTTAAAGAAAATTGAGTCCTAAAGCATTTTTTTTCCTTTCTTTTTTCTTTTTGGGGATCAGTTCTGAAGTGGGGTTGATTCCATTTTTCTGGGTTTCTTAAGAAAAGAATTCAGGATGTCATATGATATAGCATGTCCATGAGATGTAAAAATGAATGCCCTAGAATGAAATAGGACCACAGAGAAAAAGGAAAAAGAGAATAATGCATTGTTCGGACACTGCTTTAAGAAAATTGTGTCCTAAACCATTTTTCTTTTTTTTTGGGATCAGTTCTAAGCAAATATCCAATTTTCCTGGGACTTTGCAAAGAATTCAGGATGTCATAAGATATAGCAATGTCAATGAGATGTAAAAATGAATGCCCTATAATGAAATAGGACCACAGAGAAAAAGGAAAAAGAGAATAATGCATTAAACAATATGCAAGCAAACAAACAACTCCTAAGCAGTTCTCTGTTGGGAGTGATAGTGGACGAACAGTGGAGTGAGTTATGAAGCACAACCACCGTCAGATTGAAAATCGTACTGTTCTGAGAACTCTTGACAAGCTAACGGAAATTCGTCGGAAAACAGGTGAAGAATGAAACAGATCACACCGTTGAAATGGAAACGGAGGAGAGGAAGCGCCCTGAATCGAATGCGCTTGAGATCGTTCCCTCCACGAGGAAGAGAGACGAAGAGGTGATGAGCACCGCCGGGCCTCTACCTGAGCTATTCGACTTTCGCCCGTTCTCCCTGACGAATACGACCGATCTGACTCGCCGGCCACTCGCCGATGCCGGCGTGCCTCGCCGCTGGAAAGCCCTTCAGTCTCGCTTCCATCTCCTTCCCCCCAACGTGGCGTCGTCGGTTTCCCGAACTCCCGTCCGGCGGTACGACCATCTGAACCTCTCCGACGCCGACGCCGAGTCCGACTCCGCGTAACTCTTGTTCTGATTCTGCGCTGAAGCGGAACACGGATTACAGTTCCGATACGCTCCCGTCGCCTTCAACGCCATGTCCTTGATCTGAAAATCTCCAAACATCAAACCTCAATCCTCAATTCATAAACACTTCGTAAACAAACATTATTCTTCCGACTTACCTGACATGTGAGAGCTGATCGGCTGTTGCTTGTCCCAGGAGAGTTCGAGGCGTTTGCCGCCTCGGCCTGATTCAACGATTCATCTCCTTTGTGCCGTTTTCTGACCGAGTTATGCACGTCAGCATTCTCACTTCTCTGCAAAAACACCAAAATCACTTCCAGAAACCCAAAACAACGCAATGCTCTTCGAATTTCCGAATCCCAAAGCCTTCAGACTCAGAGACACACCTCCGATAACCGAATTACGACTTGCGGGGTGCGTCGGTTGAGGAAAAACGCCCGGAAAATCAGAAACAATCGAGAATTCGAAGCATGGAAAATGAAAATTAAAAAAAAATAACAATAAAAATAAGAAAAAGTGGGAGTAAGAAAGTTGCAGGATGATGATGAGTAGCTTCCGTTTGGAAGCGTAGATAACGAGGCACTATTGCTCGTGCTCAGGACTTTAATGCCATAAATTACGCAATCAGAGATTCTCTGTAACAAAAACAAATAAATAAATAAAAATTATCAATCAGATTTTCAGAGACAAAAAGGAAAATTATGGAAGTGTGATTCAGCAAATTGAGATTATATAAAGCTAATGAGAATGGGAATTTGGGCTCCCATCGTCTTTTTGGATTATTCACCATAAATGACTTTCTCTTTTCTTTTTTCCTTTATTTTCCATTTTCCATTTTCTCTTTCTTTCCCCTTTACCTTAGACCCACCTGGCGGTGGCTGAAGGTGGCAATCGGCGGCGATTGGTGTTGCTTCCCTGTCTCTGGCGGTTCTGTGGTGACGTTTAAAGGAGGTTCACTCCCTTTCATCCTACTGGCTCACTAGGAGCCGTGGGCTTTGTGGGTTATTGGGCTTTTCATGTCCTCAGCTTGGCCCAACGAGGATGGGGTGTGTTTGGTTCAGTGGGAGGAATCAGTACTAAAGGCCCAAAGTTAATGGGTTCTGGGGACTGTCGGCCCAAAACTAGGAAAATGAGTTAGGCCCTCTCTATCAATGGTTTGTTTGGTTTCCGGGATTGGAAAATAGTTTTGTAATAAAAATATAAATTTTGTTTGGCTGATTTTTCAAAATTGGTAATCGTCAACTTAAAAATAAAGCGGAATTTATTATAAAAATATAAAGAAATGACACCAAAACTAGTAAGCTAACTAATTTAAGTAAGTAACAAACAAACAAATAAAACATATTTTACCATTTAATTTTTTAAAATATATATCTAACGAATTTGTTTTGTTTTTCTTATAAAATAACAAAATAATTTATTTATTGCTAATATGAAAATGCAACGCTTAGTTAAGCATGTTCGGGACCCACCCACAAATAGTTTTTTTTTTTTTTTAAATACCACACTAACAAAAATTAGGGGAATTATGTTAAGGTGATATAAAATATCAAAAATAATAAAAATATAAGCAAGGCCTAAAACATGTGACATATCCAACAAAACGATAAAAATATGCCGTGAAATAATAAACCGGTATCGAGATTTAAATGTCACTAAACGATTTGTTTCAGTATAACATACTTCTTTGGCGGGCATTATATCGGGTGTTGGAATATGTTTTAAATTCCTAATTAAATATTAATTCATGTTTGTAAAAAGAAAACTATATGATAATCCTTAGGTTATTATATTATTGGAATGAGAAAAATAGTAAGGAATATCACTATAAGTATTTTAGATTATGAAGGGAAAAAGTTATGAGATAGATAGGCTTGTAAAGGTTATATGGAGTGTGTAGATATGTGAGGAATAACGGAAATACCCGATGGACCGAGGTACTTCGCAGTTTAGAATATGAATATAAATAATAAGGAAACATGAGATGTTTCAAGAACCCGATTGTATGATGTTCTACATCTGTAATATTTTATATCGTATAGTATAAATATTATCTTTCATCCATTGATGTAGACATGATTGATCGACCCACTTTAAACGTCATAAATTTGTGTGTGAATTATTTTTTATATTTTTATTCTTAAATTATTATCATCTACATGAAAGTTTTCGCTGATACAACACTATGCAAAAGTATGTTACTATGTTACAAAAGTTCGTGAGCATGTTATAATATTTTTGTAAGTATTTTACATTAACCTTGGCATTTTTATCTTAATAAGGGGATTACTTGTTTTATTGTATGTTTTAATTATTTTGTTTGAGATGTCATATATGTTAATGATTCAAGAGACTTTGCTTATATATTTATTTATAAGATATATATATATATATATATATATATATATATATATATATATATATATATATATGGTATATATATATATATATATATATATTTTTATTTATTATTTATTTATTTATTTGTTTATTTATTTTGTTCTTCATAGCACTCCTTAACATAAAAAATTTAATGAGGAATATTAATAGTAATCAACTGACTTTTCATGTACACTTAGCCATATCTTATAAGAAAATAGATTAAATATTGTCATTGGGATCATAAATACATTACCCAAATCAGGTAATGTATGGTTAATTATTTACTGCCGGTTTAAGTGTGAATCTCTGTTAATAAAATAATTTGATCCATGCATCTTTCATATAATCTTTTCCTTCTTTGACATATTTTTTTTTAAATTGACATAATTTTTTTTGTAAATGGTCTTACCATTTATATTATATGCACTTATCATCATTTTATAGAATCAATTCAGTCATTCACTCTAAATCCTAAACTTTGACATAAATAAACAAACAAGTCAATCAATTTGCTTTAAAAAAAAAAAAAAAAATTCAATCGATATAAGAAATAATGGTTAATAAAAACATGTCTTGCCAGCTAAATGTTGTTTTTAAAACATATATTTAGAGAATCCATCGATATTGTAGTATTTGTTCTCATGAAAACTCAAACATGGTTCTTTTTTGTACCCGTCAAGCTCTTAACCACTAAGATTGGTCTCGTTAACTTATTATGTTTTGTATTTTTCCAATAAATTGATTAATTAACTTATTTAATGATGATATGAAAACTCGCTATTTCATTTTACATAATACATTATAAGACTTATTATTATATAAATATTCAACCTTGGACTTTTGAGAGCCCCATCTCATTCCTATTACCACTCGAGTCATCTCTCATGGGACAATTTTTTTTTTTTAAATACTCACTTTAGTTTCAAGGGTAGTAAACTATCCCCATCGAGACTCGAACCTAAAAACCCCCTCCCTATGGCTTTATACATATTTTAACAGTAAATAATCTACCACGTGAGTTATACATGATAGATAAGACAATTGTTATTTTTACTTTAAAATTGTTCTTAGGTATGTGAGAAGACCTGCTTTTTTTATATCTATTTGTTTTACATTATATCGTTGTAGTATTTTATTTTTATGTAGACTCGAGCCTCGACCTCTCGGACATCTATCCTATGACATGATTGGAATGTAGAGTGTTCCCATCGTACGATCTAAGTTCAAGAGAGTTTGATATAAAAGTAATTCATTTAAAAAAAAATGACACATGTAAACTTATTTTCAAAATATTGATAAAACTAGTATTTTGTTTTCGAAGACGTTATTCACCAACTGTATTAAAACGAACCTTAAAAACCGCATCGTAGAATAGTATTTTAAAAAAGTAAAAATAATATTTTTATGAATTTTTTGAAAACAAGTCTAAATGTGTATTTTTTTTAAATTAGTTATTTTTTCTTTAAAGTTGGTTTCAGATGTCCTCCGTAGTTCTATCCATGGATTGTAACGCGCCAGCAGTCATCGACGATATATCATCGATATTTCGGGTTGTCTACCATCCCGACACGAGCATTCCGCCAACGAGCAATGATTGGGGGAAAAATCGGATTATATCGACGATATATTGGTAACACAACAATATTTCGACGATGATATCAACGGGAATCAATGCGTGGAACGAAGCACGAATCGGTGGTGAGATTTGTGCATTATCGGCGATATATAAACAAAAATCGCTAATATATCGATGATATATTAGTGTTGATCCAACGGATTATGAGGACAAGTGGAAAGCTAAAATTTTGTCTGCTTTTTTCAAAATCTCGAACAACCGCCTATAGGATCGCACGACCATAATTGAATATGTGTTGATTAAACGACCAGGATTCAATCTAGTAGTTCCTTTAGGCTCCAACGGCCATATTTTTTTATCTAACGGTTAATTTTGAATATTTGATTTTATCTAACAGTCGTAAATGATTTATAACAGCTATATCAAGATCCATCGACCATATTTGATTCAAAATTAAATCCAACGGCCAAAATTAATTTTTAATGGTTTTTGATAAAAAAAAACTGCTAGTTTGACACAAAAAATTATATAAATAGCCTTAAAATCACTAGTTTTTTCATATCAATCATCAATTATCATGGATATCTCTAAAACAATTATCGATTTATGCAAGTCTTATAGAGAGAATAATTTTTTGGTCAATTATTAGTGTTCGCCTTCCATTCAATACATGTTATGTAATTTAAGGTATGTTTCTATGTTAATTAATTTACTTTTTATATTTGTGTAATTTAGCACTCAATAAAATTGATATTTAGATTAAGATTAGTAATATGTAATTTTTACATTTTTACAAAGTATTCACAATAATTTCCAGGTATTTTTTTTTTAATTTTGAATATATCAATATTCATATAAAAATATTTATCGATATATCTTTAATATACCCATAAAATCCTATCCATAAAATCCAAATATGGATATATAATTCGAAACTGATATTTTTAACCTTGGTTTTATCCATTTTCACTTAATGCAAAATAGAATCTCCGACATCAAATGGTGCCCTGAAGCTTGACCATCCAAGGACTTTTTGGTAATTCAACTTAACTTGACTGTAATTCCAAATTTACCCTCCTCCGAACCCTTCTGGCCGTGAGGCGACCACAATTCCCCTCACTAGCAGCTCACAAAAAGCCTAAAATTCCAAAACCCCACTCTGTCTTCACTGACTCGGCTCGCGATCAAGAAGAGTCGCCGATCGTTTCGAAGATGGGAACCATCGGAAAAGCGATTTACACTGTCGGATTCTGGATTCGGGAGACCGGCCAGGCCATCGATCGTCTCGGTTCCCGTCTTCAGGTAAGTTACTACTTCCAGGAACAAAGTAAGTCAATCTCCGTCATTTCTAACCCTAGATCCCATTTCTTTTTTTATCTTCTTAATCCTTGTGGCTCTACTTTTTTTTTTTTCTTGCGGAATCATTGGTTTTTGTATCAGTTGTTAAATCGAGTAGCGTTTACGATATTGAAATCGCATTTCCAGAAATTACACAATATTGAATTTTAATCGTCATATGCATAGGAAACGCTATGAGAACGTTACTGTGGAAAATGTAGCAGAACAGATAATAGTAGTTGGAGAACATCTGGAAGGTACTGCCGGTAATGGTGTTATACGGTATGAAAGGAGTATGGAAGTTCTGAAGTATCGCATATCAAAAATGGAAATTTCAGATCTCACAAATGTTTTTTGTTCTGCTCTCATATTTTGCACGAGCAAACCAACCTGATATCCTTTTTGATTCTTTTCTTCTACCCACTGCTGGGAAGACACAAACAAGTTAAAGGTAAGGATGGCAAAGGCTCAATTAAAATGGATTGATAAGACAAGACTTTTGCATTCAGTGGAGATAAGTAATGGTGATGATTTTTGTTGACTTTTGCATTATAGACGGGTAAAGATAGAATGCTAAATTTGAGGTTTTTATTAGATTCTATCCTAATTAATGCATGGGATGTGATTTTGGGAAGACCATGGATTAAGGTGCGGTGATGGTTGAGACTGCTGGCCAGACCATTCCTCTGAATTGTGGGCAACTGCCTTCAAATTTAGATTTTAACAATTAAAATATGTTTGCTTATTGAAATGGTTTTGATAAGGTAGCCTGTTGTCATCCTAGACGTTCATATTTTGCTTCTTCCATTTGAAGAGTGCCAGTGCAGCTTAAAATCAGCTATTTTCGCCTGGGAAGCAACTTTGGGGTAAAGTGTAACCTTGGATTTAATAATGGATAGGTAGGTGTTTAGGAAATCAATGTTTTCTGTAACATGAAGAGGAAAAGAAAATAGATCACCTTTTTTATTGTGCAAAAACTAGAGTGGTATGATACTTGCTCTTCTCGATTGTTGTGATCTCTTAGGTGCTGCCAGTCACAGTTAAAGGAGACCATATACAACTGGTGTGATTAACTCTGGCAAGAAAGTGGAAGAAAAGTTGGAGAGCAGCTTCTTTTATTTGATTTTGATTCACTTTGAAGGAGAGGAATAGATTAACCTCCGGTGATGATAGCTTGTCCATCCAAAGGCTCAAGTTTTCCTTCTTGCTTAATCTTTGGTTTTCCCCTAAAGCATGTGTGTGTGTGAGAATTTTTTTCTTGGATAAGTAACCGCTAAAGTGCGTTTTGATGCGTATCCTTACACTCTTGCTAGTTCTATTGATTGGTTGAAGTGTAATTAAGGTGGCAGTGGTTTTTTGAGGCAGGACTCTTTTTTGCTTTCTTCTATTATATTAGGGGTATAGGTATTTTATAACTTTTTTCTTTACCTCAAGTCATTATTTTGATTCACTTTTTCAATGAACATCTTCTTACCTATAAAAAAAAAACTTTTTTTCTTGCTTCTTCCATCTCTATGTGTATGAAGACCAGTAGCTTTGACACTTGCCCAAAACCTCATAGTTTGACATGGTAAGCTTGCAAAGCATGTTAATTATTTGCTATAAATATATCGGGTCCTAGTGCTGTAGGACGTTGGCCAAAATCTTATGGTTAGATTTCATTATGGTGTCTACCCCTGAATTAGTTATTCATTTCTGCCTATTTGGGTAACATCCATTTGTTGGTTTGTCTTCCCCAACCCCAGCCCCACCCACCCCTTAAATGGTGGTTGGAGAAGACTTTAAGGGAATTTTCTTAGTTAATATGAGGGAATTTGGGTTTTTAGTTTACTTCTGTTGTGCACATGGCCTAAACCATTCTTCTTGTTCTATTTTTACCATTTTGTGCTCTTTTTGAACTACTTTACATGTCCTTAATATAACATAGCATGCTTTTTCATTGAGTTTGCTCTGAGATTCAAGTCGCATCAGTTTCTCTTGTCTTTTGTCACCAAGTTTAGTTTCATTTTATTTTTTTTGTTTCAGTATCTCGCCATCGCACTCTCATGAACTTATTCGACAAAGTGCCAATCGTTGATAAGGATGCATTTGTTGCTCCAAGTGCTTCTGTTGTTGGAGATGTTCAAGTGGGACGAGGGTCATCTATTTGGTATGGGTGTGTTTTGAGAGGTGAGATGCTTTGGTCAAAGCTTGGTGTTTGATGATGCATGAAATGGTTTACATGTGGGACTCAAGTGTTTTTTACCCATGAATTTGTGTTCACTGCTAGTTTGTTAATAGATCGAGTACTTAAACTCTGGGAATGTGCAACTGGAAAGATGAATTTGTGACTGAATTCATGCTCTAAAAATTAAAAGCTTCTATAAAATATCGTGAAAATATTTTTTGACAGGTGATGTGAACAGTATCAGTGTTGGATCTGGAACTAATATTCAGGACAACTCCCTTGTGCATGTGGCAAAATCCAATTTAAGTGGGAAGGTGTTTCCAACTATCATTGGGGACAACGTCACTGTGGGTGAGTGACATGACAGTGTTTTCTATCACTTGCATGAAAAATGGCTTGCTTTAATTTTTGTCTGAAATTCTTAGTGCAACTATTTAAACTTTCAAACTGTGCAGGTCACAGTGCTGTTTTACATGGCTGTACTGTTGAAGATGAGGCCTTTGTTGGGATGGGAGCAACACTGCTTGATGGGGTAGTTGTTGAGAAACATGCCATGGTTGCTGCTGGTGCCCTTGTGAGACAGAACACAAGAATTCCCTGTGGGGAGGTATGTGTTTGTTGTGTGTGCATGTGTATGTGTGAGCATATCATGTCCATTCAATCACGCATTCATTCATTTCTATCTTTCCGCGTGAGCATGAAAGATTGTTGGTGTTTATTTTGCTTGGTTAAAGTAAATTTTTTAGATGGATCAAGAAAACATGTTAATGACAGAAGAAGGTGTACATGATACATACGAAAAAACCAAAAGACCCAAAGCACAACAACCAGCTTATGTGTCATATACAGAGGCTTAACCAATCCACAAATTCTAACATTAACAAAGAGCCATCCCAATATACAATTTATCCAATCAAGATAAAGGTTTAAGAAAAAACTTTTAATTGATTGATCTTAGATTCAGTTATTGAAGGCTCTTATTTGTCTCCCTCCATATGATCCAAAAAACACATAATGGAGCAACATTCCGAGTCCTCCCTCCTCCATAAATAGAGAACCACCCTATCTTAAAAGAAATCCCTATACTGAGAGTGTGGCATCCACTTTACAGTGAACAAGGCAAAAACCAACCACCACAAATTGTATACTTTCATGCAATGATCGAGAAGATGGTCTCTCGTATCATCTTCATTGTACATGTGATGTCTCTTTCGAATCCTTTGGCACATCTTTTGGAGTTGCTCCAAAGTCAAAAACCTAATTGATGTAGCATCCCAAGCAGAAAAGTTCTCTCTCTCTAGTACTCAAGAATTCAAAATTGTATCATGAGGGAAAAGATTTGAGTCTCCTACTAGCCAAATAGGAGTAGAAATACTTAATTAATAAATTTTCATTCTCTGATCCCAACCACACCTTAGTTTCCTCAACAACTCAACCTAATGGATCACTTATACAATGTCTTAAAGATACATCCGCTTCATCAAGCTTTTTACTCATGTAACTAACTAGCAAATCTAGGGCCCCAACTACCATTGTCCTAAACATAAACCACTCATATGCCTTTTAAGGATGATATAAAATAGCAAGCTTGAAACAATTCCCTTAAAGGTGTGCCCCCACACCATATATCTTTTTTGTTTTTTAATAACTATGATTGTTCGCCCGCTTATACACCTCAACTAACACCTACGTAGCCTTGAAATTAATCTACTGGTAAACCTCCTGTGGTCCTGAGGGGATTCGAATTGGTGACCAATGGGTAACCTCACCTTAATGTGTTATACCAATTGAGCTGCCTATCCCTCGAGGTTGGTTCCACACCATATATCTAGAACTTCACCCTATTGTTAGATCTAACACTAAACAATATTCTATCCTTGAGCGTCTCTTATTTACCTTTGATATTCTTCTACACACCTACACCTTAATCCTACCAACCTTTTTAGTGCCACCACCTCCCTTCCTCTTGTCATTCTTAGGATCACCCGTTGCCAAAGGGGATTCCTTTTGCCCACAAATCTTCACCATTCTAATAGGGCCCTATTAAGGATGATGGGAAAACCCACTTTTTGTTTTTTCATGCAACAAACTATTTAATTTACCAAATGTGGCTTGGGAGTTAACCCGATTTTCCTTATCAAGATAGAAAATTCTTTTGAATCTTTTCCAATCTCACAACTAGCCTATTCAAAATGAAATACAGGGACATAAAATAAATTGATAAATTGAACAATGTGCTCGTTATCAAAATCTACCTTCCCCTCTTGAAAGTTATTGTTTTTTCCACAAAGTTAGCCTTTTCTAAGAACATTTTCAAACCTAGGATCGGTGAAAAGAGAATGTGCTTAAATTTGGTTGTGTTGATATTTCTACATTTTTTCCCCAAGGGGTCAGGAGCATAGGCTCAAATTTGTTATTTAAGCATGGGTAAAGTCCATTAGTAATTGAGGGGAAACCGATATTATAATAGAATAAGGATTAGGGAACTAGGTTAACTAATATTAAATTTTTTTTTGATGGATAGGTTAACTATTATTTAAAATAAATCACTAATGTTACAAACATTTTTGAAAAATCATTGGATTGCAAATGCAGATTAAAATTTGTGGCAGATATTGGTTTTCTTTTCCTTGCATTAAATGGTAGGCAAGTTTGGTTTTATTAATACTTGACACATGGCAGATGAGGATCAGATTTCATGGGTGAGCAGGTTAGTGGTCTGCATGTTGATTGTCATAGTTTTAAAAAGAGCGCTTTAACTACACCTAGGCTCTAGGCATAACCACTCCCTAGTTATAGTGCCTCATGTGTCAAGACATGTGTCTTATTGAAGAGGTACACCTTATAGACTTTTACTTTTCCTTTTTAAATACTTCTCATCTTGGAATTTTTATAATTATTCTTAAATTTTTTTTTTTTTTTTTTACCAACAGCTCTTTTAAATTTTTAAGAAACTTAAAATTTTATTAATTGAATTAGATTTTGAATCATAATTTATAACAGTAATATACAGCAAGGTCACATTTTACTTCACTCAGTTGTACACTTTGTGTTGCACTTTGCACCTAAGATATATGAGACTTTTGCGCATACATGCCTTGCAACTGTTAGAACTATGTTGATGATTATGTTTTTTTTTTGGGGAGTGGGTGCTTGGTTGGTGTGTGTGGGGCAATATGGGGCGCATAATTGAGGTTTTGGGGATGGGGAGGCAGGGTTGAAGACACATCTTTGTGGTGGGCTTACAATCTAGTCGCTAGTCCATCCTCAGTTTTATTTGAGGGACATAATCTGATTGATGCAAGTTAATATATTGTACTTTGTGTCACAGGTTTGGGGAGGTAATCCCGCAAAGTTTCTGAGAAAGCTCACTGATGAAGAGATAGCTTTTATCTCCCAGTCAGCCATCAATTATTCCAACCTTGCACAGGTCCATGCGACCGAGAATGCTAAGCCTTTTGATGAGATTGAGTTTGAGAAAGTACTTCGCAAGAAGTTTGCTCGTCGGGATGAGGTCTATGACTCAATGCTGGGTGTAGTTCGTGAAACTCCACCAGAACTAATTCTTCCTGATAACATTCTGGCAGATAAAGCACCAAAAGTTTCTCAGTGATGAGAAGAACTCCATTAGGTATTTTTTTTCCCATCTTACCTCTCTTGAGCAATGGTTTCTAGGAAAATTCACTGTTCTGTGCAAAATTCAGCAGAAGGGATTGTCTTCTATCATAATAATGCCAAACTTGTTTTAGGTAGAATTGCAGTTTTTCTTTCTGGCAATTGGCTTCAACTCCCTTGTTTTTCAGAAACCATTTTTTTTTTCTGTTTCAAGAAAAACTAATGCCACAAAGCAGTATGTATGTTGATGTTTTGCCTCTGTACTTCAGATACCTGTTTCCTTGAGCTTCTCTGTCTGTTTGTTATTAAATATCAAATAATTTCTGGAACTAATATAAACTGGCATTCTTTTTTAACTCAAATTTTTGGCTTTAGGCTGCCATATACGCTTTGATCGTATCCTGATATATATGTCTTTCCTAGAAAACTAAACGACACTGTAGGTTTTCAGATTGCTGTCACTCGCTTCTGAAAATGTAACATGCTCATTCTCTTCTTAGAGGTTTTGTATTGCGGGAAAAGAGAGATAGATAAGATATATTAGGGCCTCTTTGGTTTCTGTTTTTGAAAATTATTCTCAAGAACGGTTTTTGGAAACACAGAGAACACCATTTTGTTCTTGATCTCTTGATTTAGTATTTTCTTTGATTTATGTGTTTTTATGAACAGTAAAAAACTAGCAACTAAACGTGTTCTTCTTGTTTTTCTCCTTGTTTTTGAATAACAGAAAACAATTTTCAAAAAATTAAACCAAACAAATAAGCCATTAGGTTCAACTTTGGAACAGAACATATTCTGGTGTGATCATGGCCATTGTTGATCTTGAATAAATTGTACAGTAGGGCATCTTAACTGTGACATATGCATGCAACTCGGGTTTTATGATGCTGTCAATAATAAACAGTAGAAAAATAGCAATTATTTGCTACCAACTGTTTCCCATTGTTTTCTCCTCTATATTGGTCTAGCAATTTGTTGTTGCTCTTGCAGCGAAAAATCTGATCAATAATTACTGCATAGGCTATGTATTCTGTTTGTCAATTCTGAACTGTGAGCTGGTTAGTAGCTGCACTGGGAACAGGAGGGCTAGAGCAATATTAACATTTTTTAGAATTCTAACCCCAGAGGTAGCCTGGTAGCTCAGTTGGTGTAAGACATTGGCGCTGAGTTACCTAACGGTCATTTGTTTCCAACTCCCTTCAGCCGTCATCAAGGTTTTACTCGACTATTAACTTTAGTCCCCACGGATCAATCAAGTGCCGCAGTTCTGCCCTGACATTCATTGTTTTATAAAAAAAACATTGTTTTAGGAATTGCTGCCCAAATTTAGGAATTAGGATGATAGCATTTTTTTATGCCTCCTCTTCAAGAACTATAAGTGCAATGAAAAGTCCAGAGACTATTATCAAGATTATTTCCTCACTTAACCCATTTATGGCCATCCTCATATTGCTACTATTAAACAAGTTAATTCATCAGTATATTAGATTACAAAACAGAAAAATCTCTGTATGTTTTTCAAAAAAATTCAGATTTTGTTATTTTGTTTTTGTTTTTTGTTTTTTTTGTGGCTGGGATTGGTGGTTTATATGTTAATTTTCCTGTTTGCATATTAAAAATTATACTTCAAATGATTGATCGGAATTAATTATATATAATAATAGAATATAAGTACATATAGTAGCAATTAAATTACAAGAAATGCCAAACGCCCTTTAGAAGCATTCAAGCGCTCAATGCCCAACTTGTGTGGTTTCCAAAATATTCCTAGCTCTTTGAGCTTTCAAATATGTATTTATTTGGTTTTTTTTTTTTTTTTCGTTTATGAATTTCACCCAATCCATTGAGATTTGTCCTCCAAATCTGGACATTGGTTGTGTTATTTGGCATTAAATGTATTTTAAGGCTCCGTTTGGAAACCGGAAATGGAAAAAAATGTTAAGGAAAATGATTTTCTCATGTTTGGTTCTATAGTGATAAATATAAAAGAAAATAAAATATGGTTAAAATTCTTTAAATATTTTACATAATTTTAAATTTCTCAGCCCTTATATAATAAAGAGAAATAAATAAAACGAGTTTGAATAAAATATATAAAATTAATTTAAGAAAAATTAGTGTTAAGAATTAAAAACTTTTCGTAGCTTTTTGTTTAAATCGTGAGCAAAAACGTTTGTTTTAAATATACTTGATTTTATAGATTTTGTTTTTATATCCAAATTTTCATTTTAATTATAGTTCTATCATTAAAACGACGTCATTTCCTTGTGTCACGTTGGACATGATAGAGGTTGAGAGTCTTATTAGGATATAAAAACAAAATTCTTGAAAGTTGTTATATTTAGGAAATTAAATTTTATTCAAGATTTAAATTCAAAAAACATGAAGATTTCAAGACCACATGCCCAATTTTTCCCTAAATTTAATAAGTTTAAACTTATTTTATTTTTTAAATCTAAAAATTTTCCCTTCCGCTTTTTGTTTTTTATTTTTTTTATTATTTTATTTCTTTAGTACTTTTCGGGTTCCAAACGGAACTTAAATATTTATTGGCATTATCCATGTTATGCTAATTAAACGTACTCTTTTATGAATCCAGTAGTTAAGTTATGGATATTAAATCTGTAAAGTAGCATTCAAGCTCAAATAAATCTATGAGCCTATTAGATGATACAATTAATTTAAAAATGAATTCTTATTTAACAATATATAAACGGAAAAAAAAAAAAAAGTTGGCTTTTTTTCTCCAAACATCCTAATAAAAATTCTTATAAAAAATAGTAATTTACAATAACTAAAAGATCGCTTTTAATGTTTTATGTATCAAATAGGAGGCAAACACAGTCTATATTAAACTTAATGTCCTAGATAAAGTTAACGTCCTATATCTTCAGCTATCATTATTAAAAACTTTTTATCCCGTAGGGTAGCTCATATGACGTAAAGCTTTAGAATTTGGTATCCAGAAGTTAAAGGTTTGAGTCTCTTTAAGGGTATTGAGGTATTTACCCAGTTGTTCGATTCAGGGTCTCGTGGAATTAGTTAAAATGCGTGTATCTAGTCCGAATATCCACGGTTATAAAAAAAAAAAAATTTGATTATAAACTTTTTATAGATTTAGAGTTGTTTAGTTCTTGTAAGATCTTTTGCCTATATACTAATGACATGCTCCCAAACATTTAGAAACTTCATTTTCATACATTCTTAAAGTTTCAATGCTGTATGTTTTATTTTTTGATTTTATAGAAAAGAGTAAGATGACGGTTTTTCTCATAATTACATCCTTTAAGGAAAAAAAAGAAGATATATATATTTTTAATCTTTATAAAACTTAAATGGACAACAATTAAAACGATTTGTTATTGTTATGAATTCAGTTGCTTCAACAACCAATATATATATATATATATATATATATATATATATATATATATATTTGGAGTTAGGTGCCTTACAAAATTATGCGATCGAGTCCTTTTGTTTGAGAGAATTGAAAGGTTATAAAATTAGTCGAGGTATGTATAAATTTGTTCGAACATCCACATTATCAAAAAAGAAAAAAAAAAACATAAGTAATTCAACTACAAGCCTCCCAAATATGAAATATGAGATGTGACAAGTTTGATTTACTGGTGAACGTAGTTTATTTCGCAGTCAATTTGAAAATTTGAACGGTCTATTTATTTCCTGTTTAGAAGAATCATACTGTCTTAGCCGGCTGTTTTGACCCATCATTTGACTATTTTAAATTATTTTATCCCAGTTTGAAAATCTAAATGCTACTAACTTACTTTTAATATTTATAAACATAAAAATAAATTTATTTTATTAGGTTTTTTTCTCTCATCTTTTGATCCGATAACTTCGGATCCTTTAAACAATGAACGATGATTAAATCCCTCTTTGACACATTTTTTCATAATTTTTTTTTAATAAAACGGTTATTCCATAAAATCTAAAATTTCGTTTATTTTTTCATATTTTAGTTGTTATTTTGGTGTTATGTATGGTCTTATGACGATAATTATTTGTGTGATAGTAATTCAGACAAGTAAAATATATTTGAATTAAAAATCAATTAATGATCTGAAGCGAAATCGCCAAATATTATAGTCATGATTATAACGTAAAATATATAAATCGATTATGTGAATGTATAGAAGTTTGAGTCGTTCGTTATGTTATTAACTTAAATGATATTTTTTTTTGTGATTTTGATTATATTTTTTAGATTTTTTTTTATTCGTAAAATGAAAACAATTTTTAAAAACAATTCAGAAACATGCTCATAATATCTAACCAAGTGGTTATGAAAATCAAAGCAAAAGTGGTCCCAACATATTTTTTAAAATAAGAAAAATAAATAATAAGATGTCTAAATAAAAGGGACAAAGAGGTTTCGTCTATGACTCGAACTCTCTGAAAATCTAAGCAGACAGCGGCAACTTTATGGGTACTACTATGGGCTGCATACGTACGTAACAAACTAACAATATTAAGGTGGGACCATTCCAACCTATACATACGTTACATATTTGTTCTCGACCGTCCGATGATACACTGAAGTGGGTCCACGATGATGATCATGGTCTGCGGCTTCTAGAAGATCATTGATCTTGTCCCGTGTCGCGTCAGGTTGCATTATCTTATACCGTTTACCACACGATCCAGAATCCACTTCATTAATCATTTTTTTTCTCTAGGCAGGACCGAACGGAATCTGCCAGATCCGCCGTGAGCGCTCCCAGGAATCGGTGTTTCTGGTCGCCGGCCATTTGGGTGTCGGAGTGTTGCGGGTAGGGTAGGGTGGAGTGGAGGAGCTCAGCCGCCATTGATGATCGGTTTGAGGAGGGGAGGGGGAGGGGAGAGAGGAAGTGTGGTGAGGATCTTCTTCGTTTAGGAGCGTGCTGAGGCGGAGAAAGGGCTCAGGCCCGAAGACTTCGGAGGGTGATTCGAAGGATCGGAGGGAGGATGAGAGTAAGACGGAGAAGGAGAAGGGGAAGGTGAAGGTGGAGAGTGCGAAGAAATGGTCGTGTATCGATAATTGTTGTTGGCTTATTGGTTTTATTTGTTCAATTTGGTGGTTTTTGCTGTTTCTCTTTAACGCCATGCCGGCTTCGTTTCCTCAATACGTGACCGAGGCGATCACTGGCCCACTGCCGGATCCGCCGGGCGTGAAATTGAGGAAAGAGGGCTTGACGGTGAACCATCCCGTGGTTTTCGTTCCCGGGATCGTCACTGGCGGGCTCGAGCTCTGGGAAGGGCATCAATGCGCTGATGGATTGTTTGAGAGCTTGACTCTGGGGTGCTTTGTTTGGAAGCTGTACAAAAGGTATTTATCTTCATGGATGCTTCAGAGAGCTAATTTGATATTGGCATGGTCGATTAGTATGGTTTTAATGGATTGCTGTTTATAGTTGTAAGTTTTTGCACGAACGTTTGATTTTTGTCAATATAATATGACATATGGAAGGAAGTAGCTTGGAATGTGAATTGGTTTAGCCAGGGATGAGGTTGCTGGAAAGTATCCATCTCATCTTGAGTCAGTGAAGGTTATTTAATGATAGAAATTGGGATTCAATAAACAAGTGAAAGCTGTTTGTAGTAATTGATGCTAGATTAGGTTTTTGATCAAGTGGGAAAATTTTATTTGTGGATAATGACTTTGAAAGCAAGGTCTGGTTTAGAAGAAATGGTATCATTATACTGGACAGTACTACATGCTGGTCCTGCTTTTTGCACCAATGTTGTGAACAGTCAAAATTGTTAATTGCAAAAAGAATTTAAGTTGGAAGAGGTATATCACGAAAATTGAGGGAAGGAAAAAAGGAGTATGAAGGAGTGAAGGACCAAGAAAAGGAAACTTTTGGTACTTGGCTTCATTTAATAGAGATGGACTATATAAGGTATAGATTTTAAACATTTGAAACCATAGATGATGAGATGTTCTTCTGCCATCTGAAATAACTCTTGAAAAATCATGCTCAAGTTATGTGGGGATGATTTTTAGGTTGCTGATTATGTTCTATTAGAAGGTTTTACTGCTCTCTTTTCAAGGTTAAAACTTAAAAGAAAACAATGGCTTAGTCTCTGTCAAAGATTTCATGTTTTTCCACTTGCACTTAATGGATTATTGGTGGTTGGCTAGCAAAAAAATTGTGTTCGGTGGCATTTCCTGCTATATTTATAGCCCCACCTAACTATTTTGTTGTTTATACCATGTTAGCCTGCTGAAGGGCACTGTTATTGTACTAGGTGCATTTAAAATAACTTATTCTACTAAAACATTTAGAAATTGCTTACTGGGGGTCTTTTATGGAAAAATGATTTCCCACTGAAACTTCAATTTCAGTTGAATGGACTGTGATTCATCTTCCTGCATTCACTAAATTGATCCATTCTTTCTGTTAGTCTTGTTAATATGTGGTTGATTTCACCAAGTATTTCTAGCTGCAACCATTATTTTAATAGTCATACTGGATTTCATGTGAGGTTTTATGATAATGCTTATTGGATTGACTAATGTCAACCTATGTTTCTTCTTCCTTTCTGCAGACCCTTGTGCTGGGTTGAGCACATGTCACTGGATAATGAAACTGGATTGGATCCTCCTGGTATAAGGATTAGATCAGTATCTGGACTTGTGGCTGCTGATTACTTTGCTCCTGGTTATTTTGTATGGGCAGTTTTAATTGCTAACTTGGCTCGCATAGGATACGAGGAGAAAACCATGTATATGGCAGCATATGATTGGAGAATTTCATTTCAAAACACTGAGGTATCCCTTTGACATGAAAATTGTTTTCCTACTTGAAAATATTTTGTTTGTAGATTTCTCTTAAAACTGATGTGATGTTGCCGGCTATAAATCTGGGGTTTCCTTCTCTTATTTTTTTCTTACTTGCTGATATCAGCATTCTGTTATATTGCATTGATCAGGTAAGGGACCAATCACTGAGCAGAATAAAAAGTAATATAGAGCTCATGGTCGCAACAAATGGTGGGAAAAAGATTGGGTTTGTTATCCCATTCAATGGGTGTTTATATTTTCTGCATTTATAAATGGGTTGAGGCACCAGCTCCAATGGGTGGTGGGGGTGGACCAGATTGGTGCGCTAAGCATATAAAGGCTGTAATGAACATTGGCGGACCATTTTTAGGTGTTCCAAAAGCAGTTTCAGCACTTTTCTCTGCTGAAGCCAAGGACATTGCTGTAGCCAGGTTTGTTTAGTTACTGTGAAGTTAATGTACTCGGTTACTATCCTGTGATGAAATCCTTTCAATTTTTGTCCTAAGTTTTGCTAGATGAGGTATTCTTGTCACCTCAAGTGAGAAATGTTGAAAATTTATTATATTTTGTACTCGAATATCTGATCAACCATGGTGAATTATCAAAACAGGGGCCTGGCCGATTTACCATTATAACGTAAAATTAACGTCAACAATCCGTTCATCACCCAATGAAGCTTTTCTGTGTCAAATGTGTAGCACGAGCTACAAACTCTAGAACAACTGTTTCCCCCTTCTCCTGTGGATAGTTCCACTACCAAGAAATGTAAAAAGAGAGAAATGTGCAATAAGTCCAGTTCTCCCCCCCAAAAGTCAAATTGTTGTTACCTCATGGGATTTTCTAGTGTATCTGCTTCAGTCTCTGCACTGTCATGGATTCTGCTCTTTTTACCAAAATCGACCTTTTCTCTTAACCTTTCTCTTTGGATGACACACTGTTTATGCTTGAAATGATGTGTCTTATATTTTTTGGAGGGTCCATAGTTTTTGACATTAATTCATTTATTGCTTAAAATTGAGTCTGAATGGTGAAATATTTGGCTACTATTTACTTTTTCCAGTTCCAGATCAGTTCAAAAGAATCTTGTCTAGAATAATGATAACTGTACATCTCTGAATGTACTCAGTATTCTATGCTATGAAATGAAGCACCTCAATTAGTTTTCTGATTCAGATGTGTGTAAATCACTCTTGTCATGTCATTTATGGTTTTTGATGGAACATTGCTACTGTTGCAGGGGCATTGCACCCAGTTTTCTGGATTCAGATGTATTTGGTCTTCAAACTTTACAACATGTGATGCGGATGACTCGAACTTGGGATTCAACAATGTCGATGATACCGAAAGGTGGAGATACTGTTTGGGGCGGCCTTGATTGGTCTCCGGAAGCGAATACAGCTGTAGTCGAAAAGCATATGAGCAATGAAACCAAGACTGCAGCCAGACTGATAAAAGTCTGGGATTGAAAAAAACTTTGAATTTTGGAAGAATTATTTCATTTGGGAAGGATGTAGCTGAGGCACACTCATCCAGGATTGAGAGGTTGGACTTTAGGGTAATGTTTCTAATTCCAATTTGCTGCCATACTTTAGGAGCTGTTCTGGTAAATAAAATAGATTTTTGTGCGTATAATACAATCTTGAAATGAGTGTTAGGTCTAGTCAATCTACTCGTGACTTTATGAAAGTAGCTGATTTACTTTACAGCCGAGTAAGTGGATTGGTCCGAGTGGAGAGAAGAAAAAAAGGGATTGAACTTAAAATCTTTTATGGAGATATCCAGTTTCCTGGAGAAACAAATAAGATATCCCAGCATCGGCATCTTGATACCACCAGGAACAGAAAAAAATTCCAAGGTAAAAAATTGAAAAAATTGGATCTATGTCCAGTAGTCCACACCTACCAGAAAAAAGTATTTTGTTTTGGTTAGGCAGTAGTCACATGTAACATTTTTATCATGGAATCCTGGATTGTGTGGCCATGTCCTTCATAATGTGGTTCGTTCTGGGTGTCTGTCACTGTTTCTTCCTCTGCTTGCTTTGTAATTTAAAGAACATCTTCCCCATGCTTCATTTTTATATTTCCCCATGACTATGAATTCTGGGTCTTGCAAATGCATGCTCACTGCTATAACATGGTCAGCACTTATTTAACTGAATTGTGTTGTGCAGAGTTCTCATTCTTGTGTACCTGGATGTTCTTTTGATTTACAGGGTGCTGTAAAGGGTAAAAACTTTGTCAACACAACTTGTCGTGATATCTGGACAGAGTACGATGACATGGGCATTGGAGGTGTTAAAGCTGTTGTAGATTACAAGTCATACACTGCTGACTCAATCCTGGATCTCCTTCATTTTGTTGCCCCAAAAGATGATGTCTAACGCGAGAGATGCTCATTTTCATATATGGCATTGCTGACAATTTGGATGATCCAAAATATAAACACTACAAATATTGGTCAAACCCTTGGAAACAAGTAGAGACTTCTACCTTTTGTTTTCCTATTAATGATGTGTGAATTTACTGCACAGTTTTTTCCCTTTTTTTCCCCTTTTTTTCAACTTGAAAAATTATGTTGTTAACAATTTAATTTGGTTATTTGAAGTGAATTTGCATATGTAACTATCTTCACGGAAAACCAAACCCGGAGAGGGTGGAGTAAGAATTCTTGTGTGTTTTTCATTGAATTAACATGTGTATATATGCGAGGAAGGATGATGCATATTTATAATCTGTTCTGACTACGTGTTAGGATTCCTGTAGGTTACAACTCTATATGTTAAGTTTCCCTAACAGTTACAACTCCGTATGTTAATCACTTATTAGACGTATATGTCGTCGTCACGACTTATTCACAATAAATAACTAACCGGTCCCATGAGCCTTTATGAAAATATCATGGCCCCATTCTCACGTCTTGGCATATCACTGCAAGTAGCTTAGAGTTGTATTTTCTCACGAGCGAAGTGTGATTAATCTCTGATATGCTTAATTCATTCATGGAATCTGAGATTCAAGGCAATATGAAGGAAATGACACGGTTATCACACCAAAGTTTCTTAGGGACCATGAATCTTATCTGAGCTTCGTTAAAGTTGAGTGAAGCTAGGCGTGATCAGCCGCATGAGTACAATGCGGGTGCTCTATATTACATTTCTGCCTTGAAGAAACAATACTTTACTTACTCTTCTGAGACTAGATTTCCCTTGCAGCAAAACCTGATAACCGGATGTGGATCTCCTATCTTCCTTTGACCTGCCCAATCAGCATCTGTGAAGCATTCAACCCTGTTGTGCCCGTGATTCTTATATAGAATCACATAGTCCAGAAGGCTCTGTTTGTAACATAGAATATGTTTCTCACAGTGCTTGATTGTCAGCGGTCGAGGAAAACAGTATTGACTTGCTTGGCGAGTGTGCGATATCGGGGCGAGTTATTGTAAAATGGTCCCGGCTTGACTAGTCGCCATATCTGCGGGATCTCGAACAACTCGCCTTCTCTAGTAAGGTGTACGCCCAGAGCTATAGGGGAACTACATGACTTTGCTCCCAATTTTCCAGTCTCAGACAATAAATCAAGCACATATTTCCTTTGAGATAAGAAGATTCCATGTTTGCTCCACATAACTTCAACACCCAAGAAATATCTAAGCATCCCTAGGTCTTTTGTATGAAATTTGCCGTGAAGAAAGGACTTAAGGGATGAGATTCTTGTAGAGTCACTCCCAATGATAACAATATCATCCACATGCACCACCAATAAAATGATACGGTGAGTTCGGTAGAAAGGCGAAATGTTCAGTTTTACTCTACCGCGAGCAAAATTTCTCCAATTGCTTGGTGAATTTACGAACAACCGCGGAGCTAGCGAGCGTATAGCGGCAGGCGACCAGACCTTCTCGATCTCCCCTGAGTAACAAACCTACGGAGGTTGCTCCGTATATACCTCCTCTTGAAGATCGCCTTGAAAGAGTAGCTCTTAATATCATTTAATGAAATCCGATTATGAGTGGCGACGAGGATATAAAAATCGAACATATGTCATCTTAGCGGGGAAAAGGTATCGAGAATAGTCATGTAGTCTAAGCGTACCCCTTTGACCACAGAGTCGTGCTTTCAATCAATTTCTACTTGAACCATTCGGATTAAGCTTTGGTACCTTGAGAGACCCAGCCGGCATCGATGAAACTTTAACTGTATAAAATGTGCAAGTTCAGTACCGTTCCATTTAGAGCATCATCTCTTGTCATGTATTCCTTGACGGTGAGACGAGGCTTCACCGAAGAAGTGTTAAATGACGAAATAGAGTCGAAGAAGCAATAAAAGAAACGGAATTTGAGAAGACAAGCGGTTATAGGTGCGAAATGAGGAAGTGGATAAACACAGCAGCGTCTACCTTCCAAGAAGAGTAATAGGGAGATGCGTAAATGGGAGCCTGGATCGATGTCGAAGTGGCCCGGTGGAGGGAGCCCAGGAAATTTGGTGGGTTAAGTGTCAGTGAAGGCGCGAGTGATAGGAGGCTCTTGGAGCGAATCGGAGGGTTGGCTTTATTGGAGAGAGCAGGGGAGGGCGGGAGGCGATAGTATCACGTAAGCGAGGTCATCTGCCTCCCCCTTGACTGAGTGTGGGTCGGGGTGAAGAAAAGACATTCTCGAAAACTTGACATCCACGAAGCAAGACGCTCTTAATATCAAGCTAATGAAGATCCCGATTATGAGTGTGACGAGGGATATAAATCGAGACATATGTCATCTTAGCGACGGGGAAAGGTATCGAATAGTCCACCATAGGTGCAGGCGTGCCCTTTGACCACAAGTCGTCTTTCAATCCAATTTCTTGAACCGTCGGATTAACTTTATTTGCAGACCGCGACATCCAATGAACTTTCTTCCCCGATAGGTAAAATGTACCAAGTTCCAGTACCATTCCCATTTAGAGCATCATCTCTTATCATGTACTTCATGACAAGGTGAGACAAGGCTTCTGAAAAGTGTTAGGCAGCGAGTAGAGTCGAAAGCCCCGATAAAGAAACGGGGTGAGAAGACAAGCGGATTTATAGGTCTGAAATGAAATTGGATAAACACACGGCGTGCATTTAAGAGTAATGGGAGATCGTGAAACCGGGAGGCCCCGGATACGATGTCAGTAGCGGTGGAGGGCCCGAGGCCCGGTGGGTTCTAGTGTCGGAGTGTAGACACGAGGTGATAGGAGGCTGGAAGGCGAGGAATAGGAGGGGTTGGCTTTATTGGAGCGAGGAGCCGGGAGGGCCACGGGGAAGTGATAGTATGCAACTAGCGGTCATCTTGCCTCCCCTTGACTAGTGTGGGTCGGGGTGAAGAAAGAGACATTCTCGAAAAACTGACATGCAAACGAAGTACTACGAAATGAGGCGATAACTGCGAATCTTATCTTGAACCGGGAATAACGAGAAAGATACATTTAAAGATTTATGAGGTCAAGTTTAGATACATGGGGGCCGAACATCTCGAACAAAATAGGTACATCGAATCTGAGGCTTAATAAGGGAATAGAGGTTTTATTGGGAAAGGATGTGATCGGTATGTGTCCCGATTCAAGGCGTGAACATGCAGTTAATAAAAAACAAGGCGAGTGGAAACTGACATCGACCAGGGAATGCTTGGGCACATGCAAAATTTGAAATAATGAGCTCACAGCGGGTTTCAAGGAGTGTCTATTCTTTCTCGCCAACAACTCCATTACGGCGGGAGTGTCGGCCCACTTAGTACGATGAAGAATGCAATGTTGGAGCATGAAGGACTGAAATTGTTTTGAAACATATTATTTTGCATTATCACTTCTCAGATTTTGAACATAAACATGAAATTGGGTATGAATCTCAGCTACAAAGGCATACGAAATGAAAAACAACTTAGGCGGTTTCATTAAATATATGAAGTGGTTTGTGTGAATAATCATCAACAAAAGTGACAAAGTATCAAAACTCGGTTGGGGACAATGGGCCGCATAGTTAACGTCTGAATGGACTAACTGAAGGGCACTAACTCGTTTATTGATGAAATTGATGCGAACATATTATTTTGCATTATCACTTCACCAGTTTTGAACATAAACATGAAATTGGTGAATCGACACGAAGGCACGGAAATGAGAAAATAACTTAGAGCGGTTTTTCATTAAATATAACCTAGTGGTTTGTGAATAATCATCAACAAAAGTGACAAAATGTGAAACAGGTTGGGGACCTGTTGGCGCGAGACCCCATGTGTCTGAATGGTAGCTCAAGGAGCACTAACTCGTTTAGTGACTCACAGGACTATAACTAAGGCGATGATGTTTGGAAAATTGACAAGACTCACAATCTAGGGATAGCAAGCTGGCCAGGGACATAATTTCTTTAATATTAGCGTGAATGTGTAGGCATTGTGTCTCAGTAGTTGTGGTGACTCAGGAACAAGCAATAGGTCTTAGGATTATGGATTAAGGATGTATAAACCCAGGACTATGACTGCCAATAATCTGCTTAGTGCTTAAGATCACAGAAGAGACAAAAATCGGAAAGAATGAGATATAACACTTAGTGCTCGAGTTAACTTGCTAACGGACATCAAATTAAAGAGAAATTTAGTAAGCTTCGAAGATTGATGTCAAAAGGAATAGATGGAGTAAACATGATTGTGCACGACACTGGCTTATAGATGTGATCCGTAAGTGGCGGTGGAAGGTGAAGGTTGTATTGAAAGGTAGAAAAAGTAGAGTTACTTGTCTAATGTGATCGTGGCTCTGAAATTGATGAAACCATTCGAGATGAAGAAGATCTGAAACATTTTATTCGGGTTACTGCCTCGTGATAGCGATGTCGGATGAATGGAGATCTCGTGAGTCGTCTGGTGGAACACGGCTAGTGCAGTGGTGAACTAATGGAGTTGATCGGGATGCCTCGATGTAAGTATAGTGGTAGGGAATTTCGATTTCGATTATGTGGTTTCTTCTGATCGTGTATCCACGTGGCCAGACTATGGCGATAATAACAAAACGACACCTCGAGAAATTTAGGCCACTCTAGTGTTATCGCACGGACACTTTGTTTCTATTTACCGTTTGCCTCTCTAACTGATGATGCGTCGATAAAGGCAACGCGTACGAGGTGATCAAGGGTAGGTGAAGAAGAGGATGATACCTCAGTGCGAAGAATCCTGCTAAAGGGCTCTTGGAGAGATGATATTTCAGGACTGGACAAAATCTAGGCCTTAGTTGAATCATAATTAGAAGGAAGAGTGGCAAGAAATTCCATAACTGCCATATGTTCTCGTTGACTTTGCTAAACTTTGACATCTGGACTGAAGGGCATAAGCATATTAAGCTCTTCATGTATCTTTTTGTAGGCAAAATAAAATTATGAAGGTGGCCGATCTGTTTCTCGATCGATAGAATGCTTTACGCACATCGAATATCGAGAAACATTTCTCTTTCAACGCCAAACTCCGAATAATCAATTGCTTCTTTAGCAAATTGAAAGTGATTAACGAGGCCCGATGCCTTCTTTGTCGATGGGTGCAGTTTGGATGAACAAACCGAACATCCTTCTACATCTATTGCTCTTTTCGAATCGCCGGTTGTGGATCCTTGGTAGGGTGGCCAGCGTGCGTGCGCTCACGGCGTATATTCGGTGTTTGCTTTCAGATTCGAATAGATTGGGACGGTCGGTTTGTCTTTTCGTGATTTTGGACATCATCGGGACCGCCGAGGCTTGATTGTGGGTTTCTTCTCCTCTTGAATCCTCATTATGATACCTCTGGGAAGAAGATCGAAGCGAAAGCACTCCGAACTCAGATTTTGGAAAAATCAGCGAAACCCTAGAAAAAGGGGTTGTTGGATTTTAAAAAGCAACTAAAACTACCAAATCCGAGGCGAATAGGAAACCAAGTGTCACAGAGCCCTGTCGGCGGCGGGCTGACCTTGGAGGAGGCCAGGGGTCGAGCAATTTCAATGCGCTCTACACGTGCGTGAGTGGAGGCTGCCGAGAAAACTCACCGGCGGCGGCGGCGTAGGCTTCCACGTGCTTGGAGATCAAACCCGCGGATTTTGCAACTGGCGAACCCTCCTATCTTGTGTGGTGAGACTCCACGCTCCTCCTAGGTAGGTGTTTCCAAAAAGTCACCCCTCCCGAAACCTGACCACTAGATTGTCGAAATTGCTCTCGAAAAATTCTCGAGCTTCGAACCACTAGGCTCACGATACCATGTAGAAGACAGCGAGAGAGAATTGGAGGAAAGAATTCAACTGTGTGTTTTTTAAATTTGAATTAACATGCATATATCTGGGAGGGATAGTCCTATTTCTAATCACATTTACAACTCTACATGTTAACATATCTCTTTGTTTAAGCTTTTAGTTTGCCTAGTCTGCATTGATTCCCAATGGAAGGTTAAGATTAGACATCTAAACATGATAATGGAATCAATGGTAATTATCGAGGAGTCTATGGTCAGGTAAAGTAGCGGTCTGAGGCTGTTTTGGGAAGAACTTGGATGCGATGAAGGTGCGTAGGAGGGCCTGGTGCATTGAGAGACTTCAATGTGGTTCTTTCCACACAATGTGAAATTTGAATTATCGTTCATGCCATGGCGCTTTAATGAAATTCTTAATGAGTTGGGGCTTAGAATCTTCCTTTAAGGGTCCTTTCACTTGAAGGTGGCCATAATAACCGTGGATGCGATCTGGGTTACAGTGACGGTGGCCAGGAAAGTCGGTTTTTGCAATGTGACTCAAAGCACTCTTAGAGACGATGTCGACGGCTGTCGCATGTTGATATGATGATGGGATAAGGCCTTCTCATGGTTTGAGAATATGTAGTTTGAAGTTTGAAGGCTTCAAGGATCTCCTTAGAGATTGGTGGCAAAGTCTTCACTGGTTCCTCTGAGTTTTGATAGAAGCTGGAAATTAAAGTACTGAAAGAATTTTGAAGACTTGGAACAAAGAGGTTTTTGGTAGAGTGGAGAAAAAAAAAAAGGAGGCGCTAAGCAGAATATCTTTTTGGGATGAGGTGGAAAAAGAAAAGGAGTTGTCATTGGAAGAAGCAGAGAAGAGGGAAAAGGATAGAAGTGCATAAGGAGTGGGTGGATTTGGAAGGGTCTCATAGACCGAGAGATCAGAGAGATGCAGTTGAAAAGGGGACGAAACACAGGGTTTCCTTAGGATGGCGATTCTCATGAAGGAGGAATTCCATTAGTAGCATCGTATCGATGGTGAAGGCGGTTAAGGAGAATTTGAGGGTTAAAGAAGGCACAGTTGTTGCTTTTGAAATCTTCTCTCTTGCCTCGGGTGGTTGAGGTGCCCACCTACCCAGGACTTATGTTTTTAATTTGATTGACGGTCAATTTGCTAAGTTGGAAGAAATGTTCCGCAGAGGGAAGAAGTTCTAGCCGGCGATCCTGCGGAAGGCAATGGCGATAAAGCCCCGAGTGAGATGGCTTTCAGTAGCTTCTGGTCTTTCGATTCAGGACTTTGTGAAAGATGAGGTTATGGAGTTTTCTTTAAAGTTTTTCGGGAATGATCAGTTTGTTAAAGTCTTAATCTTCTACGTTTTCAGTTGCAGTGCCCCAAGGTGAAAATGCAGGTTGAGGAACTTAAGGACTGAGACCAATCGGTTTAGTGGCGATCTCTATAAAAATTTTATCGAAAGTGTTGGCCAGTAGAATTAAAAGTGTTATGAGGTTGATTATGCCACGATCTCGAAATGTTTGTAGAAGGGAGGCAAATCCTTGATGCGGTGCTAATAGCTAATGAGGCTGTGGACTCCACTCTAAGAAGGAAGGAGAAAGGGATTTTGTGCAAGCTGGACATTGAAAAGGCTTATGATCACATCAGGTGGGATTTTATACAGCAGACGCTCGAGAGAATGGGTTTTGGGTCAAAATGGATTAGGTGGATGTATTGGTGCATCTCCACAGCTTCGTTCTGTCATGGTTGGGTCTCTTTGGGTTCTTAGAGACTCACAGGCTGAGAGACGGGGACCCTCTTTTCGCCTATCTTTTTGTTATCGGTATGGAGTTGAGGTTGCCTGGCTGAAGCGGCGGTGGATGGAAATTTTGACTCTGGAGTGGAGGTGAGGGAGACAGAGATGGTGGGGAGTTGATCATCTCCCACTTATTATATGCTGATGATACTATCATTTTCTGTGAAGCCAATTCTGAGCAGTTGATGTGCTTAAGATGGACTTTAATGTGGTTCGAAGCCTTCTCAGGCTTGAAAATCAACCTGAACAAAAGTGTGATTATCCCCCTAGGTAGGGTGGACAACGTGGAGTTGCTAGCGGCTGAACTTGGTTGTGGAGTTGGTTCCCTACCCACCACGTATTTGGGTCTCCCCCTGGGGGCTCCTCACAGGGATTTGGGGGTCTGGGATTCTATGGAAGAAAGATTTAGAAAAGATTATGGAAAAACTGATATATCTCGTGGGGAGGCTGCCTTTGTCGAGCACTTTGTCTAGCCTCCCATTTACTTCCTTTCCTTGTTTAGAGATGCGGGTGTTTGTTCGAGGCTGGAGAAGATTCGGAGAGACTTTCTTTGGGAGGGAGATCTCGGCGTAAACCACACTGGTCAATTGGAAGCCCACGTACGCGAGAAAGAAGGGGGTTAGGGGTGAGGAATTGCTTTCCTTGATGAATCGAGCATTCTTTGTGTAAAAGTGGTGTTAGGCGGTTCGCTAATGGGAGGACTCTCTCTGGGGCCCAGTGATCGATGCCGAGTTTGGAGAGGAGGTGGGGTTGGATCACTAGGGACATCGGGCGCTTATGGTGCTTGGCTTATGGAAAGATGTCGAAAGAATGGTTCACCTTCTCTCGAAAGCACCTATTTATCCTTAGGAATGGTGAAATTTGGGATTTTGGGAGGATCCTTGGTGTGATGAGACCGTGTTGAGCTATGCGGCTACATTTCACGGTGACTTGGTAGTTCCGCAGAGGCTAGGGTGCTTCGAGATGTTTGGGATTTTTCTACGGAGGAGGGGGGGTGGTCCCCAGTCTTCATTAGACCTTTTAATGATTGGGAGTTGGAAGAGGTGGAAAGGTTCCTTCATTTCCTTCACATGAAAAGTGGAGCACTGAGAGGATCGTGCATTTATTAAAGGGTCTGTGCGGGGCTTTAGGTTAGACATATGCACAGTAAGTTGGTGTACTCACCTCCTGTAGATTTCCCTTGTCGATCAATCTGGAATCCAATTGTTCCCCCAGTGGGTTTCTTTTTGGCAGGAAGCTTCGCAGGGTAAAGTGCTCACGTTGGA
>JAEQBH010005555.1:0-117712 GCA_016808115.1 Tetrastigma voinierianum | reverse complement strand
ACCATGGAAGATTTTTGGCGACATTTTTAGAGATGAATGCGCAATAAAGCGGAAGGCCACCAATTGAAACAAATAACTTTTAAGCTGGCGCGCATGTCGCCATGGTTGAAATAAGAAATTAGTTCATAGGACATCTAGTGAGAGATCACAGTGAACATTTGGGCGAATTTCTGGGATGGTGACAGGTGAAAATGAATGGAGTGAACCATTTGACATAATCAAAACATGGTCTTCCTTCTCTCTGAGAGACATTGCTACTAGTTGGTTTGAATCACTGCCATATGGTTCAGTGAGGAACTAGGAAGAGCTGGTGGAAGCTTATTTGAGTAGATTTTTCCCTTATGCTCTAACCTCTGATAAGAGAGGAGAGATCATTGGTTTCTATGAGAGAGAAGATATAGATCATTTATCAATGCTGGGAAGGATCATAGAGTTGCTGAGGTGATGTCCCATGCATGGCATTGAACAGATGAAACATATGGACATTTTCTATCATGGCATGAACTACTCTTCAAAAGAGGCGATGAAGATGCGACCTAGGAGGTGCATTCAGAAGAAAAAGTGAAAAACTGACTGTCGATTGAGCGTTGGCTACTATAGAGCTCCATTTGAAGCTTCAGGGAGTAGTAGCAAATACAAAATAGGAGGTGTGATAGAGCTGAACAAGATGAAAGTCATTGAAGCTAAATTGGATGCAATTATGACCAGAATGAACAATCAAGAAAGAAGAAATCATTGATCGATAGGCGTAGGAATTGTGGATGGTGCGGCGGAAAATTGTTGCTAATCAGGACTTGCTCATAAAGGTCCACACGGAGTTAGGAAGTTCGGTATTTGAATGGGAATGAAGTTACAACTTGAAACCCGACATATGACCTACCAACCGAATTTTACCGGCCTTTAGGAACCATGAGAACTGTCTTGTAGGTGGGAATCATCAGGTCAAAGACGAGTCAAAACTACCAACAAAGAATTATATCCACCTTGTTTCCAAGGTCAATATCAAGGTATTCAGAGCAGATAATCAAGGATAAAATATCTCAATCATTTGAAGAAGCGAATGTTGAGTTATGGCGAGAGAAAACAAAGAATAATCCCAGCACCATGAGAAGCGAAATTTGCTCAACATGTAGTTTTCCAAACAAACACGATTGTCTTTCAAGCAAATACAAATGCTTTTTTGAAAAACTTGGAGACTCAAGTAGGGCAGTTGTCTCTGAATTTGAAAAGTCAATCTATGGATTATTTCCCCAGTGATACAAAGAAGAATCCAAAATATTACATGGCCATCACACTGAAGAGTAGCAAGGAAGTGCAAGTTAGAAAAGAAGCTGAGAGGAAGCAAACTAGTGAAGAATAGGTAGTACAAAGTCAGAACCAAACAAGCACAGAAAAAGGGCAAGAAAGAGTTGATATAACAGATGAAAGTTATTAGTTGAAAGAGCATATTAAGAAGAAAAATGAAGAGGAAATTGCGAGAAAATGAAGGAGGGGTCGAGTTTATCGACCTCTAATTCCTTCCTTTAAAGGCGAAACCAATCAAACTAGATGACCAGTTTACAAAATTTCTGAATATGTTTAGAAAATTGAAAAATTAACATTATTTTTGTTGAGACGTAGCTCAAATGTAAACTATGCTAAGTTCACGAAAGATATAATCCATGAGAAGCTGGATGAGAAATGGGTGGTGAGCTTATCTGCAAACTGTAGTGCTATTATTCAGAAGAAGCTGCCATAGAAAAGGCAAGATCCTAGAAGCTTTACTATACCTTGCACAATTGGAAATCATGAATTTGGGAAGGCTTTGTGTGACTCTGGTGTTGTATAAATCCTGATGCCTCTTTCAATGGTAAAAAGATTAAGTTTGGGGGAGTTAACTCCTACTACATTATCTTTGCAAATGGTAGACAGATCAATGACTCAACCAGAGGGTATTCTTGAAGATGTGCTTGTCAAGGTGGGAAAGTTCATTTTCCTAGTGGAGATTGTGGTAATTGATATGGAAGAAGATAAGCAAGTACCACTTATACTGGGGAGACCATTCTTAGCTACTGGTGCAGCCTTGACAGATGTAAAGAAATGAGAACTCACTTTGAGGGTTGGGATAGAAGTCTACTTCAACCTGAACCAAAGCTTGAAGCATCCTAATTTTGAAAATAACCTAGTGCATGAGATTTGACAATGTAATTCCTGACAGTTAAGAGATAAATAGTAATTGTATGAATGAGGATTCACTGGAAGAATGCATGTTCAATTCACTCTACAATGAAGACCTGGATAAGGAAGAGCTGAATGCAGAAGTTGGGCTACTTGAAACAATATTGAGCTTGAGTAAAGAGAAAAATTATGATTTAAGGAGCAGTGAAGTGAAATTGCAAGAGAGAGAAAAGAGCTCTGAAGTAAGCATCTGAAATATGCATTCCTAGGTGAAGAAAAGTCTAAACTAGTGATCATAGCAACTAATTTGACTACAGAAAAAGAGAAAGAGGTAGATATTCTCATAAAACATGAAGAAGCTATAGCCTGGTCAGTGAAGATTTAAAAGGGATCAACCCATCTACTTGCATGCATAAATCCTCATGGAGAGAATCTGAAAGCCGAATTTGAACACGAAAGACTAAATCCAGTGATGAAAGAAGTGGTGAGGAAGGATGTTCTCAAATGGCTAAACGCTAGATTCATATATGCCATCTCAGATAGCCCTTGGGTGAGCCCAATTCATGTGGTTCCCAAGAAGGGTGGATTCTGATGAGTAGGAATGAGAAGAATGAGGCGATGCACAAAAGAGCGTAATAAGATGGAGATTCTGCATAGATTACAGGAAATTAAACACTGCCACCATAAATGATCACTGTCCTTTACCATTTATTGATCAAATGATGGACATATTGGCAAGGCACCCTCATTATTACTTCTTAGATGGGTATTCTAAGTACAATTAGATTGTTATAGCTCCCAAGGATCAGGAGAAAACTACTACATGTCACTGCTGGCCACTTTTGCTTTCAAAAGGATGCCATTTGGACTATGTAATGCTCCGACCACATTTCAGAGGTGCATGATGTCTATATTCTCAGACTTGGTACAAGAAATTATGGAGATATTCATGGATGACTTTTCTATCTATGGTTCCAGTTTTGAAAATTGCTTAGAGAATCTTTCAGTGGTACTTCAGAGATGTAAGGACAAGAACCTGGATCTTAATTAAGAGAAATGCCATTTATGGTGAAAGAAGGAATTGTTTTGGGGCACAAAATCTCAGTCTGATTAAAGGTAGAATGACCAAAATTTATGTGATTAAAACTTTGATGCCACCAACTATTGTTAAAGGAATAAGAAGTTTTCTAGGTCATGCTGGGTTCTATAGGAGATTCATTAAAGATTTCTTCAAAATAGCCAGACCACTATGCAAGCTGCTTGAAAAGGATGCAAAGTTTGATTTTGATAATGCATGTAAGTTGGCCTTTGAAGAGATAAAAGCAAGACTAATAATGGCCCCTGTCATAGGAACACCAGATTGGAGAAATGATTTTGAAATTATGTTTGATGCTAGTGATTTTGCTATGGGATTAGTGTTGGGGCAGAAAACAGAGAAGATTTTCAAAGCTATATATTATGCTAGCAAGACCTTTAATGAAGCTCAAGACAACTATTCAACTACAAAAAAGGAAATGCTAGCAATGGTGTTTGCATGTGAAAAGTTTAGATCAGCATCTTAAGTCTCATGTCATTATTCATACCGAGATCGTACAGCAATTAAGTACCTAATGGCAAAGAAAGATGTTAAGCGAGATTGATCATATGGGTTCTATTATTGTGAATTTGATATTTAGATCAATAATAAAGAAGGGTAGTGATAATGTGATAGTTGATCGCTTATCGAATAGAAAATTGCTAAAGAAAAAGGGAAGCGAAGTTGAAAGAATTTTCTTGATGAGCCAGTTGTTTCAAGTAGAAGTCGATTACCTTGGTATCTTGATTTAGTCAGTGCTTAGCTTATGGTACTATACCACAGGTCGGCTATCGAGCGAGAAGAAGAAGTTTTGAGACATGATGCGAGATTCTACATATGGGATGACCCACTTCTATTTAGAAGGGGTCTCAGACAGTTGTTAGAAGAGTGTGTACCTAGAGTGAAATGTTGAATCTTAGACAAATGTCATTCTACATGGTATGGAGTCACTGCGAGGCGAATAACAGCCGAAGAGAAAATCCTCAATTTACGTTTTTACAAACTGACTTTGTTGAGAGACGGAGTGTTGAATAGGTCGAGTAGTGTGACGGATGTCAGAGAATGGGTAACATCAAATACAAGGAATCCTGGTTGTGCAAATCTTTAATGTCTGGGGAATAGATTTCCTAGGACCTTTTCCACCATCTTTTGTGAATATATACATTCTCCTTTCTATGGATTATGTATCCAAATAGGTAGAAGCTATAGCCTATCTAAGAAATGATGCTAACATAGTTGTTGGATTGGTCTAAAGGAATGTACTAAACTAATATGGAGCTCCAAGGACTATCATTAGTGCTGAGGGAAGTCATTTTGCTAAAAAAACTATTTTCAAAACTCATGAGCAAATATGGTGTAAGACATGCTATGGGATTGGCTTATCACCCTCAGTCAAATGGACAAGCTGAAGTGTCCAATAGAGATCAAAGAATATCTTGGAAAAGCAGGTTAGTGAAGTAGAAAAACTGGTCATTGAAATTTAGATGATGCATTGTGTGGGCATACATGACTACTTACAAATCTTATATTAGGATGTCCCAGTATAAATTCTTTTGGAAAAGCTTGTCATCTACCCCTTGAACTTGAGCTTGCAAAGCTGTGTGGGAAATTAGAAACTAAGCTTGGATTTCCAGATGCTGAAAAGAGACTACTCGATTAAATGAATTGGAAAAGTGAGGAATGAAACCTGTGATAGTCTTTAGGATTTACAAGATAGGAGCAGGTGGCATGATCATAAATTCTTAGAAAATAGTTTAAAGTAGGAGAATGTCTTCTTTATGCTGACTCGAGACTTAGGCTATTCTAGGAAAATTGAAGTCGAATGGAGTGGTCTCTTCTGATCATATCAGTCCACCATTTAGAAGCGATATTCTTGAATTTAAGGTGAATAGTCAAAGACTAAAGCCTTTATATGGGAGGAATTACGAGATGAGGCAGGTCTGGGGATTTAGAAGTTATGAAGAAATGAAACTGAAAAGTTTCTTTGATATAGTCATCATGGACACTAAACGAGGCGACTTCTTGGGAGCAACCCAATATAATTTTTATTTATTTCAATTTTACTTTGTTTCTTATTACTATAGTCTATTTGACATTTTGATTTCAGATAGATGTTTATGTTCGTTGAATTTTGTGTTTTTCGGAGCCGGGAAAAGAGTGATTCTTCGATGGAATTATTGATGAAAATTTGAGCAATGAATGAAAATCTTCTAAATAAAGAAGGATAACAAGTTCAAATTCTTTGTGAGGGCTTTCTAATTGTATTCCTAAACATAAATTGTTGAATTTTGCTGAAGTGATGAAAATTAAGCTTGATTGTCCATGCTTGAATTGAACTGATAAATCATAATCAATTTGTATACACAAGCATGATTGTTTGATTTGAATTGTTGTATGTTGCCTTGTGTGCAAGATTGATGAGAATTGGTTAGCATGTTGGATAGGTTAAAACTGAGATAGAAATACAAAATTATCGTGACATAATTTTCAATTGTCACGACAAATTACTTTCTGGCCTTTCTCAATATAAGACAATTAATTGTCACGACAACTTAAAAATATTTGTCGTGATATTTTCATGCTTAGAGTCTAACATTTTGTCCGACGTTTTATTTAATTGTCATGACCAATTTATTTAATTATTAGACATTTTATTTGGTAATCGTGACAATTTATTTGTCTCGACAATTTGTTGTCGCGACGATTTATTTGTCGCGATAATTTATTGTCGGTGATATTTTCGTAGCGAAAATTATTTGTCAGAGCATTATTTTTTGTCGTGATAATTTAGTGTCATGACATAATTTCAATGCCTATAAAAAGAAGTTATATTGTTAAATTCAAAACCTTTGTTCTTCCCTGCGGTTAGAAACAGAACCTTATTCCTTCCTAAACCTTATACAACCACGTGAGAATGTCTAAACCAATAGAGATTTATCCCAATTTAAATGGGATCGCATGAAGAATTTGTTCTCTGAATGAAGCAATTCTCAAGCTTGTGTGAAAATGAAGAAATTCGGGGAAAAATTGTTGAAGCAAAGGTGCGAAGTAGAAGGAAGAAAAGGAAAGTGGAGGATAAAGAAAAAAAACGGGAGAAGCGTGAAAAAGAAATTGAAGATTTTGCACCAAGGGTTTCATTGGTGAAAGAGGGTTTAAAAATTAATCTCACGTTCGGGCGATTGAGAAGAAGTTGGGAAACCATTTGTGAGCACAAGCCACCTAGGCGAGTTGTATTGGTGAGAGAATTCTACTCCAACATGGTGGATAGAAAGGGAACTCGGTGCTATGTGAGAGGAAAGTGGGTCTCATTCCATAGAGATGAAATCAACCAACTGCTGAAGCTGGGAAAATTGAAAGATGAAGAAAAATTCAAGAAGCTGAAAGAAAATCCAAACTTCCAAAGATTTGTGAAGTCCTACCTGTTAGAAAAGGGGAATGGAAAGGAAACACGAGAGCTCCTATGAATCTATGGCAAGAGGCTCAGCGTGAGGAAGACAAGTTTGGATTCACTCCATCAACTCGGTTACGATGCCTTCCGAGCACTTAAGCATAGTGAGATAAGATGGAAGCATGTACCATTATGAAGGGCTCTGAGTCCCGATGCTGGAGGCGATTGAAAAATCCATTCTCAGTTATCAGAGCAGCAATTTTTGGGGTCACTTACCTCACCCAGCAATAGTCACTTATCTATGCATAAAGGGAGGAGTGACCTTCAATAGAGATGAAGAAGAGAGATGCCCTAAGACCCCTCCGCTCTTCGCTGCCATCACAAAACCTCAATAATCAAAAGCGAAAAATTGAAAGAAATTTATGGAAGAAAGAAAATGAGATTGAATTGGAAGTGTTTGATTTAAATAGGCAAGCTTTGGTTTTTAAGCACATAAAGAGGAACAATTCAAAGACATGACGATTACTATACGATTGAATAATTGGAATGAGATCTTCTCGAGAAGCATTTGAAAGTTAGTAGCAAAGCCACAACAGAAATTTAGAATTGATGGAGATGTTGAGAAAGATGGATCAGAGAATGCTTGAAAGAGATAGTCAATTAAGAGCCTAATTGAAAATAAGAGATCAATTTTTTGAGGCTGAAATAAGGAAGAGAGATCAGTTCATGGATGAGGCAATCAAGCGGAGAGTGCAGAATAAAGGGAAGAGTTGGAAAAGATAGATGAAATGTGGAGAAATGAGTTGAAGAAAAGAGATGAGGAATACTAGAAATAGCAGATCAAAAGGGATGGTGATTTGGCCAGAATGCTAGAAGGGAGAGATAAGGAAATAAAGGAATCATTAGTCTCCATAGATAAATTGTGGTCAAACAATATGGGTTCCTACAATGAAATAATGACTTCTCTTTACTATGAGCAAATCAACATGAGGAATAGCATAAAATCAAAAGCCCTTAGGCAGGGTGATTTGATAAATTCAGAAGTAAACAGACATCTTTATCCTTGGGCTATAGGAGCAGGTGTCGAGGAAAAGGAAAAATACCAATGCCCGAGTACCATTTTTGACTTTGTACCTCATGTCATTATGCCCCCTAATGGGCAAAGTTTTGTATGACCTCTAGAGACCCTAGAACCCTCTAAACCTCATGTAGAGCCAAAGAAGAAACACAGAAAATGAATCTCTCTCTTATATTTATTCATCATATTTGAGAACCTCTTTTACAAACAGTTCCCTGAATACAAATGAAATACTCTTGCTAAATTGTGATTAATTGTGTCAGTTTTTGTAAATTCTGGCATTTGAGTAAACTTGCTTATAACTGAATTTGAATTGTTTGGGTGAACTTAATGTGTGAGATTACTTGTGCCAACTTTGTTGAACTCATATTGAATACTTGATCAATTTGAACATTTGTTTGACCATATGGCACAATATCTTGACAAAGGACCAAACAATCCAAACAATAAAATTGGTAGCTGAAATTGGGATAGGATGATCTCAACAGAATTGCAAAGTTGTGATGTCAAAGATAACCATGCTGAAATTCTAGACTCCGGAAGATTTAAACTAATGATGGAATTGATAAGGCTGATAATTATGTTTTAGCTGAACATTTTAGTTCTACGAAAACCTAAGAACACACATATAGTCAGTTGTACATTTGCAATTGTTTGTGCTGAGGTTAGGAACATCTTTTGAGATCCTTCATAGTTTTAGTCTCCAAAGGTTCTAGAACTTGTTAGAATATTATTCAAGGTGAAATTATAGGCAACATTATCAACAGGAAATGATGTAGGCCATCCTTGGAAAGTTTGTGTCTTTCAAGCCTATCCTTGTGATATGCTTATGCATATACCTTAGTTCCCTGTTTGAGCTGAATGCCCATATCTTTCATCAAAAGCCAAGTGAAAAACCTTAAGCCCCCATCAATTGTAAATCAACACAATCAAGAACCTTAGTTTCCTTGAATTGAATGTGAGTGCATCTAAAATAGACAATGGGACAAGTTTGGGGGAGTTCAATCTAAAAGATGAAGAAGGATGAGAGTAGGGAATGTGAAAGAATGATCAAATAAGATGAAGAAATGACGAAAGTATTGCACAACAAGAAAAACTAGAAGCCATAAAATTACAAAAATATCAATGGGGAATGAGTTTTGTCTTATTGTCTTTCTCCCTTGAGCCATTAAGTTTTTAGGGGTGTTTTAACACCTAGTACCCTAATGTCAACTGGTATGGGAGTTACTAACCCAAAGCTCTCTAAGGGTGGTAGAAAGTTTAAGAAGGCAAACTTGTTACTATTCCTTTGAAACCTTGAACAAAAATAAAAGAAAAAAAAACTATAGTACAGGGACTACATTCCTGATCTAAAAGTGGTAAAAGAAATGCCCTGATGAGTATACAGAATTGATGCACCGAAACAAGTTTGGGGGTGCTTGAAAGTTTATGTAAGTGAAGAATTGAAGGATAAAGAGTGAGTGCAGAAATGTTAAGTTGTATGTGGAGTCTGGGTAAACTTGAACCTTAAATGTCCAGTTATCTGCCAGTACCGGCCACGTATTCTGAGCTGAAGAGACCTGTTTGATCTTCAAAATTTCGTGACATGCCTACATTAGTGGAGAATAATATGACCAACAAGCCTATGGAGCCTTAGTAAGATTAAGGAGACATCCATTGTCCTGCAATGTATCTCAAAAGATTAACTAATTTGCAAAATTGTTAAAGAGGGAAGACTAACACACAATCACGTCGGGTGACAAGCCAAATATTTACTACATGAATTATTTGTTTGTTAGATGAAATTAATTTAAAATCTCCTCGATTCTTAAATTAATGCTTATTTGGAATTCATATCACAATTGACATTTTATTAGATTAAATTACTGATATGGTTGAGAGGATGATTGCACAGAAAATGGCCTTAAAATCTAGCCGAATTGCTTGAGGACAAGTAAGGATTCTTTTCTTCTCTTAAAGACAAGCAAAACTTTAAGTTTGGGGGAGTTTGATGAGTCTAAAATTCATATAGTTTTAAGTCCATTTTTAATGCATAATTGAGAGCTTAATGTTTCTTTTAATGCAAGATTATGGAATCCTCACCAAAATTATTGTTTTGCAGAAAACAAGATCAAAAGAAGCAAAAAGAGCAAGAAAAGCAACTGAAAAGACCAAGGCATGAAGAATGATTATCGCGACATCTGAACAATTGTCACAACAAAACATAAGGAAAATGGTAGTGGAATTGTCGTGACAATCTAAAATTTGTCTGATAATCGATCCCCGGCAATGATAGCATAATAGTGAGAAATTATCCGCGACAACTTCAATTTGTTGTGATAATTGTTCGTCGCGTTGAGAATCAAGAAAATTGTTCGCGACAAATTACGAAGATAAAGGCGTAGAAGAAATCTCGCGACAGAATTCATTTGTTGCGACAAATGTTCATAAGCAAACGTTAAGTATGATGAATATCGTGACAACGACAAAGTTGAAGACAAATAAGGTTGTAATTTTGTCGCAACATTTTAATAATTGTTCGCGACAAGTTATTCAATGGGCTTGCATTGAAGTCCACAATTTCTACCTAGAATTCCGGCCCATCAGCAATTGGCCTATAAATAGAAAGAGATAGGGAGTAGAAAAAAATACACGAAGACAGGGAGAGATAGATGAATACAGAGAGAGAGAAGAAAGCTTTTTTTACATAATTTTTATTTCTTTCTTTGTCTTTAATTTTTATTATAGCAATAGATACAGTGAGATATTGAGCTTTATTTGAATATCAAAGCTCCATTAGCATCTACGAGCAGAGGAAGCTAAATTCATTGTTTGAATTTTTTTCTTCATTTCTTGATTACACTCTCGATGAATTTGTTTAAACAACTACTCGTTGTTACGTGTAATCCAATGATGGAAGCCTGAGCTCTCTCTGGGAAAGGATTAGTGATATGATTGTAAATTTTGCAGGATTTTAATGTAAGTTGTGGGTTAAAGACTAAATTAATCTAATAGGTATTACACTATAAGTGTGTTATTCTAAGTATCAATTTAGTATACCCATAAGCACTTGAGCCGATGCTCACATTTTCTAGGATACCTTTTGGTAAATGACAAAAGAAATTCCTAAGATCAAAGAGTAGTATCTGAAGGGTATGTTAAATTGATGCTCTTAGAACTAATATACTTTAAATATCACTTTGATAAATCACAGGTTCTATTCTAACCTCTTACTTTAAGGATCCCTTCTCAGTGACAACAGAAGTGTGTTCCCGAGGCATAAGGATAACCTGGTGGAATATCAGCTTAATATTTGAAGGTTTCATCTCATTTTGGTAGAATGATCTTGGTTCTGTCTTGGAAGAGATTATTCTCATTGAAATGTTGATTGAGTTACCTATTATATTGGAGAGAAGCGTGTCACATGCATGGGGACAAGTCGCTCAATCAAAGAGAATTGGTTGAGTAGTATTGGTTTAGGAAATACATATAAGTCTTTAGGCTCATGGTTGACTAAATTGTGCAATATATAGTGGTTGAAGGTTTTTCAAGACTATATTAACATACCCTTGGACAAATCCAGGATTCAAACCATAACTCTAATGTTTTTTTGAACAAACTACAAGCTAACATTCATATTAGCTGTCTCATTCCAAGTGTTATACTCATTATCAGAGAAACCTCTAATTATCTTTAGTTTTGAACTTTCTTTCAATTAAAGAAAAGAATACCAAAATACTATTATGTCATTCTGTATTTAGTTTCCAATCCTGAAAACCGAACTTTAAATAGTGATGATCTTGAGTAGTTTAAATACTTAATCTATGAATTGCTTTCATGATCCACACAATAGATTTGCGATGTCGGACTTTAAAATCCACTTATTACTTGTTGACTATGCACTACTTGATAAGAGAAACCAAGTTGAATTTTAATAGCAAAAGTAAATAAACTGACACCATTTGATTATCAACAAGTTTTTGACGCCGTTTCTAGAGACTCTAAACAAGTCTACGAGTGCAATGTATCGAGAATTTGTTCAGCAAACAATTGGGCCTGACCGATTAGCGATAGAAACACTTTGTGGGGATCTTCTGATTAGGGTTGTATGGTTGCTCTTTTTCTCCTAATGTTATCTTGTTAGTAGCACGAGTGTTTGAAATTAGTAGAAGAAATCTTAGATTCTTTAGCCTGGCTCTTTGGGTCATATTTCTGAGCATAGAATATCTATTTTAAATTTGATCTTGGTATAAGCCAGGGGCGAAAAATTGTGTTCTAGTATGATTTTTATTCCTATGCATATTGCTTAGCTATGATCTACAGCCCTATTGTTGACTAGCATCTAGTATGCTACGATGAACCCGATTGAGGATGTAGATCGAGTAGCCCCCAATATGAACTGGTAATACTAGATGTAGTCATGGATATACCCTTAAGGAGGTCAAAGAGGGTGCATAGGCCTACGATTTCAGATGACTACATTATCTACTTGTAAGAGCATGAGTATGATGTAGGTGATGTATCATATCCGACTACCTATATAGAAGCTATTGTTAGTCCTCAATCCAACTTCTGGATCGATGCAATGAAAAATGAGATGACCTCTATGTAACAGAATAAAGTGTGGAGCTTGGTACATTTGCCACATGGCTAGAGACCTATTGGGTGTAAATGGGTATTCAAGACCAAGCACGATGCCAAGGGACAAGTAGAGAGATATAAAGTAACATTAGTGGCTAAGGGTTACAATCAACGAGAATGTATTGATTTTAAGGAAACCTTCACTCCTTTGTCCACTAAAGACTCTCTACGCATTATTATGGCTATAGTGACTCATTTTAATTTGGAGTTGCATCAGATGAATGTGAGAAGAACTTTCTTGAATTGAGACTTAGTTGAGGATGTTTACATGTCTCAACCTATTGAAACACTGAAGAAGTTGGTAGGGAATAGATAATTTAATAAACTCCGAGAGAAATCAATTTATATGGTTTAAAGTAGGCTTCTAGGCGTTAATTATCTCAAGTTTCTTGAAGTTGTCACATGATAGTTTTAAGGAGAACATTGTTGATCAGTATATATATGAAGGTTAGTGGGAGCAAGACATATTCTTGGTTTATATATTTGATCATATTTTAACAAGTAACCAATGATATTGACACATTAGTTGAGGTAAGTAGTTATTGTTTAGCCATTTTGATATGAAAGACCTTTGGGAAGCATCTTATGTCTTGGACATGTACAATAGCCATGATAGACCTAGTGGCATTCTGAGATTGTCTCAACAAACGTATATTGAACACATTCTAAAAAGGTTCAACATGCAATCATGTTCTTCTAGTAAAGCACCAATTGTAAAGGGTAATAGATTTTCCAAAGGCTAATGTCCTTATAATGATATTGAGATATATAAGATGAAATAAGTCCCTTATTCTTCAGTTGTGGGCAACCTGATGTATGCTCAAGTATGCACACACCTTGATATTGCTTTGTTGTTAGTGTTGGGTAGGTACTTATGTGATCGATCAAGCCACTAGAAGCGGCTAAATTTAAGGTATCTTGAGAATTTACCAAGTTTCATGTGACATATCGACATCGCGACCTCTTAATGTAGTTGGTTTCGTAATTACGATTATGGTCTCGTGGATGATAAAAAGTCCACTTCTAGTTATATCTTTATGATAGTTTAAGGAGCTATTTCGTTGAAAAGTTTCAAGCAGACACTTACAACTTCTTTTACTATGGAGGCAGAGTATGGCGTGTTAGCATTCACTTGTCATATGATATGGTTGTGGAACTTCATTCGACTTTGAGGTTGTTCACTCCATTTCTAATTTCTTAAAAATTGTTTTGTGATAATTACTGCTTATTTGGATATTTCTCTAAGAACAGAGCGCTTCTCGCTCGAGCACGTGATGTGAAGTTCCTCTTTTGTTAAAGAGGATTTGCAAAATCCCTACATTTGACTTAACCTGAAGCCTATGACTAGCATGTTGGCGGACCCACTAACGAGCTTACTTATTTGTGTGTTTGAGAACATGTCACCCACATGGGATTGTTAGGAGCCTCGACTCTTTGTTTTGGTGGAATTTCTTCCCTTTCCATGTATTTTGTAAGGAAATCTCATGTTTTCATTATTACGCTACATTTGACATTTGTCATTTATCTTATGATTTTATCATTTTTAATGGGATGAATTGACAAAATGATGTTTTTCTTTCTATTGAATCAAAGCTTATGTCTATGTAATGCTTTTAGATTAGTAGCGCCTAATTATGTACAATTTATGCATCCTCTCGGTATATTAATTATACATGATTGGTTATGACTATATAAGTCTTTTGTGGAAGCATATGAGTTATGATTTTGATTAATGCCTTTAGTGTACAAATTTATATATCCTCTCAATATCTTGGTGTATATGATTGGTTATGGCTATGTAAATCTATTGAGAAAGAATTTGAGTTATGATTATGTCATCAAAGTGGGAGAATGTTAGATTAATTTATTAATCAAGGACTAAACATAATCATATTACAATTTTAATTGTGTAATTGTGCATTGCTAATTATGGGTCATTTATGAGATAATTTAATATTAACTAGTTATGAGCTCATGATATTATCTTCTCCCTTGCTTTGGTAAGCCCATTGGACCAAAGCCTAATTGTTCACTTATTGCTCTATATATGAGTAAATGAAACACATAATTTTGTAAGGGTTTGGTAAGGCAATGACTTTGGGGAAGGAAAAGTGCATGCTGACCCTAGCCTTTCTTTGATTTCGTCCCTTATAGATTTAAGAGACTAATAACAACTAACAGTGTATCCACATGCCGGAATTATCTACCTGAAATGCAATTGATATGCTTCATTGTTCCAATAAAGTTATTATTTTGTAATGTTTTTGGATCGCTGATTATTGATCAATTGTTTTGCTTTCGATAAATCTCTTGTCTTACAAATAATTTAGCATTTTGAACATAAATAATTTGTTAAAGTAAGTTGCCAAGAAATAATCCATGGCAAAATTGTAATTAACAGCTACCAAATTGAATTTTGTGAATTCAACAAAATAGCTATCAACTACTTGAAAATTTATTTTCAAAATAGCTTTCAACTTGCTGCTAAGTAAGTTGTCGAATTCTCTTAGCATGGTGGGTGTAAAGACAAAAAAATGTATATATATTTATATGCGATCAGATCATTGCATGTCAAACTTCTGGTGCTGACACCTAAGACTATTTAGTCCACAAACAATGACACCAAAAACATTGGGCAAAATGTGCAAAGCGAAGTTATGACTCTGACCACGAAAAGGACTATTCGGTCCTTAGCAGCGGTCTTGAAACTTATTAATATTTGTATATATGAAAAGATGTATTTGTTCTTTTTGTAAAATGAATTAATTTAAAATTTAAGTTTGGTCTTGATCCTTTGCAAGTACACAAATCATTACCAGTAATAAAAGTGGATGTTTTAAGTCAGGATATGATTTCCCACGAATGATGATAGAATTAAAACTAACTATCCCTGACTATTCAGATTATTACTATTCGAACTCCATTGTTAAGATGATGATAGGACTAAAAATTTAATCCTAGATTGATTTCCTTAATATACATGAAAATAAATTTTACTAAAAATGGGTTTGGGAGTTCACTGCGTGAGACAAAACCGAACCTAGATCAATGATTAATAATCAATTTCTGCATCATATCGATGCATAGCTAAGCCATAAGTTGGAAAACTGAGTTTGTCAAAGATGCATGGTAATATAGTTTGGATTTCTCCCTTAACCATACTTTTTACTAATTAGAGGTTCATGTTCATTTCTAACACATGAATTTAATCAGCTACTTGTAAGATATAACCCTCTTTATAAGATTTAACTATTTTTCCTTTTCATTACTTCATACCCAGATCTTAGGATTGGAGAATTCTTACCCCCAAAGACAGGATATTGCAAGCCTTCTCCAATTTGATTGACACCTCATCCTTCATTTATGATGAAAATTTTCATCTCCTTGATTAGATATTTGCTAACATGGGATCGAAATAAATTCGTCAGAAAGAGGAGAGACCTTTGAGTGATTAAACTGATACTTCATTCAACTATCCTCAAATTACGAGTAAGTTGGTGATCTATCTGAGGAACCCATCAAAGTTCATTAGTTTCATAGTATTAGTCTACCATACCCACAAAGAATTGCTCTATACTCTTAGGATTCTCCATCTCTATATCATGCAAAGGGCCTCCTGAAAATCAGAACAAGATACAGTACCTTGCTTGGGTACACGGTACTAGTACTAGGAACAATTAAATTAAAAAATAATACCAATAAAATAAATTCAAGAATTCTAACTACGACATCCTTTCACCTTGTGCAGAAAAATGACTATCATCAGTTACCCATTTCTAAAAGAAGAGCTCAACTTTTCATTGGTTCCTCATGTAGTGACAAGCGATATGGAAAATTTCTTGAAATTATGCTTGAATTGAAATAAATGAACTCCAAAAATTTTCCATCCTCCATTTAAATTAGATAGTAATGAGAAAGATGATTTTATCAATAAATTCCAACTCGAAGTTGCACTTGGTTCATTCCCCAAATCCAAGAATTTAAAAGAAAACTGACTAAAAACTATGCTTAAACTAAATCTACTAAAAAGAAAAATAAAATAAAAATAATATACAGAGAGTCTTCAACTACCCAGAAAAATACTGGAGTTGTGGAAGCTGCGCACAATGCCCTAGATGCATCTATTTATAGACTTTCTAATGTTAGGCCACACTTCAATAATTGCGTTGTGGATCCCTAAAATTCCGGCCCAAATTGGTTGCTCTATCACGACATAGAAAGTTCTTTGCGATAAAGTTTTCAGTCTTTATTAAGCCCCAGCCTGTCGGCTATTAGGTCTTATCGTGACACAATTCTGCAGGCTTGTTCTTGGATGCAATTGCAGCAAACTTTAATAATGTAGCGGCAGAGTTTTATTCGCGATCTTGTTGCACATGCGACATAAGATGTCTTGTGTCGCGACACCAAATTTGTTTGCAACCAGCTTCTTATTTCCTTCTGCTTTTGGAATATGTCGTGACATAATCTTCCTTGTCGTGACAAGCCTTTTTCTCTTCAACCTAAATTTCTTTGATTCCTTAGCAATTTCTATCGCGATAGGATTTTCTTTGTCGCGACAGACTTTTCTTCTCTGGTTCTTGTCGCTTGTTGAGTTGTTTGTTGCAACATAGAAATCTTTGTTGAGTCAAACTTGACTTAACTCATCTCAATTCTCTTCCAAATTCTGTCGTGATCGACTTTTCTTCTGTCGTGATAGAATTCTATCAACCTGCAGCTTTCATTGTCGTGACAGAGATTTTGCCTTCAATATTTCACTATGTCGCAACATGAATTTCTTTATCTCCATTCTTCTCGTATTGCTCTATAACTTCTATGTCGCGACAGAGAATTCTTTGTCGCGACATAATTCATCTCAACCTCATGTTTTGTTTGTCGCGACATAGCAATCATTAATCACACATTAAAGATTTTGTTGCTCCTTGTTGGTGAGCTGCGGATATTTATGTTGCGACAGGAATTCTTCCTTGAGCTGTCTTCATGATGAAAACCTTGTCTCAACATAAAAACGCGTCTCGGCTGACGTGGTATATTCTTGCCCGTTTTGCACGATGCGACATAAGCATCTTTTCTGGCTGACATAATTCATTTGTTAATCTTTAGCCTTTTATGTTGCGATAGAGGAAGGATTGTTGCGACAAAGTTCATTTGCCATTTGCCTTGATCACTGTCACACCAGAGTTAAGGGTCTCGCGACAGTTTCTTCACAATCTTCTTTAGATATGTCTCAACAAAAAAACTCTTTGTCACGACGGAAATGCTCATTCAGCCTTGAGTTTTGTCTGGGCTTTGTTGCGACATATAGCTGCTGGTTGCGACATTGTTCTCTGATTGAAATTTTGTCACGACAGAAAAAAAACTATGTGTGACAATTCTTGCAATTTCCACTTTTCTTCTTTTGGCTGGATTTATCTCATTTTCAATTAACACTGAAACACAAAGTTGGTAGATATTTCATAATTTAGCATAAAAATAGATCTGGCTTGGTAAAAACATTCCAAAAAAATGTATTAAAAATATATGAGTTTAAGACTCATCAGTGAGCTAATACTAATAAAAGAAAACTCCACTGAGATGAATAATTCAAACATTCCCACAACAAATTTATGGAGGTTCAGCTTCTTGTGTTTCAAACATGAAACATGTGTTTAAATAGGGTTGGATGGTGGCTTGGAAATACGGCACAACATGTCACGAGGTGTACGATTTTTATGGGCGTAAGTATAAAGAGCGGTAAGTGTCGCATTGTAATGTTGGAGATGAAATTAGGAAGTATAAATTATGGAACCCGGAATTGTGGTACTTGAACAAGGGTTAAATTGTAATTCACAAAAAGGATATGAAAATCATTAAATGAGTAGAGATGGGCCATAATAGAAATAACAAGAATTGAATTGCAATATTAAAGAGATGAGGACTTAGTTGCAATTAAGGGAAGTTAATATTATAAAAGAGGAGACAAACCAAAATTCATTTTGGTGCTCCAAAAACTAGGAGTTCACGTTTGGTGAGGAAGAGAGAAGAAAGAGGAAGAAAGAGGAAGAAGAAAGGAGAAGGAGGAAGAAGACCAAAATCGGAGCCATGTTTGCTTGGAATCATGGGTCTTTTGATGTATAGGGTTTTGGTATGGATTTCCATGGGGAATAGTTGGTCTTTTGTCTAGGGTTTTGGAAGAGGTCACCCAAACCCTAGATTTTTGTTGAGGTTATGTCACGCCCAGTTCCACTGTCAGGCCGTTGGTGAATCGAGGCCGGTTTCGGTGCGAGAACCATATCTTTGGGATTACTTTACTGTTTTTTTTTTTTTTTATTTGAACTTATACTGTGGGTATACAACCAATTTTGTAATAACCAAAAATCATTTACATATACAAAGGAACTACCAGGAGTGGTATCCATTGTTATAATCTATACGCATATGCTAAGTCCGTAATACTTATACAAATACTTATACATGTATATCTAATACAAACATCGGAGATCGTGGAATAGTCTTTGGTGAGCACCTATCTACGAGATGGCTCGTCTTTAGTGTGGAATGTCTGTCCTCTTTATCTCCTCTTCGGTACCTACACGGGATTGAACACGTGCTAAACTGCGCTTAGTGAGACATATAGACGATGGCGACCCGATAATAATCATTAAAATCCTTATCTTTTTATATTTACCTTTCATATGTACAGTCTTGAAGCCTATTGTTATGTGACTTCTAACTCATATCATATTATACATGTAGATTTTATCCTTTTAGATTCATATCATTTTCACGGTCGTATCCACATCTATATGTCATGTCTTTTACAAGTTTCAATTCATATCTTCTCACGTGTATGGCATGTCGGATCATATTAGTAAACTTATACATCTGTGGAAATCGGAACAGATCACGTCATATCAAATTCATAAAGGGTCAAATCAAACTAATACCAATACATATTATACTCTTATCATTATCACGATCGAAGCCATTAATCAACTCCCTCTAGCAATTACATTTCATGATGCGGGATGCCACGTTTAATTCTTTTAGTTATACGTTTTATTTAATTTTTCATTTTCAAAGTGTCGCGACCGAATCCCTACTCGACTTCGGTTGGATCAAGGCCCAGAGCGATTTACTCGAGCATTTTCAATCAAAACATTTTTGTTTGGTTTATTAAATTTTATTTTTCAAAGTTTAGCGGCCCGAATCTACGACTTGACCGGTTGGCTGATCAAGCGGAGCCGGTTTTACTCCGACATTTCAATTATCTTCCCAAAACATTTTGTTTGTGTTATTCCATTTAGACTTTTTAATTACGAAAGCACTTCATTCGGGCAATCACAAAAACATACAAATTCAAAGACCCTTAACATTCACATTTAACAAAATGCATTTACAAAATAATGCCTTTATATAATGTCTATGTAATGTGAATACTTAAGCAAATACAATTTATAAATGTCATTTTCTACTTTTCGGTTTGTGATCATATAGCTATAGAGTAGACATTAGGGCCAGTTCGAGTTGATGAATCACGATTGCATTTTGTCGTCGATAACAATGTGATTTCGCATTCAATATCGCCATCTCACATGATTTATAGAAATGCGACATTATGACGAGTTGATTGTTGAATCTGTCACATTTGTCATTAGTAGCAATGATTTCGCATTCGCAGTATGATTCACTTTGGCCCATAAATTTGACATTCATGTGGTCGGTTGTTGAATCGTATGCGTTTGTCGTTCGATAACAATGTGATTTCGCATTTAGTATGATTCCTTTGACTATAGAATTGACGTCACGGCCAGTTAGTTGTTGAATCATGTATTTGTCATTCGATGTAATGTGATTCGCATTTAACGGTATGATTCACTTTGACTATAGAATTGACATTCATGGCAGATTCAGTTGTTGAATCCCTATCATTTGTCATTCGATAACAATGTGATCTCATTCGACAATTACGGTTACCTTCATGACAAATTGGACGGTGAATCCGTCATGTTGGTCATTGATAAAAATGTGATTTCACATTCCAATATTTACGATTAGCTTCATGGCGAATTAGGTTGGTGGTCCGTCCGTAGCCGGTCGTGATGATACATTTCGTCAGTTTACTTTATGCGATAATTTCACTTATAAGCTCGAATACACGCACACATGCATTTATTTGACAAACATTTCAGAATAACAATAATTTAAATCAATATATATATACTTATATATATTTCACAAATAACACGTGCATACTTAAATCTTACATTTCAATTCCAATTTCACTTTCGTATTATCTTTTCAAAGATATACTCAATCTATATTCACTATTTCATATACTCATTCACATTATACTTTCATTCATATACTCATTTCACGTATACTCGTTCATATACTCATTCCGTATACTCATTCATATATTTCGTATCATTTGTTATCATTTGTGGTTATATCTTGATAATAATCATATATAACTTAACCACGATATGTGTTCATGACAAATTATCTTTCATATTCATATTCATGTTTCGATTCGTTTTCATTTTATATCATATTCATGTTTCATGAACATTTATGTTGCATTTTCTATATTTTCCTTGTTTCATGCCTATTACATGGCACTTCATATAGTATGAAATATGATGTCTATGAAATCACACCTCATTCATGTGTTCTTATTCCTCTACGAATCTACTTTACTTAGAAATTGGAATAATTCCAATCGGATCATCCAAACTAAAGTTATGGCATTTTCATGCCAACTAGTCAATTTACCTATATTACACTTGGGACAGTTTGTAATACTCATTTTCCAGTGTCTTGACTCCATATTTGACACTTGTTCTTTGTACTCCTTTAAAGCTAAGGTGCTAAGGGTTCTTCTCCAATTGGAATCACCTAAATCGGAGCACCGAAACTCGAGTTATGTCCTAAACAACTCGGACTACTCTATGTTCAAAAACAGAACCAGAAATTTGGCGAGTGAATTTTTGGGCCACATAGAATCAGAATTTGAAGGTACCTATTTCTGGATGTTTAGTTCTCCTTGAAGTCTATTTTAATTAGCCACTTGAATCACTCAAATCGGATAAGAGATGAGCAAGTTATGGCTAAAATACAAACACTAGTCAAAATAGAGCAGGGTGTACCGCACCTGTTCCGCACATGTACCGGTACAGGTTCGGTTTTGGAGGGGTGTACCGGTACAGGTTCAAGGTGTACCGGTACATGTCACCGAAAAATGCCCAGAATGTGTGTTTTTCTCCCATTTTTCCATATGTTGATACCCAAATCAACCCAATACTCCATAAACACGTTAAGACCACTCCAAATTCATCTATAATCTCTTTTCTCAATTATCATTCAATACATATCTTTCTTCAAAACCTTTCATGATTTTTCTCCCAAAACAATTCTAATATGGGTCATAACCCATACATACCAAATACAAAATTTGTTAGGGTTTGTTCTAACCCAAACTCCTTTGCTTTGCAGGTAAACCATGAATCCGACCTCAGAGGATTAGTGTTTTCTTGTACCATTTGAGGTTTACCACCTTACTCTCAATCTTTGGGTTAGGATGAAATCCTATCAAAACCACAGAAAATCAAATACCAACAAAACTCATGTAGGGATGAACTTTTATCAAACCCTAGGTTTGGGCAAGCTACTAATCATGCAATTGTATGGAAATTCCTACAAGAGTTCATAGTTCCATACCAAAAATCTAAAGTTCCATACCTTTGAATCTTTCTTGAACTCCTCCTCTTCTCTTCTTCTTCTCTTCCTCTTCCTCTTCTTCTTCTTCTCCTTCTCCTCTCTTCATTCACGTTTTTGGTTCTCCAAAATGAGATCAATTTGGTCTTAAATCCCATTTTTAAGTTAAGGCCATGTTTGTGAGAGTCAAAACCATTTTGCTTTTAAGTTTCTCTAATTGCATCTTGGTCCCCCCCATTTCTCTTTTATTTCTATTCTAACTTTCTCAAATCTCATAATGACATATAAACTTCTTGATTTATGCCTTTTATGTCCTCAAGTGGTAAATGACTAATTTACCCTTGTCTCTAATATTCATTTCGGGTCTCTCGTTTTATTTTCGAAAAATTTCATTTAGCTTTTAATATACCCTAAACAAGTCCGAAAACTGCTAGGGTATATTTCGGGGTGTTACAGGTTATGTGGGTAAAACCCCAATTGGTGTAAAATAAACATGGAATCATCAAAATTATATGGTTTTTAGAAGAATTGGTGGACCTTTGGGTGAATTCATAGGATTTTTACCTAGGGTTTTATGGTATGAGTTCTAAACCACCAACACAAGTATTATGGAGTTGTTTTTGGATGATTTCCATGATGAATTTTGAGGTGTTATGGATTATAAGTTGTATGGAAGTTAGGTGGTATCAAAAAGTGGTAAAAAGAAGCAAATGCAGGCAAATTCATGAGAAAACATGCAGAATGCAGTGCGAGTACATCTGATACGGCCAATGGATAACGGATAAGTGCGAGATTGAAGGTGTATCGATGCAGTGTACTTAAAATGCCTAGAATCTTTGTGTTTTTGTAAAATTAAGCCCGACTTTGTACACCGATAGTTTAGAAACCTTACTAAATGATTAAGAGAGGTTCAAATAAGATTAGAACTCGACGAAAAACGTAGCGTACCTCGCCACCTCGGCGAAGCTTCGCTTCTCCTCGGCGATATTCGTTGAGTGTGACTAAGTCTTGGAAGTACGTTAAGTTATGTGATTTTGTAGACAATTAATATTTACCGTATTCAGTTGAGTGTGTAGGTTAAAAAGCAAAGGCGGGAAAAGTGTGGAATCGTGCTCAAGTTTAGTAGCGAAAAAGATGGATATTCATTCTCTTTTCTAATATAGGTGTATTATTATTATAAACTACTTTACACTGGTATTTACTGGTTTTGAATTATTAAACCATTTTCCAAGCAAGCAAGCAAGTAAGCAAATGGTTTTTGAATTGTAAACCATTTTTCAAGCAAGCAAGCAAGTAAGCAAATGGTTTTTGAATTGTAAACCATTTTTCAAGCAAGTAAGCAAATGGTTTTGAATTATTAAACCATTTTCCAAGCAAGCAAGCAAATAAGCAAATGGTTTTAAATTGTAAACCATTTTTCAAAGAGCAAGCAAGCAAAAGAGAATATTTGTGAAAACGAGGCCTAGCAAAATCACAGTTCACAAGCAATGAGCCGGTCGGAGGTATTCAGTACTTGCGGTGGTGTTAGGATCTCATACATGCATTTTAGTTTTGCACGATGTCGACAAACTTAAGTCATGCATCATGGCATTTAAGGAGGCCAGCCTGACGCGTACGAGGAGTATATAAGGTTAAGAGCTCTAACCAAATTATGGTGATGGCGACACAAGGTCAATTCCACCATATTTACCGGAAAAGGTGATGCGAACATAGGTCCTTCCACCACACGGTCGATGCCTAGGCTCCCGTGTTCACTAGGGTACAGCAAGCAAGTATAGGCCTCCAGTGGTTGATGATTTATAAGCATGATCATATATTTTTGAAAAATCGGCCATTGGTGCTGCGGTTGAGCACGGGCTCCGTAGGGTTGATGCGCGGTTGAGCGAGACTCGTAAATTTAAAAACAAACGGTTGAGCCTGACTCCCGATTTATATTTCAAAATGATCGATTAAGCGAATAAGTGGAAGCGATTAAGCGACGGTTGACCAGACTCATTTTTACCAAAAAATTTTGAGAAACTTTTAAAGCAGAGTTTGTGAAAGGTTTTAGAAACTTTTGAACGAATAATGTGCGAAAGTTTTGAGAAGTTTATAAACTTTCAAGCAAGCGACAATAAAAGTTTTATAAGCTTTTAAAGAAGCAAATGAAGCAAGCAAGCAAAATTGTTAAAAAAGTTTATAAACTTTTTAAAAGCGAAACAGAAATGCAGAAAAGTTTAGAAACTTTTAAAGCAGCCCAGCGAAGTAAGCAGCAAGGGTTACGGAAAATATTTGTAAAGAGGCTACGGTTTTGAGATGTTTCAGGAAAAAGCAAAACATTTTATAAGCATACGCTCCTTGAGCTCGTTTAGCTCATTATTTTCTATTTACAAAAACTATTTTCTAGAGTGCAGTGCAGCGAGCTATTTGGGCGATAATAAGTTACAATCACGACGACCGATTATAAGTGTTGTGTATTAATAATATTTTGTAAGAGTATGCTTTGAATTTGTATAATGGAACATATGTATGTCACGTAGGCATAGTCTTGTGAAATGTGTTGGTATCTTTGGTTTCCATATTTGGATAAAGTATAAATTGAATGTATACAGGATTTGGAATTATTCTATATGCAGACGTCATGCTGCCAAGGTTTTACCGCTGCTAAGATTTTATCAAATCCTAAGTTGGAAAAGAAAAAAAAAATTATATACGAGATTTAAGCAAGCAATAAACCGCTTCTGAGTTCTAGTCGTTAGAATGTAGTGGGAATTTATGGGTGGTCTTTGCATCGCTAGAAGGGGTGAGGGTGTATTTCACAATAACGACCCTAGTTTGAATTTTATGATTATGGTTTTACTAAATCGAGTTTGATGGAAAGTGTATAATAGAAAAAAGAAAAAAATCCTGACCTAGCGGAAGCACTTTTAGATCATTAACTTACTTGGATGGTTTAGGGCTCCAAACATCTGAGGCTCATAGTGCCTTTAGGCCCTAGTCTGCTAAAGCGGACCCAAGCTTCTTTTTATATCAGACTTTGGTACTTGAGGTCCTTGGCTCGCCCATAGGCTAACGCCCTATTTCTATGGTTTTTTTGACATATTCCTATATTGTTTTTTTAAAATACATAATGTAAATCTTTTTATAAGATATATTTTATTAAGATTTATCGTATAAGACCAATAGTTAACTTTTTATGAAAAAAGGAAAATAGTATAAAACCATGAACTCTCAAGTTTTTTTTTGTATATTAGCAAGTTTTGAAAAGCACATAAAAAACCTGAACTTTGATTTTATATTGCAAATGAAGATTATATTCAAATACAAATTCCAGGTTGTTGAGACTCCCGATGATTAAGTCTTTGCCAAGCAACACAGAACTGATTCAGGTGAAACTATTAGTTCTCCCAATCAGCTCAATTAATCATGGCCTTTGTTTGATACATTTTACCAGTTCCATCTAATGATTCCATCCCGGAACCTTCATAATCCACTTGGACTCATTTTTCCCTTCCTAAGACTGAGTTTCACCTTATTCTAATACAAATAGGAAACTTGAACAGGAAAACTAACAGATGATGATACAGATACCAATTTCTACCAAAAGCAATGCTTACAATACTGCATATTTCAAGATAAAAGCCCCAAAACCGAAACCGTCAGGGGTTCATAACCATAAAATTAGTGATGATTTGTTGCATAGCCAGCCAGTAAATGCCATGAATCAGAAACTGACAAGGATTCTTCTCCCTTCAAGCTCCAGCTGTATCCGTCAGGCTCACCTCCTGAGCGTGAACTGAATGCCTAAACTCTTTGCTTTCTCCTGGGATATCCGAACGGGTGGCGCATAAGGCTTGTCATCAGCACATCTGCCACCAATTTATACATCCATGTATACCAACACATAATTATTTAAGGGGGAACAAGAAAGCAAGTACTTTTCAATGAATCCAGTGGAACAGTAAGAACTAATATCATGTTGAGTTCACTTGATTCTAGTATTGGCAATAATTGATAGAAACTTACTTTTCAGGTAGGGGTAAATCAGGGTAGAGCTTGCGCAAAATCTTCAGTGTCTCGGAACCATGTAAATTCTTCTCTACCAAGCAGTACCTTCCAGAAGCTTCTGGGATCTCATATGCTTGAATGTGTGCATTGGCAACATCCCTAACATCAACCCACCCGTATGATCTATTGGGAAATGTTTGAGCTCCTGCAACAAACAATTTTTCAAATGCTTAATATCAGAAGAATTCAGTAGTATAGCTTGATTTGAAGCATACAATCTGTATATATTCTGACGTTCTTTCCTTTCATTTTCTTGGATATTGTCAAATTTACCGTTAATGAGTTCAGAACTTGCTCTGCACTTAGATTAAGTGGGCTGTAAGGGGACCGATCCACCCATCCTAGTTTATCGATACCATGTCAATATCATTCTCATAGAGAACTTCCAAGCAGCCTCCTCAGCTAGGTCTTTGAAAGCACATACTATTGCTATCAAAAAGCTCGTATGATATTTTGTTAGAAGTTGTTTCAGAATCAAAACAAGTTGCTCACACAGAATCAAATTCTAGCTAATATAGGAGTTTGAGGCAAAAAAACAAAACAGATTGATTTGAAATGCACTCTCATTTCTTGTTGCTGTGTAGTGGAACCCTTAATAATATGTATATTGTCTCAATAGTACAAAGATGAAAACAATTAATACAAAATGGTTCAATCAATGTGTAACCACAGTGATGGATAAGAGAGATATCAAGAATATTACAAGGTGGACCAGATACAACTATAGGGTTCCCAAAGATGGGGTTCACTCCCATTAGTATGGTTGCCATAGCAGCCATGCTTGTTGAGAAAGAAAATGGCAAATTCAGCCACCATCATGCCCCTTTTTATTCTGTTTCACCGCTTTTCTTACCCAATTGAGAACTGCTTCCATCTTCACTAATGGAAATGATTCCCTAAGTTCAAGAAGTGCCTATAAATACAAGCATTTGGGGATAGTAATTTAGTACAAATTTTCGTTTACAACGAGTTAGAAAGAAAAGTGAGAAAGTATTGGGTTATAAAATTGTGATATTATGATCATATCCTTAATGTGTGAAACTGAGAACTGATGCTTGAGCGTATTACTGCCAGTTTTTATCCAGTATCATGAATTTATTTTCTTAACTTCAGCCCCGTAGAGGTTTCTTTACTTTAAGTTTTATCATATTATATTGGTGTTATTTTTTTAATTACCTTTTTTTTTTTTTTTGCGAATAGATCTAGTCACCAAACCACACTTTTACTTATTTGTTATTTATTTAGTTGACATTTAACACAAATTGCTACAACCACCCAACTTCTTAATTAAATGTTTGTGTGTTGGTACTAAAAGTAACTGTCCATTTAATTTTCTTTGGATTGACATTACTATTCAATTGTTAATTATTGAAAACCACCAAATATTACTCATAATATTTATTTGATCATACACATTATATTCCTCCCCTCTATCTATACCCGTAGTTTCCACCGGTATCTCCTCTTCTTTTTATATGTCTATTATAGTTTCTACAAACTCATCTTCATCTCATTATTTTCCCAGTACAAAGATATTTTGTAACTCTTTATTTTATAAGAAAATCTATCTGTGTTTACTTAAGAAATATTCTGCATTATGTTCTGTAAAAAAAAAACAATCCTAAGGGAAAATTTTCAACACTTGGCACTTCTAGCAAGAAATCAGGCAATTTTATTTAAAAAAAAAAAATTGTGCTAAACAAGGAGGATAATGTGATAACAAGTAAGCTCAAATGCAAAACCTTTGATTCCTGGCACCAAACTGGATCTGAAAACCAATTCTCATCAACCAGCGCCTCAGGGGTCAGAGGTTTTCCAGTCAATATCACTGAAGCCATAGATGATGTTAGAACAACTCTTTTGACAGACACAACTTTAGCGCAGGACCGTAGAACATTGATGGTCCCCTTCAATGCAGGGTCAATCAATTCTTCCTGAACTCAAAAATAGAAAAAAGAAATACAAGTTGACTCCATTTTAAGTACGGAAATGGAAAATGTGTAGAGATGAACCAGAAAGGGTTAATGACTTCAAATACAACTGGGATGCAGTATGAAAAACACCATCACATCCATCAACTACAGAATCAAAAGACCCTTCTTCCAATAAGTCTGCTTTGAATAAATGAAGCCTTTCCTTAGCTCCCTCGAGGGAAAGCAAGTGCTGTGTCTTCTTTGGATCATCTGTAGAATATATACATGTATGTAAGCACAATTGGTGAGTTAAATGGAAGCATATATCAAAGCATATATCAAACTTGGGGTTAGCTCACTACAAAAAAAAACATATTCAATGACGCTTAAAAAGCGTCAAGAATGACATTATTCCATAATAAACATCGAAAGTGTCATCCGTACAGCCTGTCATAATAAGTAGTTGCCTATAATGTCATTTTTAGAAGTATGGGTTGAAGAACTAGCGCTGAAAAAAATGTCATTGTTATTAATACCAATCTATGTTTGACACCTTAATAAACGTCATTGTTAAGTAAAGTAGACCTTAACGCTTTCAATAAGTGCCAAGTTTTGAAATTTTATACAATGGCGCTTTATAAAAGCGACATCAAAGGAAGCCTTGACACTCAGAGAAATGTCATTATTTGTTGTATCAATCTTAAATTATTTGAATACAATGATACTTAGTAAAAGTGTCAAGGAAGATAATGATTTAATTAAAATATCAATTTAATAATTGTTGTAAATAAATTTTCACATGTTATTGTAATAATGCATGCACATGAGAAAAAAATTATGTTCCAATTCATACCAAGATTTTAGTTTTTAATCAAAATGGAAAACTTGTACTTAAATACATTTCATAAACAAAAACAAAAAAAACAATCACAATTTCAACATTCATTTCTTTAATTCAATTCAAATTTTCTTATATATGCAACCCAATTGTGCCTTATCTCCAGAAAGCGCTTCATGCTAGCTTGGCTAAGTTGAAGATAATTTCCTAAAAAGGCAACCTACATGCAAAAAGATGAAATATAATCAATTACACTTGCAGAAAAAAAAATTTATAGAGCACTTTGGAAAATAAAAATGAAGGAATGATAACAACATTTCATGAAAATAATGTATATAACATTTGACATATTTGATAAAAAAAAAAATTAACAACAACAAAAACAAAGTTAGTAGTAATGGGTAAAATAGAAAGCAAGAGATTTATCAATTATGGCATAAAGGTTGATCAATTATGGTAAATACAAAACAATAATCCATTAAAAACATATATGTGTAGTGAGTTGAAAAGATCCAATAGTGCACAAACTACTTGAAGAAACAATACAAAAACCAATTAGAATTTAATAAATGAAAAGTTAAATTACAAGCCATCTTCCCAATACTTTAAAGAAACTTGATTAGATGCTATGTAATGTAATTTCCAAAGGTGTGATTACATATATAGTAATCCATCAACTTGTAGTTTTAGATTCATTAATAAAATAAAAGGCTATGTAATAAAAAAAATTGTGCCTTGAAAAAATCATTGTGTTTTATAAGGGTGACAATGTAACTTACAATGTTGTGGTAAAGTATTGAAGCCAAAAGTCGAAATCTCCATGTTTTCCATAGCCAATCAACAAAAAAATCTATAGTTGACAACGAACAAAAGATCATATGAGAACAATAAAGTTCAATTTATATTCCATTTTAAAATATTTAATAGAAAGAAAAGTAATAAACTTGATATCATTATGAAAAATACCTTTATTATCACAATAGTTCATGAACCATTCCAAAGTTGGAAGATCTTCTTCACCAAAAAAGGATTTCCTTTAGACACCTATGAATCATGCATGGCTATACTAATAATTCAACTATTGGAAATTAAGAAATATAATGACTATGGAAGAAAAATACTATAAAGTCTTAGTGATTATGTCAAACAATTTACCTTTGGTCATAGTTTGGTTCAAGAATGAAATATGAACCTCATCAAAAGTGATAGTTGGATATGCAAAATTTGTTCATTCTTCAATACAAAAGATGTCCCCTGACTTTTCAAGCCAGGAAAGTATTAATTGGTAATAACATCCACCCATTCGGATCGTACTTCATTCAACTCATCTTTCTTTGTATAGTTTTTCCCATGAAACTATTGAAAAGTAAAGTAATAGTTTCATCAATTACATTGGAAAATAAAATAAACATTGATATATTGAGAACCAACAAATCAACACATACCTTTGTTGTAAGACATCCTTGATCGAAAGAATGATATCTCTCATATATCTCATCCATAGTAATCCACACATTCAACTTCTTTGCTTGGTTGTATAGAAGACACTAAAGGGATAAAAAAAAAATCATTATATATATATGGAGTTACTTGCAAGTCACATATTGTACTAAGTTTAAAATTAAGAAGAAGACACTAAATATTTATTATTCGGTTTATATAGTATTTACCCCTAATACAACCCAATTAGGCTCTCTTTTTGATGATTTATGTTTTTGAAATTGGATGATGAATTCTTAGAGCCTGCATGAAAAGGAATAATTTTTTATTTACCAACTATGCTTCATTCTATAATATTGAGAAATTATATGCTAATGTCTTTAAAATCCTCGAAGGTTGATCATGCAATAGAGGAAATCAAAGGTAATAGAGCGATCAAAGTCCTTGTGTCAAAAACCTGCAAAACAGTAATGTACAAAATTAACACGAGTGTATCTACATATCAATTACAATTTGATAAATATGCATACTTATAAGCTTACTTATGTTTAATAACTTACCACAGGTTATATGGAATAAAAACAAAAATCAGCATTATATGTTCATCTAGCAGATTAGCTATAACCCTTGACCTATTTTCATACTTGCTTCTCCCATTCCGGCTTGCTGAAACCAGGTCGGATTACAAAATAAATCGCTCTGCCTCTTTAGCATCAACCATCTTTTTATGCAAATTACTTTAATTTAATTTCACACAATATTTAAAAGTTTTAATATTTTAATGCTTGAATTAATTACCATTCTCATAATAGAAAAAATTAAACCATAAATAAGATAGTTAAAATATATGAAAAACATATTAAATGTTTCTCTTACCATATATAGAACATAAGACAGTTAGATGACACCTCTGTTGATGAAATTATGATATCCATATCTTCTTTCATAAGGAAGGTCTTAAAAGACTCTCCAAAAACATCCTTTATGATTTCTACTTCATATGCACTTCTCATCCTTTAACAACGGCCCAACAAATGAAGTTACTTGAGATATACGCGAGGGTTCTCTCATCCTTAAAACAATGTTCTCTCTTTATTCCTCTGTTTTTTAAATTTCTTTGAATCCTATCAAACATAACATATCATTGTATATATAAGAATTGTCCTAAATAAAATAGTTTTTTTTATTAGTAACAAGAAATTTTTACTTTAAAAAAAAAAAGCTCATACTTGGATGAGATGAGTAGTAAGAATGACTAATTGAATGAACCGTAAAACTTGATACCAGTAGCATCTCAATAGTGAGTAATTTGGCTTGGAATAAAATACGAGGAAGTAATGCATTGGATCATAAGAAGCATCACGACAACAAGGAAGTTAACACCACATTCAAGTACTATTGTTCGGTACAGCTTCACATTTTTCTTTTGTCCACATGGCCCGATTGACATTTTAACCTATAAAATGAAACAATATTGTTTAGTTATAGCTACAACCATCTAAAGTTGATAATTTCAGAAGTAGGAAGAATTAGTTAGACAAAGTGAGTTTATCATAACTTATTGAGCTTATTAATATAATTTATTATACAAACATCTATTGTAACATTACTTCTATATAGGAATGATTCAACTAGGTAAGTTCATATGAAAATTATGAGTTTGTGTTATCCACATTTTTATTATAGAATAGTACAACATACCTTGTTTGCTTTTAGCATTGGAGGAGTGTGGTCATCTGTTCGGCGTTTTGGTTGCTTTCAACAATTTCAGGGAATGACAATATGTTTTGGAACATGTTAGAGCTCTTAACATCAGTTGGTGTGGTGGGTACCATCAGAGAGTTGGAATAAAATGTTTGCCTCGAGCTTTGATTGTCGACTCTTGAGATTCTTTCATAAATTCCCTTAAACACGATGCGCCATAGAATGGTATTATCGTGGTGTATAATGCTTTCCTTTGGCCGTGCACAAACCCTTGTAGTCGGAGTTCCCGATGCTTGCATTAGTATGTCATTTCCATTGAAACTGAGACTACTTTCTTGTGGCTATTTGCAACATCTTATCCTAAGACACAATGATGTTATAAAATTTAATGTCATATTGGTTAATATAAATAGTTATTAATGTAAATGAAATATATGTTACATAACTTATGCCACAATCTTCTCCTCTTGGAATGACCACTTCATCATAGTGCCATCTTTTTTTCTCCATTGCTTTCTTCCATGTACACTTCTATCAATGACTTTATTAAGCGGTTGCTACCAACTTTTAAAATATTGAAATGTAATATATTGAGTCTCTAGTCAATTTCAACATAAAAAAATTTAAATTAACATCTTTAACTTACGCCATCTCTTCCTCAGGAACCCGGCCATATCCCTTTCTACTAGATGATGATTATAAATATGCTTTTCCTTCTTTTCTTTTTGAACTATAAGATCCTACAAATTTTATTTCATATTAAGTAAAGAAAATATGGTATATGACATAGAAAATAATTAGAAATTTACACAAATCTTTGAGACAATCTTTCTTTGACAAAAATTGTCAATCTTCATCTTAATAAAGCGTATTCAGCGTGGTTTTTAAGAAGCTGGATTGGTCTTTGAAAGAATGATATACTTTGCGTCGACATGTTTTGAATTATCTAAAGCACGCCCATTGATTTCATACATTCCTTCTACTTTACAATCAGTAATCGACTAGAAGTAATGAACATAGTTATTAGTTGTTAAGAATTTGCAAATAGAATTAGAAAACGTTATAGATGAAAAAAATACTAGTTTACACTTGATGAGTCCACAATTTATTCTTCCAATTCCTTAGGTACATGGTGCCAGTCTTTATGTAGTGGCACCATAGTGCGATCTTGTCTATCTAAATAACTTGTGAGATGCACGGCTTAATCGAAGCATAAACACCGTCGACATTATACTTTCTGTGAGTTTTATTCCTTTGCTCTATTCTTGATAATCATAGTCTTTCTTGTTATCCCTCACCATCTCTTTCTTGTATTACTTTATCTTGTTCTGTATCCTTACGTCATAAAAATAATTATAATGTTTAAATAGAAATCTTAAAATATCTAACAAAATTTAAAGAATAAAAAATTAACTAATTTAGGCATTACCTAATCGTTACTTTGCATAAAACATAATCTTGTCAATGTTTTTGAATATCAACGACATTAACTAAAATTAAGAAAAGCATAACCATCTAATAACAAAGACAAATAAAGTAACTAGTAAGCATACATTTTACACTACAAAAAACTATAGTAGCATATCGATTCTAATGCAATAACAAAGCTACAATTTGGTTACATATGATTTGTTCTCAACCCGATTCCCTCCTGATCATCGGGCCTAAGAATTTGATCGAGTCATCCATTGCATGAATAACTAATTGACTTGTGTGAAGATATGGTAGTTGTGTTGATAGAAATGTCCATAAGATCATCATCGTTTGCTCTTTACGTGAAGTCTTGTTGAGAGTTGACAAAACAATTGACCATCTTGGATTAAGCTCATCTTGTACATAGAAGACTTTCTTAGCTTGGGAGGCTAATGTAGACGGATCGACTTATGAGCGGCTCTACTAAAAGTCAACTAAGGTTAACCCCGAAGATCATCAACTTTGATTCCATTCTTATTATCAACCCGATCACACACTTGAAAGTGGAATTACAGACATAGTATAATCAAGGTCCCAAATCTCGTGTAACTCCACTTAGAAACAAAGCTCCCAGAAAATAGGATTTTATCATAGCACTAACTTAATTTGCATGGTCGTTGCTACAATACTAACTCCACTATTTTGGGTAGCTCGTAAATCATCACGCTCCTTGGTATTATATTGACACCCATTGATGACATAACCATGATACTTCATCACATAATGGCTTGGACCATCAGCTATCCATTTAAGGGTTTCAGATACAGGTTCATTATTTCCAATTGCAACTTCAACCTATAGAAATAAGTTCCAGTTATCATTTATATGTTAACCATTAATGTAAAAGATATGGAAAACTTAAGAAACCATTGTACTACCTTTTGTCGTAACCAAAAGGTAAAAGTACGTGCATGCTCATCCTGTAACCACTTTTGCCTTTTTGATTGACGTGGATGTTTCACTTTTAGCCATTGCATGTGCTCTCTATGAAGTCATGTATAATAATTAAATAATTAGAGTCATATATTATATATGCAAACAAATAAAGAAACAAAAGTTAGTGGTGCTTACTCAATATAAGGTTGGACAATTGAGGTATTTTCCGACCTTGCGTAGTGTGCTTGTAATATAAAGTGGGATCAACCTTCATGAAGTATGACCTCGAATATTGGTGCCTGAGCTTTTTGGTCAGTATTTCGAACTACTAGGAGTTCCAATTTGCATCCACATTTGATGGTACTGCATGCGAGGCTTCGATTCCTTCTTACTGCGATATAGCATTCGGCAATACAACCTTAGTCTGTCTCACGTTCGTGCATAGCCAGCACTAACACTTTCATAAACCTTTCAAATGGGTACATCCACCTAAGATAAACCGGTCCCACAAAGTCTCACTTCTCTTACAGATGCCTGATAAGATGCACCGTGATATGTCGAAGAATGAAGGTGGGAATGCTTTCAAACAAGCATAATGTCACCCACTATCTCATTTGTAACTCGCTAATGAAGGAACATCAGCGACTTTACTCTGAAACATTAAAAAAGAAACTCAATCTACAAATGGCATTCCTCACATGCTTGGGCAAGATAGAGCATTAACAAAGCTGGCAAGGTATTTGCATCGATGCATGATAGTCATGGGATTTTTAATCCATAAAGTTTCAAGTCTTCCATTGACACAAGGTTTCGAAAGTTAGAGCAATATCCATAAGGAACCTTCAATTATGAAAGTGTTTGGCAAAAGACCTTCTTTTCCATTGTAGAAAGCGTATAACATGCAGGGGGGGAGATATGTTCTCTTAGATTCAAACCTTGGTGCCAATTCCTCCTTAAGCCCATTTCTGAGATCTAGCGAAATTAAGCCCATCCTTTGTCTTACACACGTGTTGAGTAAGGTACCAATAATGCTCTGAAACATTTTTCTCGATATGCATTACATCAAATTATAGTGAACATGAAGATGTTTCCAATACTTCGAATCAAAAGAATATGGACTTCTTTTTCCCAGCAATTTGTATTGTTGATTTCAGATTTACCCCGATTAACCTTTTTTTTCCCCCAAGAATTACAAATTCCATTGATTTTTTTTAATATTTCCTCACCAGTCAATATTTGTGGAGGTGAGAGAAACTCTTGTTTTCCATCAAATGCTTTCTTTTGTTTCCTATATGGATGGTTTCTTGGAAAATCGTCATGTCTGTCATAGGAGTTCTTTTTCCATGCTTTAACCTACAGAATATGTTTCTTCTCACATATTGGACAACCATAATATCCTTTAATGTGCACCACGACAAGTTTCCGCTGTCTTAGGAAAATCATTGATTGTCCATAATAGAGCGGCTCTTAATGTAAAGAATTCTTGTTGATGATGCATCGTAAACTTGAACTCTGACCTCACATGTTATTAGACTCTTCTATTAGCGGTGCTAAATAGACATCAATGTCATTACCCCGGGTTATCGTGGACCCGAGAAATTAATAAAGATAACATCATAAATTTTCTTTTCATGCACAACCATGGTGGAAGGTTATAAATTATCATGAGAATGGCCAGCAACTATGTTTGCTATTAAATGAAATTTGTGAGGATTTATGCCATGCAGAAATGGCAAGTCTCAAGTTTCCTAGGTTGAGGAAAACTCGGGCCATTTATGATCAACTTGCTTCCATGATGGTGAATCGATGGATGCGCATTTTCCCATCAAATTGCTTTCTTGACATGCCATATGAGCTCTTTGCAATTTTGATGATTGAAACATTCTTCTAAATCTTAGGTGGAGAAATACCACATTGCTTTCGAGAACTCCTTTTTCCTCCTCTTAGTTTCACTGCATGTTAATACAATGTTCCACCTCGAGTTCCACGGGTAGGACATAAGGATGCATCTTTCATCCCCTTCAGATAAAGTACACACAATCATTTGGGCATCATGTATTTTCTCTTCCATTCCCAAAGGAATTTAATGTCTTTAAGCTTCATACATGGACAAAGGCAATTCATTGTTTAAAGAGCCTTTATATCTCCAAGTATTTGCAAAAGCTCAGCTCTTATCCATACCGCAGCGTGCTTTCGGGTTGTAATTTGATTAAGGCGAACTGATCTTGTAAAAGTTTACGCAGCCGGGATATAATGGTTTTACGCATCTTGTAGTAATCTTGCAAGCAATTCGGGATCATTTAGCCAATCATGTACGGCTTGAACCATTTCTATTGTACTATGTTGATCGTAAATTGAAGTCTATCATAATGTTACGCTCTTATGGTTGGTGGGCCACTTGGAGCTGTCTCTCCATGCCAATACCATGTATGGTAACTTTGATGAATTTCATAGAAAAACAAATGGGCTCGAATCTTTTAACGAGTATGGAATATCATATTACCACATTGTAAGCATGGACATTTAATGGAGGTTTATTTGCGGAAATTTTGTATTGCAAATGCAACAAAACATTCTACTCCATCTTCATGTTCCTTGATCTTCTATCCTTTGAGATCCGTGGAGCGATCCATTTTTAAAGAACAAATTACTTCAATAGTGATCAAACTTCAAATGGAAGAACATATCAACATTGTCAATGTTATTCGTTTAGCAACCTCTATTTTCTCTGTTCAAGAATAATCAATAATCAATTTAATAAAATATTTATAAATGTCGATTTAAGATAAAGGGATGAGCATTACTATTCTAATCATTTTGACTTTGTTTATAGATCTAGCCTTATAGAATAACATACGAATATTTATAAATTTAAACAATCAATTGTATACATATATATATATATATATATATATATATATATATATATATATATATATATATATTTTATTACCTAAGTAGTAAATTCAAAAGATGTATAATCACATTACATGAAGTGTATATCAATATTAACATATATAATATCAAGGATTACATTTACTTGTTTTATCTTTAACATTTCTAACATCATAAATTAGGGAGTGGTTCCTATCCCATATAGGAATACATAATTTCTATGTGTCAACCACCAATGTACTTAGTTTTATTTTTTTAAATTGATTACATATCGTATTAATTTTAGAAGATTAACTTTTTTCGAATCATTTACAAGATTAACTTACACCATTCTATCGTATGTATTTCAAATATATAACTTTTATCGGGAAGGCCTAGAGAATCAACTTTCAACTTAAGCAACATCTAAGCGGTCAAAAAAAACTATGAAGAAATTGAATGAAATTAATTAATTTGATAATTTAAAGTGCACATAAGTAATTGTCCCACAAAATAAATAATAGGCAACCAAAATTTTATTATTATCTAACGTATCATAATAGCCTAAATGATGATGATGATTATTATTATTATTATTATTATAATATTTTTAATTTTATCTTTCTACAAAAAAATGATTTTATATATATATATATATATATATATATATATATATATATATATATATATTCAACCAAGGATAACTTTTTGCTTATATATATTCAACTAAGTGTTGTTTACTTTAAATAAAATGTTGTGTTTGAATTAAGCGGAGAAGGATAATAAGTAGGTCATCTGGGATGACTATTTAATTTTGATGTCTTTGTCTTTATATTTAAACAACAAATATAAGAATAATAATAATAATCATAATAATAATAATCATAAATCAATAAACGATTATTAATTTATTTCCAAATTGCACATTTCTTGAAGAAATCAAACATGAAATTATTTCTCACAGTTGAAATGCGATTCTTAGGAAAATAAATATTTAAACAAAAAATTATCATTTAATTATTCTATATATAAAAATTCAAATATGAGACAATTCCAATTCCTTAATATAAAATATTTTATTCTCCTCCCTAATCGGATCCTACAACCTCCCATTATGCATTCTAATTGTATTACTAGGTTTTATTCCTTTTTGTTTTTAATGAAAAATAATTTAAATCTATATTGAGGTAAACTAATTCTCTAATTTATAAGAAAAAGGACGACATTGGGGAAAGAAAAAATAAGATGATTTTTATCAAACACATCTAAGAAAAGAGAAAATAAAAAGTGTTTGAGAAAAGGAAAAATTTTATTGTACATGATTTTCCTTTTAGCATGTATTTTCCTTTTAACTATATTATTGTAGCGCCCCAAGCCAGGAAATTCAGTTGACTCTTGTCGACTCTTTGGAATCCAAAGTGGTGTCGGGTTGCAAGAAGCCCTTTTAGAAAATCGAGGTGATCTCGCTTTATTTTATTTTATTTCATTTTATTTTTTTTTTAAATTTTCGGAATTTCTTTTTGTTCATAGTTGGCCAGGTCAACATTCTTATTCATAGTTGGCCAGATTCACATTCTGAATTATTGGATTATTTATTCTTGTTCACAGTTGACCCAGATGCCACTGTTGGTCACAATACAAAAATTGTATTGTAATACACTTCTCAACCCCCAATCCTTTTTTTGTTTAAATACCTGAGTGTGTGCAATAAAATTTTAACCTACAAGTTATATTCGCAATACGCTTCCTTAGCCCATAATATATGTATGCGGCAGTAGTCTTCTGATACAATCCCCTTTCCATTGCCACATACTAGCCAACTCTTTGCTGTCTGATTTCTGTATTGCAATATGAGCTTTCAACCCTCCAAGCCTTATTCTGCCAATACAATTTGTGTATTGCAATACAATCTTATCTACAACCTCACCCTCATGTCACAATACATAGTGTATTGCAATACATTCTATCCTTGAAGCCCCTTCAAGCCTACCATATTGCAATACAATTTCTCATCTCTTGCAATACAATCCAACCCTACACAACCAAGGTTGCAATACAATTGGAACCTTGCAATACAAAAAATATATATTTTTTTCACAATATTAGCAGCGGTAGCCCAGCAGTTTACACTCCAAAATTTTATTTTTTCATTTCTATAATACTCGAATAAATTTCCTAAAAATTTATTTTCTTCATTTTTTTCATTATAAATATTTTTTCCATTTATTTCAGCATTTGGAAAAATGCAAAAAAATATACCTATTTTTCTTGTACACTCAAATAAATTTCTAAAAACTTATTTAACCCCTTTTTCTTAAATTTTACACCATATAAAACCTTAGAAAATTATTTTCTCACCTCATAACCAAATGATTTATAAAATTTATTTTTTCTTTTCAGTTTTAATTGAAAATTTTTTTACTCTGGCTCAAATAAATTTATAAAAATTTATTTTCTTCCATTCTTCAATTTTACTACTTGTAAATCGAGAAAAAATTATTTTCTCTCACCTATAACCAAATAAGTAAAAAAATAAATTTCTTGATTTATTTGGTTTAGAGTGAAGAAATTTAATTTTAAGTTGGTAGTGAGGCTCATGAATGATATCTGGCTCGTGGTCAGGGTTCGGGCAGCGGACGGCACGTGTTTGGGAATAGCGTGAGTGGACCACCTCGCCAGTGGGCCAAGGGTGGGGCCCTTACATTAAAGCGCCTTTTGTAAGAGGCCCCGCCTGCCCTCCGGCAGTGTCCTTTCCCCTTGGCTATAAGCATCTTCCGCACTGCCGCTTCTTTCGCGCCAGTGAGGCTGGGCAAAGGCAAAAAGGGACACTCTTGAAATGGGAGCACTCTCGCTCTCGCCCAGGCTAGTGCTTCAGTTGGTAGTGAAATCTTCCGACAGTCACTGGAGTTCAATCTCAACGGAGCGAAAGAAAGGGCAAAGACTGTCTTATAACACAGTGATGGGACACCCCTCGTCGGAGTGGGCTTGGGGTGGGGCCCTTACAATTATTTGGCCCAATTATTTCTTAAAAATTTTATATTATATTCTTATTTTTCGTCTTATTTCCTTATTTGTGTAGCTTATTTTTAACAAATACTTTGCTTAATTTCTTATTTTCCATAATCAATATTCCCATGTATATAAAGTATATAACGTATATATTCTCTTTTGATAGTAATATCCTTATTTGTGTAACATTTTTATAAATACTTTATTTAATTTCTCATTTCCATAATCAATATTCTCGGGTATATAAGGTACATTTTCTCATTTTATTAATAATATTCTTCTTTTCTTTTTTCTTTTTGAGGAAGATAGTAATATTCTATTCAAACTTCAAAAAGAAAGTAAAAGTATTTAATTAGGTGAATATTAATTTACCTAATTATAAAATATTCTTGAAGGAAAATAAACAAAATATTTTGAAATATTTTGACTTTGCTGTAATATCAAACATAAAATAAACAAAAACGTGAGCTAGACTAATTTATAGATATGACAATACATGTCTCTAGGTCCTTAGGCTAATTGATTTTGAAATGGCATGACTATAGAGCACACATTTTTAGGAATTATAGCCTCTTTTTTAGTACATTCTGATCTGAAAAATAGAGGAGAAATCGCTATTACTCAGCTGTATTATTTCACGTCCTTTCCCAGCAAAAATTATTTTGCCTTATTTCACCTCCTTCCCAACTTAGGAATTATTTTCTTTTATTTTGTTGACATGTGAAAGATTGACATGACTCAATAAGTGAAATTTAGATTTTTTTAAGCGGCTGGTGTGATTCGAAATGAAATTGCTCGAACTTGAAACCACACTTTGCCTTCTGGCTGACAAACTAGCGAACTTACAAGCACAAACTCAACCCATTAACTTCTAAAATATAATCTTACAGTAGTAAAAAGCTCTTCAACCTTTTAAAACTAGAGGCCCACCCTAGAACAATATAATCATCCATATTTGATAAACTTAAACTGAACAAAAAAATAGGGGAAGATTTTCCCATTTTTGTCGTAAGTGTGAAATAACCCATAAGAACTTAAACCATCCTCGAGAAAAAAAAATTATTGTTTTTGAGAAGTAGAATCCATTCAATCAAAGGAGTCTGAGGAAATTATCATCTTACGTTTGGTTCTTAGTAAAGATGCAAAATCCAACACTTCAAATAGGCAAACAAACATAATACGTCTTTCTATTGATACAAAATGGAGGGAAAAAACCAAAAGTTTCTATTCACAATGGCTTTCTCAAGCGAATAGAGATTTTGGGGAAGAGCTTTTAAAGCACCATGGGACCCATTGAAAACCCTAACCAGCAATGTAAACTACCTGATTAGAAGGAGACAAGGAAAGAGACATTAAAAATTAGACTCCTCATTTATAAAACCATCAAAGAAGTCTCAAGGTTATATGCAATGAAAATCGATGTTTGAATCGTAAATATAGTCGTTTGCTGCAGGATTTGCGAGGAGGTGCTCATGGGTGAGAACATTGAAAGTTGGATTCATCATGTACAAGCCACAGAAAGAAGACTCTGGATTAATAATACCACAAAATCGTTGATTTAACAGGAACTTTCAACTGATTCAATCGGAAGAATGAAAAGAAGAGTACCATTTAACCTTTATGTTGTTTGTGACTCTGCTTTGTCGGGTTGCAAGAGTTTTAGTCTAAGAGTATAAATTTATTTATGGAAGGAAAGAGAATGACATTTTTTAAAAGTGACAAGATTGGTCAAATGCATAAATTAAATCTATGACATTTTAAAAAACGTCAACATCAATTTGTGCCATCAAATCCCTTTAATTCTCTTTTTTCTTTTGAATTTATTTATGGAAGGAAAGAGAATGACATTTTTTAAAAGTGACAAGATTGGTCAAATGCATAAATTAAATCTATGACATTTTCATAAAACGTCAACATTAATAAGTGCCATCAAATCCCTTTAATTCTCTTTTTTCTTTGAATCTTGACACTTTCTAAAAGTGCCAAGGATTGAAGCATAATTGAATCTATTTTTGTTGTAGTGTCAATTGGTTGACTTTGGGTTTGTTTTCTGATACATAGGTTGGTGTCTGCAAGCCATCGAGAATTTATCGTGTGGGTTTATTTACTAATAATTAGGTTGAGTCATGGCCAGCGGAGAATTTACCGATCCCTCAAGGGATTAGTGGAGTGTCAAGGCCAATTGATCCAGACACCACGGTTATAGAAAAATGGAAACATGCTAGTAAGTGGCCATAGAGAACTGACTTGGGTCTCGAACAGTTGCTTCAAACGGTGTAGCCGTGTTGGAGGAGGAACAGGCCAGCCATGAAGTATAAACCAGAAGCTCAGTCACACTACCTTTCCTTCTCCACTACCCATCTCCCTCAGGGCCTTGTCTTGATCTTCACCTTCACCCTCAATCATTATTTGGTGTTTATAGAGAAGTATAAAGAGAGCTTTTCATTCCACAAAATATCCATTTCCATTTTTCTTTCCTTCCTTTTCTTTAGTGGTCCTGGTTCTTGTATCCGTAATTTTGGTACCATCATATCTTGTGAGTACAGGATGAGATGTTACTATCATAATTAGGTGGGGTCTTGTAGATACAGTGACCAAGCCCTTGGGAGACTTCTTAACTTTGGACCAACTCCAACGAAAGGGAAGACCACTTGCCAGTAGGTGCTTTCTTTGTGAGACTGAGAAGGAGACTGTTGAGCACCTCCTCGTGCATTCCTAGCAGTCTCGGTTGGTGTCTATCTTGAAGATTTTTGGTGTTAGTTGGGTTCTACCATTTTCAGTAAGAAAGGCTTCTTTCTAGAGGGGGAAATATGAGCCCGATTCACTTTGAATCATATCTTTTGAAGATTAGGTTTGAGAAAACGATGGCTCGAATAAAATCGAGACTATTAAAGAACTGGGGCGAGAATAAGCCGTTTAACGCGTTTGGCCCTTGTTTTTATTTAAAATTTTAATGTTGTATAATATTTTTAATTGTTAAAAATATTAGTTTTTATTATGAAATAGAAAATAGTTGTTTATAGAGAAAATAATAGTTATTAAATAATTATTCTTAATAATAAAATAAAATAATACCTGAGTATGAAAAATAATTTAAGTAAAAAATATATAAAAAACTAAAATAATTTATTTTATATAATCTTTTAAGAACATAAGGGAATAAACATAGTATTTAAAAAAATTATTTTATAAAACATAAAATTTGTAAAATTATTAGTATTATTATTTTGGCACTTAATCTTTGGCCCATTTTGGCCTATTTTGACCTATAGCTCATATAGGACTAGATTGGATTAACCAAAAGTGAACCCAAATAAAAATATAAGGTCAAATTCTAGCCCAAGACCCATTTTGGCACGCGACCACTATTGTCTTTAACCCATTTGGCACAGGTAGGCTTGTTTCTATTTATACTTCTTTCCTGGCAAGGAGCACAAATGGACAAGAAATGCAAGAAAGTGTGGAGAACGGCTACTCTCTGTCTCTTTTGAATAATTTGAGGAATAGTGCGGCTTTTGACAATGTGGTTTTTCTAAAGAGAACTTTCATTTGCAATTTATGGTTGTGGACTATTGTGGTGCAATAAAGGGGATAGGATTAAGTCTTTGCTGGACTTTTTCTTGAATGGGGTGTAAGTGATTTTTTGGGATGATGGGTTTTCTCCTTTTAAGCTCTCTAGGACATTTTTCACTTGGCAAAAAGTACATTAGATTTAGTAATATTACTCAGCCTTTAGTATTTAAGGAATTTTTATTTTTATTTGGGCTAAATGTAAGAAAAGCGCCTTTTCTAACTACCTTCCTCGCCATATACTTTTGGTATACTTTAGGAGAGTTTTGGTTGTATTCTTTGTGTGATTAATATATCTTGCCCTTTATTCATAAAAAAAAATGATAATTATGTTGGCCAAGTGCTGTAGGATATTCAATAATACTAATTAAAGAAGTGGGGAAACATTTGTGTGGCCTTGGCTTCAGGGTGGTTGATTACCCCCGCCAACCAGCGAGAAACACTCGTGAATGTCGGGTGACTAGATATCTCACGAATCAGGCGAAGTCTTAACTTTGTACGGGAGGCTACCAGAACAAACTGTCCCAAAAGCAGGTTCAATATGACATATATATGAGTAAGCGCCACACTTGGGCCTGAATCAATACTCATCAATTAAATCCCAACTATATCTGACCAGTTTTAAGAGTATCAAGAGTATCCTTATACATCATATATCAAACTTATAGAGTTCTAATACATGTACATATGAAGCGAAACCATAGCTGACTTTTATTACAAAAGCTAATTCTAGGATGAATAAATATATAAAACGCTCCCTATAGAAATAATATCCTCGATATGGGTGAGATATCATGATGGTGGAATCCTAAATGGGTTACTCTCGCTAAGTGCATATACGTGCTCCAGTAAAAACATACATTCAAGTAAATGCGTGATGCTTGAATATGCACTTGATCAACTCACCACAGAGTCCTCTTAAACTCCCTCACACTTACTAGGTACGTATGAAACATTATTTTTCAAAATAAAGATATTTGTTTTTAATTGTGGACTACCCTCCGATATAAGTAGTGGACCGACTCCGATGATCTATTTAGTGGACAACCCTCCGATGTATATCAATTGGGCCGACTCTGACCATTGATAATTTATATGGACTACCCTCAGATATTATAATGGACACACTCCGATAATTATTATAATTAGTCAACCCTCAAGCACTTCTCTCGACTATCCTCATTGCACTCCCACTCTTATTGTTACAAGATTAACAGGTCTGAAATGGAATGCATAATCTGAATTCCGATTACAATTCATATAACACATGCAAATATACTATAACATGATATACATTTTACATAATTTAATCACGCAAACATGTTATGTAATTTCATAATCCATTACACGAAATTAGCTCACTTGAGCTAATTATCAAACACGAGCAATTCAACTGAATTACTACGACCAAACACATTTTCACACAAAGTATTTGGTGTCATTATTCATGTGAATAGTGAAACCCTCGGTCATTGTTCATCCAAATACTTGATATCGGTTTCACCTTGTGAAATAAAGTTGTATAACCATTTTAGGCCTCACATCCACGACACAAATTGTTTCAATTTATACAATTTACAACTTGAGCAATGCGTGCATAGTCACGGACGACGTAATGGTTTTAAATTTCATAACAGTGGTTTCAGTTTTGGAGCGGTGTCAACCCTCCACGACCTCGTCATTCAGCGTCGTGTCTGGCTTAAGCAAAGTGTAAAACTCAAGTAGGATGAAACCACCTCCACCGAGTTTGTGAAATCCTTCGCCAAGACCCTTTCATAGGCTCGCGCGTCGGCTTGGCTCATGCCTAGAAGAATTAGACGGTCATCGCCGTGTTTCTTAGGAAAGTGACTCTCTCTCACTAAAACTCAAAATCCATAACCACTGTAAGTAATCCTCCTCCAGCACGTTTTTGTTTTGGTCTTTTTAATAAAGGATATGACACTATTCACTTTTGTCCTATTATCACTTAAAACAATTCCAAAAATGTCATCTATATCCCCAAGCTTGGATTTTTGGCGTTGTTTATCACCATTATCAGTTTAAAATCGTTTATCTCTTTAAATACGACATGGTGCGTAGGTACATCATATCTTGACTTTTGTCATATCAAATATCGTTTTACGGCACCCGATACTCGGTGCCTCGAAAAATGTGTAATTCCCGACTGTCTCGAAATTCGACGTGTTAGCTAGATTTACTGAGGCGATTCAACGTGAAATCGTTTCATCATCGAGATCCCAGAATAAATTTAGTTTTTACCGAAGTACGATTTCTGCTTTTTAAAAGAATTGGAATTTTAAGTGCTACAATTTGATTATAGTTTTTGAAAGCTGTTTTTTAAAAAAGCAAACATATTAAAAAATTGTTATGTACGAAGAACACAAAAACATTAAGTCAAAAACAATGAGTAAATTGAAACACCATTTTTGTGTTTTCCATGTTTTTAAAAAAAATTATTCTCAAAAACAATTTTGAAAATAGGCCAGACAAACTCATGTTTTTCAATGTTATGGGTCTTTAATTTCTCGAAGAACAAAGTGAAGCGAGGAGGCGTAATCAAGCCGATACATAGATAGTTCTTGAACTTCATTGAGCATAATTTTCTCTTATTTTGGAATACTAGTGTACATATATTTTGTTGTCGAGCAGAAATAGCAGCAGGAGTTGCTGCTTTTTATATGTTGTTGATCTTCATTCGGAGGAATTGTAGCATGTCTTGGGAATTGCTTACTCCCAAGAACATTGAGCATGTCTTGGGAATTGCTTATTTTGGAATCGTTTTAGTTCTGTTGCATCATGAATCCAATTGAAGAAGATCCACACAGGTAAGAATGCAGTTGATATGATGACGAAAGTTGTTCCAAGGCAGAAGTTGGAGTTCTGTTCCAAGCTCGCTGGCATTGGATCCCACTAAGGATCCAAGGTGAATTCTACCTTTAGTCACATGCATAGGTCTGAAGGGGGAGATTTGATGGGATCCATACCCAACATGATGGTGTCTCCCACTTTCCTCCCCACTTTCCTACTTGCATGCCCACTTGCCTTTCATTTCCCTATAAATTGAAGGCAAATGCTTTGAGATTTATTATCCTCTCATTCAATTATCTAGTCACCAACATGTAGGCATTCTTCAACTGCAACTACAACATCTTCATCACTGCATGTGATGGGAGCAGTGGTGTTCTTATTCTCTTCCTTCTTCTGGTTTCCTTGATTTTGTTCACGCTTCCATACTCGACAATTTTTCTTCATGTGACCTTGTTTGGCGCAGTGTTAATAGGAGTAGTCTTTGCCTCTTGATTTCGACCTTCCTTTGGATCTATCGTTCCAAGGTCTTGACATTCTACCTTTGCTTCTACCTCCGTTTTTTTTAACCAATGCTTGTGACTCATTGTTGGCAACTTTCTTTGTCTTATTATAAGACAACAAGGATCTTGACACCTGCTCAACTTTGTTTGTCAAATTTCAAGGTGTTCTTTCCATATAATAGGGTAGTCATCAAATTTTCATTTGAAGAAGGTAGAGATGCCAATAAGAGTATAGTCTTATCTTCGTCATCAAAAGTTACTTTAAATTGTAACGATGAAGATAGGCAAATTGAACTTTACTCTCGAAATGTTGTAGCACATCTACATTTTTAATGCGTTGCATGCCCGAAAAGACGAGGTCAAGCTAGATGACAAAGTCTTACCTTTCATTTCGTGGCTATAAAATGAGGTTTGAAACAAATTTTAGGCGAGCGAGAAAGTTATTAAGCGAGAGATGTTGTCTTTCATGAAAGATGGGCAGTGAAGATTCTAACAAAGAAGGCGGCAGTCGAGAAAAAGTTACTATGGATGTAGCGTGATCCTCCCCTACAATTCATACATTGAAGAAGATGCTCGAATGAGGTGATATTTAAGAAGCAATACATGATGATAATAGTGATGAAGGGCATACCATGCTTACGAGCATGATGATCGGGAGGAGCAAGGATTCGAGATGGGAACTAAACAACCACAACTCGGAAGATCGAAGCCAGGAGTGCCTGAAGCCAATTGCCAGATATCCATCCTCAAATTCATTTTCCTATTTGTTGGGGGGCGAGAGAGCTTCCGAAACCTGAAACTCATAAAGATAATGGTATTTGGATGAAAGCCATGTACAGAAAATATGGAATCCTTTCGAATAGCAGTCTTTTATGAGCTCGTAGAGAGTTACCCAAAGGTAGAAAGCAACGAGGAACAAATGGGTGCTTTAGTGAAGAAGATGGCAAAGGAAACCTGGTGAAATACAAAGCCCTAGTCTAAGGGAAAGAAGACCTAGTCTACAAATTAAAGAAAATTCTGTATGGGTTGAAGCAGGCTCCACGACAATGGTATAAGAAGTTCGACTCATTCTTGGTAGATTAAATGATTTTACCAAGAAGCTGCCAGGTAGCCTATTGTCTATGAAGCGATTTCTGGCGAGAAGTTTAGTATCTGCTATATGTAGATGATATGCGATAGTTGGCAGAGACAAAGCCCCGAATCGACAAATTGAAGGAAGAGTTAGCTGAGTCCTTTGATATGAAGGATCTTGGCATTAAACAAATCCCAGGGATGGAGATCACTCGTGTGAAAAAAATATGAAAGACTATGGCTGTCCTGAAAGTTATGTTAGTGAATTCTTGAAAGATTCAACATGAAAGAGGCTAAACCAGTTCACAAACCTCTTGGTTGTCATTTCAAACTCAGCAAGAGGTCGTGCCCTTCAACAAAAAAAGAAAACAAGAAAATGGTTGGCATTCCATATTCATCAATTTGTAAAGGCCTCCTGTAATATGCTATGGTATGTACAAGGCCAGACATTGCTCATGTAGTAGGGGTAGTGAACGGGCAAATCCTGGCAAAGAGCATTGGAAAGTAGTAAAGTGGATCTTCAAATATTTGAGGGGAACTTCCAAACTTTGTTTAAGTTTTGGAAAAGGAAAACCAATTCTTAAAGGCTACATAGATGCAGATATGGCCTGTGACCTTGATGGTAGAAAATCTACATCTGGTTATTTGTTTACTTTTGTTGGAGGAGTCATATCATAAGCAGTCAAGTTGAAAAAATGTGTGGCTTTATCCTGTGGTAGTGTATAAGAGTTTGCCATTAGGCTTGACAAAGAGATAGTGTGGATAAAGGCTTTCTTGAAAAAGAGCTGAGTGCTTGACAAGATGAATATGTGGTATATTGTAATGACGAAAGTGCGATAGACTTAGTAAAGAATGCCACCTATCACTCTAAGACAAAGCATATCAAAGTCAGATATCATTGGATTCGTGATGCAACATAACTAAAACGATTCCAATTGAAGAAGATCCACACAGGTAGAATACGAGCTTATATGATGGCGAGAAGTTATTCTGGTAGTTAGAGTTATTCAGTTCCTGGCGTGGGATCCCGCTGACATGACTTCTACCTTTAGTCACATGCATGGGTCTAGAGGGGGAGATTTGATGGGATCCATACCCAACATGATGGTGTCTCCCACTTTCCTCCCCACTTGCCTTTCATTTGCCTATAAATTGAGAGCCAAATGCTTTAGTTTATCGTGCTCTCATTGATCATCTGATCACCGACAAGAAAGTGTGGTATGGAGGAGAAGAGAGAGAAAAGATGAAGGTGCATGTCGGGAATGAGCATCTAAAAATGAGAACTCGTGAAATTAGTCTTTCATAGAAAAATATATTAGCAAAATATATTGTGACAGTTACTAGAATGACTAGAAGCGGTTGCATTACTCCATACTTTCAAGTCTTTCATAAAATACTGAGTTCCATCCTCTTTTGAACGCACTGCATCATAAATGCAAAATTTTGATAACAGAGATGATAAGAAATTGGATAGTAGCTACCATGACATGTAATAAATTGAACTAAAAAGAATCCCATGGCTGAGGGAATTGATAATGTAAGCTAATTTACCACAGCAGGTGAATTATAAAAGCGGCATTTAGCCTAGTATACCCTCCTCTGTATGTCGTGAATGTTTTCTCTTAGATTCTTAGAGTCTCCGGATGGTCGGGGCATTAACCTAGCGGCAAGGACCTGCAAAACAAACAAGGAACCGACGGTGGTGTGTCAGCTGCCTCTCCGATGCTTAAGTCAGACAGAGAAATAGAGAGAGTAAATACATCCATTTTTCAGTAGAGTATCCCCCCCTATTGCAATTCCTTCCTTATTTATGAATGAGGAGGATGATCCACTTTTAATGGAAAGTGGATGATTGGTTTGCGAAATGGAAAGGGAGGGGAGGGGAGTGCTTTATTTACACGTCAGGGCCTGTTTTTCCTTTGGATAACAAAGTTATCTAAATCTTCCGCCTCAAAAATCGTTTGATCATCATAAGGGTGGTTACATACGTGATTCGTGGGAGGATGTGTTTTCGAGCTGTGAGGGATCAGCCTGGAAATTATTGGCTGGAAATCTTCTTAGAGACGGCAGCCGACTAGGAGAGGATGTGTCCGGGTAATAAATCCCTCAAGTAGCCCGCTATGATGTCGGATAGTCACGGCGGGGATTCGAGGCCATGGATTCGGATCGGAGTGTTTGTGTGGGGTCACTTGGGCTGGCACGTAGGCAGGATATTTGGTTCTAAAGCTTGGGCCTGGCCTGTGGGCTTTGATATGTCTGGGCCTTTAGAATAGAGTGCGTACTTAAAAAGCCATAGGTGCCCATAATGCCCTTTTGGTTGGGATCGGTCTTCCGAGTTGGAAAAATCTTATTCTTGACTTCCGCTGTCGTTTGGAGCGAGGGACCGTTAGTAGCATTGTGTTCAACCGCAGCGTGACTGTGGAGGGGTTTTCTATTTTTGGTAACACATTTAATGCGGCTTTTTAGGGTGGTTTCCCACAGGTTCGAAACCCTTGTAAAAGTCTGCAGGGTAATGGATTATTTTGTGATATTAGATGGTTTTGAGTTTTCGGTGGGTATGTATGGCTAGGCTTATTTGTGAGCGCGGTCTGAGTGTTTTACGATTGCTCCTAGGCTGAATATGATGTTGACAGGGGTCGGCGGAAGCTCTGAGAGACACACTAGGCGCGCTAATTTTTCTTTGGAGGATATTTTGAGCCTTTTTGCTTTGGCGTCATTGAAAGGTGTTATGTCAATATTGCGAAAAAAAAAAAAAAAAAAAGGCTGTCGTGATGGGGCTTTTCTTTCATATCTTCTTTAGGATCTCCTTTTTCTTTTTTCATATCTTCTCTAGGGTCTCCTTTTTCTTTTTCCTCCACTTTTTCCTCTTTCTTAGGCTCTGTTTTCTAGTCTCTTTTGGCCCTGCTGGGTTATGTAATTGTTGAAGTATGATCACTTGGTTGTAAGCGTTGTTGTGTAATTATGAACGCCTTTTGGTGTAATTAATGAAATTGTGTTTCTTGGAATTTTTGAGTTTTTGCTCACTTTATTTTTCTTGTGCTCTGCTAATTAGTCAGCAAGTGGACTAACTCCTTGGGACAAGGGTTGTGGCGTTTGATGAATTCTAGAATGAGTCGACCTTATGATTCTGGCTGGACTTAGCTGGTTGTTCGGCTCGAAGCCCGTCCATTGGGGAGAGCACAGGGCCCTAGCGCTACAGAGGCCTGAACCCTAGCCCACACTCGTTTACTACGCCCTAGTAAGTGAAGTGTCGCTAGGATTCAAATCTTTGCGAGGCGAAGAGTCGTGGCGCATTTAATGAACTCTGCGGACATGGAAGCGCTGATATCTTTGTTTACTTAGATCGAGGGCTTTTGCGTACTTTGGTGTAGCATTGCGTGTTTTGCGAATTGTCTTTCCAAGCGTTTATTTTCCCCATCTTCCAAGTAAGCCTTGTTTTTGTTATGGGTACGTTAGATTCCGGGTTCTTTGGCATGTTTAGGCGACGGGATGTGGGAGTGTTTTAGGGCATGCTAGAGCGGGGGTTTTCCGCAGTGCAGTAGGTACATGTGTTCTCGCCCTTTACCCGGTTGGTATTATGGCATGGAACGGTCCCCTTTCCTCCCCTTTTGTTGTTGTGCGCTTTGCCCAGGTATGGCAGAGGTCGAGAAGAGGGCTTCCAGCTAGAGTCGGGTTGAGCGAGGCTAAGTAGGGATACGTCTTAACAGTGAGGCTCGTCTCCTCTGTCCATGGAGGTTGAGGTCTTGTCAATTCTAACAATATCAATTTTGAGTTGTCGGACATTCGTGAATCCTTGTGTGAGGAAGATAGTGTAGTGTATTTCACCGAGTACGGCTCAGCAGTGGGCCGCTCCCCATTTCATCTTTGGTAGCCGGTTCTGCAGCCTATACAGGCTGGCCTCCTCTCGCATCATCCGAATGTCATTCGGATCCCGGCCCAGGGTGCGGCGTCTTTGGAGCCTCCTTTACCAATTAGACATTTCGTTGGTAGAGGTTTGCTTTATTTATACCTTGAAGTTAGGACATGAAGTAGGTATCATGTCGGCCCTAGAAGCCATTTGTAATTTGTTCTTTTGGACTTCCCGACTCGCCTAAGACGAGGGCGGGTGTGATCTTGGTTAGGACAGCGGTGTGAGACCTGAGCTCCCGACCTCCGTTTGTTTGAACCCGGTCTGATGTCATTCCCAGGCGTGTTCAAGTTGTGGGATCTGTATGTCGGTGCATTTTTACGCGTCTATCTTTTTACATTCATGTATTTTATTATTATTATTTTTTTTTTTTTTTGTGCAGAGAAAAATAGGAGGGAGTGGCCAATGCTTGGGTGGAGAAAGTGGCTTTAGAAAATTCCCGGAGAGAATTTGTAGAGATTTCAAACGGGAACAACATCATGAAGTTCTCTTAATTGTGAAGAATCTTCGTGAGTTGAGTTGCAGTCCATCTCCCTACATCATTCCAATTAGTCCACGCCCTCTTCCCACAGAATTAGTGGAAGGAGAGCATTACGTTATTCTTTGATCTCCTAGAATTTGGCCGACGTACGTCTCGACCCGATAATTTTGGGTGGCGGTTGGTCGAGCGGTGATTGTGCCCGATCTGGGCGACCTTCTTTGGCTAGGGAGGATCCAGGCCTTATCCCCCAGTGTCACAAGGATGATAGGGGTGATCTTCTTTCTCCACCTGAAAAGGTTCCTCGTCTGCCCCGAAGCATCTAAGAAGGGAATACGGTGCAGAGGCGTCTAAGCGCTGGAGGCGGGGTGGAAGATTTTGTCCACATTGTTTCTGATATCAGCCACCCTGTAGGAAGAGAAGAAAGAGGAAAGAGATGGGTGATCTTGTTCACAACTTTGGCGACACGGAGCGCAAACGGGTCTGACTTTAAGCGGGCGGCGGTGCTACCCAGGTGGCCAGGTGAGGCAGAATCAGCAACCATCCCGTGAGTTTGAGATTGTAGGCGATAGTCATTTTGGATTCACCTAAGATGAGCTTTCATGGCCGGTCGACGAGTACGCATAATGGATTTAGGAGGTCTCACAACTCATGTGAGTCGAGAAGGACATTCCACCAGGAGCGAGGTTGTTGGCCAGATCAGATAAAGCTAAATCTACCCGGGTTAGGTGCAGTAGGTCATTGCTTCCCGACCGGCTGCTATTGAATTCTTATATTCCTCCACAAGGCCAGGCTCCCCCCATGGAAGAAGTATTGGTTCCTAGATCAAAAGGTGCCTAGGAGATTATCAATTCTTTGGCATTTGTTTAACCTAGGCGAATCGACCGCCCATATGTAACTATATCAAACCTTACTTGAGCTTGCCTGTAGTTGTCTTGAAATTTGAGGAGGAATGAAAGAATATGTCGTCGGTCATGTCATGCTTGGGAATGAGCTTCAGCAGCGGTTGAAGACGGAATGAGTCGGCGGAGCTAGTATGTTTACAACTGCTATGCATTGTTCTAGTATTATTTCCGAGTTATTGCCTTATTCTAATGCGTTCTTTTGTAGGCCATTACGGCTATCCGAAATATGACTTACCAACATTGAGAATTCCAGTCTCGAGTAAGGGATGCGGAGAGGCTGTGGCTCTACACTCAATAGGTCATTTCTAACCACGGGGCCCGAATGCTTCTTTAAATTTGTTGAGTCGAGATCCGGCGCTAGGAAGGAGGCGAAGGCGTGAGAAGGTGGCGCAGCAGACGGAGAGAGAGATTATGCTCCCGTGAAGCCTCGATGGTGCATGGATGCCGTCTGTTAGAGTGTCGGGGCAAAGTGGATCAGAGTTAGCTAGGGTCAAAATGCCTGGCGGTTTCGCGGGGAGGCCCCTGGGGGAAGGGCGGAAGACGAGGCTAGTAGTCCTGATCGTCGATGGAATGCTCTGCAGTTGCAGAGCTCGGGACTACAGTACGGATGAAGTGTAGTAAAGCTCTCGAGACCTGGGGCCCATGAGAAAAGGCCACAGAGGCTTATGAGGAGGGCTTTGACGTGATTTTCAACTATGGTTATGGTTGTTGTGTTTTTCGCACATAATATTTGTGAAGTCGACTGTGGTTCCGGACGGGATGCTAGACAAGTCCCAAGTCATTATCCCCCAAGCTCTATCAAACCTCATTTAGTCTTATCCTGGCCGTGACCATCGATGTTCGCTCGGGTGAAGCGGATTGCGTCGAGAGGAGGTTCAGCTGCGATCCTTGGGGGGCGGATATTAGCGAGGCGAGCAGGCATCTCTCTACCAGGAGTTGGGGTACGGGTAATGAGCATATGATTCTTCAGCTAGAGTAACTTGGGAGAGTGAGAAGACGATGTCTCTAGAGGAGTTTGGGGGTTATATTTGCGTACTCATTGACCTTGTTCCCTACGCCCCATGTTCTGTATCCACGGTTTTTGTTATTAAGCCAACGAGCTCCATGGCAAAGCATGTGTTGTTTGCGAATCGATCTTTGTTGCTTTCTCTTTGTGAATCCACGTAATTCGATTCATTTGGCACTGGTGAAGCAGATGTACCTTAGTAGGGCGTAGATTGGTCAGAATGAACACTCCGGTAAACGGGTTCGTTTGCCTCCCTTCTAAGCGCCTCCTTACACAAGACCGTAATGAACTATTTGGGCGTCAGCCAATGCGGCGTGGGACATCGACCTTACCGGGCTTTGTAATGTTGATTGGTCATCAACCATACTAGGCCAATAGGACATTAACCTTACCCGAGCTTTGTAATGAAAAACTGAGATGGGAACATGGTTAGAGATTGAATCATTCTTTATTGATAGTAACCTTTGAACATGTCTTCTTGGCGCCCGCACCGTCGACCATATCGTAAGTAAATCGATACGTGGTCGCTTCTCCTGCAAAATTGAAGAGGATGATCTCCTCTCTCAAACTGCAAAGTTGGCTTAGTAGCTCTCGTATTATGCCTTTTTTAGGTGCATAATATTCCACATTCTGAAATACAGTGTCGTCTGGTTATGTCTGTCTGATCGGATTTGCCCGGCTCGCGTTACGATATCTGGTCCTACTGTAGTTTAATTGGAACTTTTTGCTGGCCCGATGGTTGTGTTCTCAAAAAACTTTCTCTAGACCCGAGTCCCTTGGGTACGGAACATTGAGGGTTTCACACATACATTGCGTAGGTTTGCTAACTGCGATGTCTGTGCTATTCGCCGCGATCGATACTTCAGCGATTAAATGCACATCATGTCTAGGTCTTTAATCACGGTCGGTATTCAAGCGCTTTCAGTATGCTCCGATTCGGAGCGTGGGCATACCGATTTTTGTTGGGACTATAGCTTCCATTCCATAAGTGAGCACGAAGGGGGATATGTCGGTTGGTTTGCAGGCTGTCGTTCTATAGGCCCAAAGTACCCCAGGGAGTTCGTCCACCCACTTGCCTTTAGAGTGAGTCCCTGTCGTTTCTTTAAAAATTAAAGGTTTTATTAGAAGCTTCTGTTTGGCCATTGCTCTGCGAATATCGCGGGGTGAAGTATAGATTCTTTATTTTCAACTCATGACAGAAGTTCTTGTAAGCTCGGCTATCAAATTGAGGTTCGTTGTCTTATCTGATTAGTCGAGTATACCAAGCCGTGAGCAATATTCTTCGGATGAGCGAGTGACATCCTTATCTTTGATGATGCGGCTTGGCTTCTATCCACTTGTTGAAATAATCGATGGCTACCGGCCCAATAATTTTTCTAAGCGAGCGGTAGGCGTGACTATGTCGATTCCCGTTGGCGGGCGGGCTGCGTGATGATTAAGTCTGGTTGTTGATCTCGAGACGGGGCTTGTAGGTAGCATCGATCACACTTTTGCTGTCAATGTCGAATCATGGTTGGCGATATACCCCTGAGTGTGGGCTTTGTGTGCTAGTGTTGCGCGCTTGGATGGCCTGGCGTATCCCTTCATGCGATTCGATTGATATATCCCTTTATTCGGTGGTTAAGCACTTTGGGGTATGGCCCGTCCCAGGGATCGTTTAAGCAGGTTGCCCATTAACGAAGAAATTTGGTAACATTTAGTTTGGATCTTGTGAGCTTTGTCCCTTCGTTTGGGAGTTCTCAGGTGTTGATATATTGTCTTATGGAGTCCGTCAGGGAGACCTAGTCCACTGACTTACGGGTAGTGTTAATTGAAGAATCGGTGAAAATAGATGGCGGGAACTCTTGTTTCTATCATCGGAAGAGAAATTAAGCTACGTCGGCAGAGCATCATCAGCTTTCATTCTGGTCCACAGGACAATGTTCGAGCTTCAGTGAAAAGCTTCAGCGTTAGCAACGAGGATACATGCTTTTCCATTCGAAGTCTGCGTATACTCTGCATTTGCCCTTACACCATCAGCGAGAATCACTTTGAATCGAAGCTTATTAAGTGAAATCTTTGTAACTACCAGTTCAATTCTAGCTAGGAAGGCCTCATACTTTGATTTGTTGTTGGAGGAGTGAAACAACAGTTATGCGCTCAATCTTTTTTCCTGATCGAAGATTTAAGTTGCAAGCGATGCCCGGCTAGGTTTGAGATATACTATCTACATTAAGGGTTCACTAGTTGTGTCGAGGCTCGTGGGATGGGGATCTCTGCTAGAAAATCTCTTTAGAACACATCCTTTTTAGCCAATCTGGCTTATCTTGAATCTTGGTCGCTCAATTCAATTGCACATCGAGCCATCCCCTCGAACAAATCAGGCTTGTGAATGGTGCTATGAAAAGGGAGGTCAGTTAGCATAACAATGGGGTGTGCTTAGAAGTATAGGCAAAGCTTCTTAGTTGCTACCCGAAGGGTTAATGTCGCCTACTCGAGGTGTCTATATCGGGTTTCTACGTCGGCTAAGGACTTGTTGACAAAAAATACTTCTGCTTTCTATTCTCATCTTCCTTGAATAGGGCAGCACTCACTGAGACATCCGAAGCGCGAGTATATGAAGAGTGTTTCGCGGAGCTTCGGGCTAGCGGGTGGAGGTTCTACGAGATGCTATTTATTCGCTATGAGGCTTTCTCACATTCCTCATTTGCTCCAGGCCTAGTTGAGGGTGACAAATGCGACTTTAGACCGGTGCCTTAAATCGAGATGAACCACCCAGGCGACCAGGCCGGTCAGTACCAGTGTGCACCTACAGTGAGACCGGGTGACTCCAAAATAAACTAAGTTGAGCGGGGTTGGCTTCTATCCCCTCTAAGTCACCATGAAACCAGAATCGGCTCATGCCTTGACTCGAAGGCGCACTTTGGGGGATTAAGATTCATCTTAGTATGCCCTTAGGAGTTGAAAGCCTCTTGCGAGTGTTGATGTAATTAGGGCTTTCCTTGAACACGACATATCATCGATATGACCTCTATGGTTTTTTCCTAGTAGTGGCACGAACATCTTGGTCACTAACCTCACGATCACGTTGTTGTGACATTCTTTAGAGTAAATGACATGGCGTTGTAAGCGAACAACGATGCGGGGTGATGAATGTTGTTTTCGGCGTCGCGGATGCAAGGGTATTTTGATGATATCAGATAAGGCATCACAGGAATGATAATATCTCATACTTGACCCGATCTCGTCGACAATCCCAGTCTATCAAGGTAGAGAAGTTGTCTTTCGGGCATGCCTCATTGAATATGTGTGATCCACACACACTCTCCATTCACCCAGCTTTTTCGGGACTACTACCACATTGTGACCATGTAGCAACCCTTTTTGGTCAGGCAGATTAGCCGTCGAACCGATTCGGGATACTCGTTTAATTCTTTTTATTTACTTTTTATTTGTTGTTTTTTTTCAAAAATCTTCATGACGAATCCCTTTCGGGCAAGATGGCGAATCAAGCCAAGCAGATTTACTCATTGTTTTCATTTATCTTATCAAAACATTTATTTATGTCATTTCATTTAAGAGTTTTTCAATTACATTTTATTTCAAATGGTAGGCCCATGAACATTTACTTTTATACAATCCGTTTACAAAATGGCGTATCATGCCTTTACGAAATGATATACAAAACAATAGTTCATAGATTAATTCTTTTGTTTGCAAATGTCACACGTTAAAAAAGAATGGTATGCATATGACGGGGTATATTCTTATACGCCGCAACTTTCTCTATGACTCTACACTTCTTGACCTTGCCTTCTTTCTTGTTTACTCGAAACCTGCGCATAGATAAAAACTACACGCTAACATTTTCATGCTTAATGGTTCTATATAGTTCTATTCCAATTTTCGGTTCAACACGACATGTTATCATAAACCACTGCCTTTTATATCAAACTATTCTTTTTACCTCTTTCCCACGCTCAATATAAAACAATACTCATTGCTTATTCATTTTTTACCTTTCCTTTAAATCATTAATCATATCAAAATATGCATTTTCATAGACAATCCCATTTTAATTGGATCATAGAGATTCAAACAAATACTCTTAAGGATGTATTTGGTTACAAATCTCATTTTTCACTCATCAAGTTTGTTATTTCCTCTGTCTCCACAATTCACATTCATAACGGATTACACGTACGTGAATCCAGTCCTTTTGTCATTCGGTAATGTGCTTACACATTTAACAATTTCGGTCTCCCATCATGATGGATGCCAATTGGTGCACCCCGCCATGTGGTCATTTAAAAATGTCATACACCATCATGACGGATGTTGATTGGTGCATCCTGCCATGTGGGACATTGAACAATTTTGGTTTGCCTTCATGACGGATGTCGATTGGTGCATCTTACCATGTTGATCGTTCGATATATCGATTCAATTCAAGATGTCAAGAATTGACCCATTCGTTTATAATTCAATTAATCACTCACATGCAATTAATTGTCAAACATTTCAAATATCACATTTTCAAATCCATATGCACTTTCGTAATAACATTTCAGAGATATGCATATTCCATACAATCATTTCATATTTATTTGGTAAACTACCAAACCCTTGAAATCCGAATATAATTACGGTGAACAAGGGCAAATCAGTACTTGAATCGAAATAGGGTCAGAAGAACTATGAAGCTATCGACGATTTCCTTCCCTTCGATCTCGGTCTGGGTTGGTGATCCTCGAGTCCTAGTGATAACAATTTTGCCTCTCTTAGTGGATAAACAATTATTATACATTTTTAGTGAATGACAATTAATCTTCGTTAAGGGTTTTGGGTTAAAACACTAAGTCTGTTTCACCTCGGCGGCAAGGTACGATGCGTTTTTCACTTAGTTTCATTCTTATTTGAACCCCCACTAATTCTTTATTAGGGTTTCTTAACAATCGGTGTATGAACACGGGACTTAATAGTGCAAAGTATGCAAAAATAGGGTTATTGGGAGCATCGGTACCGGCACCCCCTTGTTACGCTCAGTCTTAATCCATACGGTGAATGAGTGCAAAATTTTAACTTTTTGAAATGCTAGGTACTAATTTTCCCTCTCTGTCTTGTAGATGCCGTACCTTCGATCTGGGTACCAATGTGGGTTACCTTGAAAATGGCATATTTGCCGTTTCTCACCCATAAAAATTCAAATAACTCCGTCAAATTCATGTATCTCATAAGCCACCATGAAATCCTACCGAAACCACTCCAAATAATGGTTTAGAATCAAATAAAACCTCTTTTCCCAAGTTAGAGGCTTTCCCAAACAAAATCATAAAGAAAGGAAGCTAGGGTTTTTTATTCCATACCTTGATCACTTTGAATCTTCTTCACCCAAGATGTGATCATAGAAGCAAGAAATGGGAAGAAATCACCAACAATCTTGATCTTCTCTCACACCTTGCCACAGCTTTTCTTAAACACTTCTCCTCTCGATCTCTCCCAAATTCGTTTTTACTCATAATAGACTTCTAGACAAATTTGGTCTTTGTATATTTCCTCAAGGCCTTGTTTGGCTCACCAAAACCCATTTTTGGGTTAAGTTCTCCCAAATTTACTATATGGCAGTATTTCATTTTATTTACACTTCAAATCTCGAAATAATCACACTTAGACATATAACTTAGCCTGAAACCGGCCATAGGTCCCTCATTTTCCTCCTTAAGCTTTGGCTTTTCTCATTATTTCATTCTCATTTTTTCTCTTTGGCATTAAGTCCATTTTCATTAAACCCTTAGGTCCTTATTTTCGATTCAAATTTGCCCTTCTGCCAGGTTAATTTCAAGTTCGATCATTTAATCATAGCATATATCATTCAATCATATACTCATTTTATCATATAACATTTCATTAATCATTTATCAATTCAGAGAAAAATCCTCATTTGGCTCGGTTATACCTAAACATATAATAAAATTATTATAAAAAATTCTATGGTATTTTGGGTCGTTACTATGAACATTAAATTACTTTATCTCCTTAATGAATCTTCTTTTAAAGATTATCCATATGCGAATAACTTGATGACAGTCCAAGTGAAACACCTCACTTTAGGTTTCTGAGCGGCGGAAGGGATGACATTAGGTTGTGAGAGCGTGCAGGGGTTAATGGCAGTCGTGTTTGAGTGAGTCCAGGCGAATACATCCATATTACGAAGCAGAACCTAATGTATTTGTTCCTTCTCTGGATAAGAGGGAACTAACATATGTGGATTTATCCGGCCCGTCTAAGGAATATTGATTCCGAAAATTCCTGACCAATCCTCCCTGTCCTCGCGCCCTTGTAGGCGGCTTGATAATTGCACAATCACGAGGTCTACAGGTCTCGGGTCGGATTGTAGGAGCTTCGTTTTCTCATGTACGTGCGTGATTGGTAGCCTTTGAGGTTGCTAGTTGGTACGCTCGGGGGAGGTCAATTTGGCTGGCACTGGTCAGGTAGTTGATTATTTGATGGTAGGTCGAGGGCACGGCTTTCATCGCATGTAGCCAGGCTTTGCCAACAATGGCATTATGGGACGGGTCCTCGATGTCGAAAGAAGACCTCAAGCTGCCATCCACATGACGGAAACGATATGCGCCCATTGTGCGAAGATTGATATGACTAAGCAACTTTAACGAAGGGGTGAATTGGTTTCTCAAAAACTTTTGAACAATAACAATAAATCTTTAATTTAAATGCAATAACAATAAATTAAAGAGATAAAAAGATAGAAAGCAAAACCGAATTTATAGTGGTTCGACACAACCTTGCCTCGTCCGCTATCTCAACCTTCAGCCGGTGAGGTTCACGCTAGTGTCGGCTCCAACTTAGAGGCTTCTTTCTACACTTGGATTATGGCTCCGATAGGCACATCTTCAAGCTATGCACACTTGAAGTTCCAAGCTCAATCCAGAGCTTGATTGCATGGATTTGGCTCCCGATGGGCTCCAGCAGTAATACCAAGCTATATACACACTTGAGCTTTCTCACTTGAAACCTGGCAGAGACACTCTCGAAACACCAGATCTTTTCAAATACAACTCGAAACTTTGATGAACACAAGGTGCACTCTAAAATATGCAAATGTAATGAATGCACTCCTGAACTTAGTTTGAGAACTAATACACAAGAGAAAAAGATGGTTGAGCAAGTACATTTGTTTTCAAATGATCCCAGCACTCTGTACATAGAGTGGGATTTTGGACACTTGTTCATGACCTTTGTTCACTAGTCGTTTCTTGTTATGACACTTTGTTCATAGTCGTTCCTTTGTTCATGACAATGTTCACTAGGTACATTTTCTTTGTTCTGGCTCTTGTTTCACTAATGGTTGGTGCTTGTTCATGACCTTATTCATGGCGGATTGTGAAGTTAATGTTCACATATACGATCACTGTTCATATATACGATCTTTGTTCATATATACGATCTTTGTTCACATATACGGTATATTCATATGACAGTTTTTCTTTAAATGTTCGTTTTAGATTTATTTAATCTAAAGTTTTATGCCTCTAAACCCATGTTTTCAAAAGATATGTAATTTTGGATTTGGCCAGGGTTCGTCGATAATGCATGATTAATGATGATATCTAAAATTACGTGCATTCTGCTTACATAGATTCCTAAATATCAAAATCTTCACTTCATGCTTGAGCTTGGAATCTTGGTTACTTGTCATCTTGGTTCTTTGATTTAGTGAACCATTTTCGAGTCTTGTCCAAACTCATCATTGTCATCTTTAGCTTGTATTATCTTCATTTGATGCTTGATCAATTTCAACTTGTCCTGACTCAATTTAACCGTGTGTATACTTGCTTGGTTTTGTTATTATCAATCTCAGAGATATCCTTAGGCTAACGATTCGCTAGCGTGGTTGCTCAGATTAAGCTTCGGACCGAGATGCAGTTGAACTCATCTGTCAAAATAGATGTTCATTTCACGAAGGCGTGAGCGATTGTAGTCGGCGTGCGAGGTCGATAGTACTCTATGCACGCCAATCGTTAATACATAAGTGAGTCACGAGTGCATCGTGGTGCGATAATGGCCATGAAACGGCGGGTTAACAAGGGGGAAAGGATATAAGGCCGTCAATTGGCTAGATTGCTCTGCTGCTATAGGATGTGGATGGTATTCACTTGTGCTTGGACCGTGGCCGCTCGTAATAGCCTCATCTTTTGGCACTTAGACTGATACTGGTAGTCAACCGAGCCGCCTAGTATGTAGTTTATGGTGGGCCAAGGTTCGGGAGGGAGCTCTACGTAGCCGCTATTCTTTCAATTGCTAAGGTGCCTCGCTCCGTAAATCGTTCTCGAACATATCTCCCGAGGTGGCTTCACTCGATTAACCTCTTCCACTAAAAATATCAAAGCCTAGCACGGCTGTCTCATGCCCATGGTCCCGCGGTAATCACATCTCGTAGACTATTAGTTACGCGCAAAGTGATCCGACCGAATCAGCGGGCCATTTTAAGCCTGGGTGATCCTGCATGAGAGGAAGGAGTCTTCATGTAAGAGATGTTCAGAGGGTAACCGCAGGGTTCCTCTTTTCTTTCGACCGGTCCCCGAACGTTTCAGTTCTTACTCTTACTCCCTCGCCTCGACCGGTCCCCAAGAGCGCCTTGTCGCTTTCAGTCGCGATCATCACGGCTTCGAGAGGTCGCCGCATATCAGCCCTCCAACGTTGAATATTTATCCACCCGTCTCGTATAATTTCCAATACGCAGTTTTATCCAAGACAACGAGCGGAAGAATAGGTGGTCAGCCCAAAGCTCCTTCTCAGTACTCGAGGAATGCATCCATACTATACGACCAATCTGCTGGGGACGGCTTCATCTAAATCTTCTAATGACATCACATGGATCTTCGCCCTCCCACTCAAGCATGGTTTCCGTAGAGAACCGATATTTCCCTTCGCTAATCGAGAGCACAGAACTGGAAACGACGCGTACTCTACAACTCGTTGAATGAGTTGATAGATCTCCATGGGAGTTTATGGAACCAAGCCAGGGCGGGCCCCTTCAAGTTGGCTGAGAACACTTTGCATAGTAAGCGATCGTTTCCCGCATTAAGTATCATTACCTGTCAAACGCAAAGATGTGATCATAATGGACGGAGGAACCATCATACATGGTAAAGACTTCCAGATGAGAAAGCCACAGGCGCTAGAGCTCAAGATGTGGGCCGCCTACTGGGAGGATAGCGATGTCTTCAAGCCCCTGACAAGGGTATAAGCATGTGTGAGGCGAAAGTGCCGGCTGCAGGATACATGAATGGAAGTGGTGTTACGCCCCCGTGCCACACGCGGCACATTTGGGGCTCCACCGACCGTCGTCGCTTCCTCTACCGATTTCTTCTCAGACTAGACGATGCATACCATCGACCTGAACGGCGCATACTTCTTCTTGATTCAAATTTCTCCACTGCTCTTCAAAGGAAAGATCAGTAATGGGAGAGCTACCGTGAGGATAACCTATCATCCGATGTCGCATCACTATCGCCTCGCGTGACAGCTCCGCTCTATTATTTGACCGAAGGCAGTGACGGCCGCCTCCCTTGTGTATTTTCACCCCGATCCTCTTCCAAACGAGCCCGCAGGCGATCGTTCTCTTGCTGGAAACGATTAACACGATTCCGCACCCAGCCAACCGGCCCGGGCCTCGCTTCTTACTTTGTAACGCTAAAGAAAGAAATTTCCGGGTCCTCGGACTAATTCGACGGCCATACGATAGATCCACGAACCCATGAGTAAAATGAACTACCGAATCTTCTGCACGCTAAGAATATGTAGCCAGCCCTCTACGCCGATGAGATTTTGTTCGTCGCTCCCACTGACGGCGCTAATTGTTACCTGATTCTCGAGTCTTCGACCGCCGCATTAACCTGGGCAATAGCGACCTACAAACAAACAAGAACCGATGGTATGTGCCAACCGCCTCCGATGCTTAAGCTTCCGACAAAACAAATAAGGAGAAAATACATCCGCTTTTTCGCAGGTATTCCCTCTTCTCTTTCTCTGTTGCACTCCTTCTATTTATGAAGGAGGATGATCCACTCTTCCACAAAAGCTGGTCATCCTCCTCCTTCATAAATAGCATGAATCGCGCAATGCTAATCGCAAGTGTGTGTGCTTTATTCATGAGCCGTACCTTTTCTTCCTTTAGATAGTCAAGTTTATCCTAATCTTTCCGCCTCAAGACCAAGCTGATCATCCTGCCGCGCGGCACGTACGCGATTCATTTATGACGTTGCTTAGAATACGAAGCACCACCAATTATCATCACATCTTCCCAGACTAAGGAAATTACTAGAGAGGGATGTGTCCCGGCACAAATCCCACAGCCTTTGTTGCGACTGATACCCACGAGCCGGATTTGGGTCATATTTGATTCGTTGTCACAGATATTTCAGCCATTTTTGCAAGAGCAGATTGGGCCTAAAGCTCGACCTAACCTATGGGCTGACCGTTCTGCCTTCGACAGTGCCACGTGGGGCCAAGCCCACGTAGATCCATACGAAATCTATTCTGAAAATCAGAAAAATCATAATTGAAAATGCAACTGAACAGTTACAAGCGATGAAATAAAAATCAAAAGAAGACACTGATAACTAGTTGCTATCGCTAATTATTCCACCTGTCCTTGATTGGAATAAGTAAATCCTCTCTTGTCATTTTTATAGTTGTAAGTATCACATATCATCTTTTTCACAGGTATCACTGAAAACTAAAAGAAGAAAGGAAAGGAAAAGTGAGCTATCCATACAAAGATTTCATAAATACAGTTGGAGGTAGAAGAAGTGATGAGCACCAAGAATTGTGCCAGATTGAAGACAAAACTGCTTATAAGCCATTTTTAGTGCTACTTCAGAAAATTTTCAACAAAAATTCCAGTAAGAAACTTGGAAGTAATCAATAGGCCAAACTGCTATAATGCAAATGAGAAATTTAGAGAGAAAAACAAGGGTACCTTTTCTATCCTGAAGATGGGAGAGCGAGAGTGTCAGATGGTTTTTGCTTCTGCGTTCTGCAATTTTCTCAACTGATCATATTGATCAAAGATGATAATATTATCTATTCTCACACAGGGAATATGAGAGATGTTGAGCCAATCTTGTCCTGTCTCCTTTGAGCACCTTTGTTTCAGAAGTGGGCAGTCACTGATATATCTAATAATGAGGGCATGAGGCAGTCCTTCCTTTGGGCAGAACGACTAGTTTAGGGCAACTTGATTCAGTGCCTTTCAAGTGAGGTTAGGTTTGAAGCATAAGGAGGACAGATGTAAGGTTCTTGAAATGAAAGAAAGGTGAGGATTGTTGGAAGAAGCGACAGGCTTTGACCATCTCTAAAGGATGCAACTTCCGGAAATATGCAAGAAATGGTGAGTTGTTTCAGGGAGGTGAGTGCTGCAAGGACCCATCTAGATAGGGATCACAATGAGAGATACGAAGTGATGTAATGGCGGGTAGGTTTTGCAGCTGGTAAGGTAACAGCTCCACATTCTCACAATTGTCGATTTACAGATCTTTAAGCTCATAGAGATAGAGGCAATCCGGCATGTTTCTGAGACAGGGATAATCCGAGATTCTCAAATATTCAAGTGAACGATCATTAGAATGAAAAATCTTCTCTGAAATTGGCCCACTGTGCACAATCATATCTGAAGTTCCTTAGGGCGGAGGAAACTTGCCGTGGCGGGAAAGAAAGTGAGCGACGGTATTCCAAATCTTCAAACACAAAGACCGCCACCGGTGGCGGAGGTGGTGACGGAATCATGTTGCATCATCATCATCCCCTCTGGTAGAGACTCTAGCTTTTCACAATCCCAAATCAGGGGGGTTCTTCAGCTTGGCGGAACTCCCTAACGAGATGGACAGGTGATTATTCTTAGGGGTAACAGCTTAAAAGGGAAAAATTGGAAAAAAAAAATATTATAAATCTAACTTTTTTTATTTTTTATTTTTTTTGTTAAAACCCAAAAAAGAAGAATAAAAACACACAATTTAGACAAATTTACTCCTCTAACTATTATATGATAACTTACTCTCATTTCTCTCAAACTTTTTTTTTCCCTATATTTTTCTTTCCTCATTTCTTTCTCCCATGTTTATAGCTCTTTTCTTTCACCGGTTCTCTTTTAGATTTGATATTAAATAGTAATTTTCTTACAATGGTTAAGTCCAAGATTCGATACCAAGTTTGTTCAAAAATATGGTTAAGTCCAAATCCTAAATAACTGCTACATTACAACCACTTGAACATAGCCCCAGTTTGTTAATATAACTTAACAATGATGGTTAAATCCAAACAAAATAGCTATTATGTTATAAACCTAAACTTAACCTCTTTCAAGTTTGTTTAAATATTAACTTAACGACAGTTAAGTCCAACATATATAGAAGTTGTGTTAGAAACCTGGATTTTATACCCTTCAAGTTTGTTTAAATGTTAACTTAACGATGGTTAAATCCAAACTAAATAACTATTGTGTTACAAACCTGAACTTAACCCACTTCAAGTTTGTTTAAATACTAACTTAACGATGATTAAGTCTAACATGCATAGAAGTTGTGTTAGAAACCTAGACTTGACATCCTTTAAGTTTGTTCGAATACTAACTTAACGATGATTAAGTCTAACATATATAAAAATTGTGTTATCAGCTACTTGGGTACGGCAAGCGAGTTTGTTAAATTTATGAGACTCATGAAAGTTCAATCCAATATCAATAGAAAATGTGTTAAAAACTTGGACTTAACACCCTTCAAGTTTGTTCAAGTGTTGTCAACAATTGGAAGAAACCGGGTTTGAATCTTGAAGGAATGAAAAGCCAGAAGAAAATAAAAGAGAAGGGATGAATTAAGGGGTGTTATGGAAAGACATATTAAGAGGTAATTTTGTATAAAGTAAGTATATTTTAGGGATATAAAAGTAAGAGGTTAGATTTATAAATAAATTTTGTTTTGTCCATTTCAAACAGGTATTCTAATTCTTAATACTTCCAGGTTGTTGTTGCTGATAGAATTGTTTTGCATCATTCCTTCGGGGAGAGACTTTAGGTTCTCACATCTGATGATGAAAAGCTGGTTAAGGGTTGGGGGTATCTGTCCTTCTGGAAAGGAAGAGAGAGATGGACGCCCATTTATCTTCATTACTATTGTCGCTGCTAGCGCTACCATTACTGCCATCCCTCTTCATCCAATCAAGCAGACATCCTAGACCTTGACAATCACTAATAGTAAGATTTCTAAGCATGGGCGGAAACCCTAACTCTAGAAATGACATCTTGGGACAACCATAGATTTTCAACTCTCCAAGGCATGTTAGCCTATGCGGCCCCTCTGGAAGCTTCCCTAGGTTAATACACCACTCAATTTTCACCGGCCGAAGCTTGCTAGGCAGCTCGTGCTTTTCCTACAAACACATCAATTCATCACAGTGATTGGTTTCTAAATCTTCAAGCCCTGACAATAACTTCATATACCCTTCATGGAATCGGCTGAGCCCTACCATTTCTTCAATCTCTAATTCAGTCAGTGAAGGCAGATCAGTTCCTCTTATTAGTATCGCTTCATTACATCCTGATACCCTAAACTCAAAAAGAAATGGAAGCTCTAGGAGTGGAGATTGCAATCCCAGGCATCCCGAAATTGAGAGATGTGGAAGGAAAGGTAGGTAGGCAGGTAGTTTCTTGATTAGTTTGGGGCAGTTTTGGATTGAAAGGTGATGGAGAGGGATGAGCTCTGATGAAGATGGACTGTCCCAATCTTGCCATTGTTGCATATTTGAAAAAGATAGAGACTCCAAGGATGGGAAAGGCTTGTTGGGAGGACAAGCCTCTCCATAGAACTCTCTACCCAAACTTCTAACTTCATTTGTTCCTTTAATCCCTATCCGTTTGAGCATGGGTAATCCCCCCAAGCGTGGCAAAGATCTACAATTTATGCAATTCACCAGAGTTATATACACCATTTTACAGAATGAAACATCTCCTACCCAACGGTGAAACTTAGAACCACCATAACATTCAACTTTTTAGTTCCTTTAAATTGAAGTGTAGTTTGCAGTAAGGATTAAGTACATATGTTTGATTCACTTATTTCTTGAATCATCTAACCCAGCGGTCCACCAAATCGTCAATTCTTCAAGCTTGTGCTTCTTGTTTAGGCTAGCTTCCCTTGCATCTTGAACATTTTCTACACTTTCCAACTTTGAAATGCAGTCCCCCTTGAAGACGGGGCATATTCCTCAACTCCTTGGCATTCAAACATTGTCTTTGCCGGCAATAAACTTAGACAATACTTGTAGACTTCTTAATTTACCTATTTGTGGAGGCATCTCTTACAGACATGAATTAATAACATCAAGATGTTGCAGGTTATTTAGGTTTCCAATGCTCAAAGGCAACCCAGTAAGCTTGTCACAACTTGATAATATCAAAGTCTCTAAGTTATAGAGGTTGCCTATTGAATTAGGTAACCATTTGATTCTTGTTTTGGATAAATTAAGGTGCCTGAGATGTTTCAAATCACCAACTGAACTTGGTACCTCTCTTATCTCATAGCCACTCAACGAAAGTGTCCTCAGGCGTCTTAGCTTGGGCATCAGTTCCTCAAGTACCTTGTTACTCAACCAATAACCACTCCATACATCAATTGGTAAAGGAATAAACATCCGTAAATGCTCCATCCTGTGAAAAGCTTCGAATTTTTTGAAGATGATATATTCACTACAAATAACGGACTGTTCTAGGAATGGTTTGCTGCTTACCACTTCCAACTTCTCTTCCAAAGAAAAACATATATCTCAACAGCAAATTTTGTAATCGTTAATGAGATCGTGCATTACAAATTTGTGATTCATTGGTAGCTGATGGTTGGAAGAATGATCAGGACAACAGTTCTTGAGAAATGTCATCCTTATCAATCTTCGTTTTGGATTTTTTGCCCATCGCATTCTGATTGTTGAACCAGACCCTCTGCAATCCACAAACGGATTAGTTCTTTCTTATCAAATTCATAGTTTTTGGGAAATATTGCACAGAAACTGAAACACCTCTTGAGAGGAGAAGGGAGATGATTGTAGTTTAACCTCAATGTAGGAAGAACCACCACATTTATCACCCGTGGCTTCCCATATTTTCTAGTTAGAATAATATTCCACTTATCTTCTCTTTGTTCATAGCGCAACAATTTTTGCTGCCAAGGCAAACACTCCACACTTCTTTACTATTTCCTTTCCGATCAATGCCAAATTGGGATGCTCATTGATATTCCTATTTTCAAAAGCATGTTTTTGAAACACCAACCAAAAATCATCATCAGACAAATGCTTTAGCTCACAAAAGTTCTTTATACTCCATCATAGCTGCAACATTTGCATTCCCATTATTTGTAATTATGATTTTGCTCATAATTAACTCCTGACTTCATAAAAGGGGACCGCAAAAAACAGTTTCCAATGCATCATAATTCTCGTTCCATATATCATCTAGAACAAGGAGAAACTTTTTCCCCTTCAATTCTCTTTCGGTCTATCTTAAATTTGATTGAGGTCTAGCAAATCATCACTTGAAGAAGTGACCAATTTGAAGATTGTCTTGGTTATTCTCACTGCATCAAACTGATTAGAAACACAAGCCCAGGCTTTTATAGTAAAATGCTTGGTTGTCTCAATGTCATCATACACTAGCCTTGCCAATGTGGTCTTGCCCATACTGTAGTCTCCATAATCTTCTAAGTCATTAGATCAATGGAACATACACTTGCCTACAACAATCTGCAAAACAAACAAGAAAACGACGATAGGGGCTCCGCCTCCTCGATGCTTAAGTTAGGCTCTCTCCTTTGTGAAAAATTAGGACCCTCTCTTCTAGTCTTGAATCCCTTACCTTATTTTGTGTGATGACCTTCTTTTATCAGAGAGGAAGGGGATCCGCTTAATTTCCATGGAAAGTGGATGATTTCCTCCTAAATCGGAAGGAGAAGGTGGTGCATATCTCGTGCACGGAGACCAGTTCTTCCTTTTAAATAGATGTGTTTCCTGAATGGAGGGTCCCGAGAGCGCTTGTTCACCCCGAGTGATATGATTCATGGAAGGGTGCATATTCTCTTCGGGGGAGTTCATCCAACAGCATTTGCTAAATAAAGTCTCCAATCGGGAGAGATGGCATGCGGAGCATAACGACTTCTTTTCAGGTAGGGGAGGATATATGGATATTGGCTCTTAAATTAGGCTCACAGGCCAGGCCAGCTGGGTCAGCCTAATTATAGTCTTTAGTCGGACGGGGCCTGTTGGCTAGAGGGCCTAGGCCAAAGCCCATGGCACCCATAATGCCCTTTTCACCGCTGGGGAGGCTGATCGTCCTTGGCTAGAAAAAAAACGCGATTTGACCCCGGCATAGCATATGGGGAACGATGGCGATCAATCTTTGGTACATGTTCAGCGTGGATCTCTAACTTTTTGGATGTGCATTAGATGTGGTCGCTTGAGGTAACCTTAGGGCTAGGTTTTGTTATAAAAGCCAGGAGGTGACGGAGTCAGTTATTGCCACTTGTTATCCACGTTTTTCCAGCAGAGAAGGGTGGTTAGACGTTGTTGAGAATCAGACTTGGTGGATTGCTGAATGAAGGATGATTGTGATAGACCGTTTGAGTGTGCTTTCCAAGCACGAATCAGATCAAAGATTGCAAGGTTTGAGTGGAGTCGGAATAGATTCTCCATGTTCTGGTTGGCCTTTGAGTGGTTCTAAAACTCGAATGGAATCCTCTGCATCCAAGGATACCCCCTGCCAAACCAGCTGGGCTTTTTGATTTCGTCTTCCCATATGAGCCTTTCCATCTTTCTTTTTCTTAGTTTTGTAGCGATTTTGTAATGCTTCTTCTTAGGCCTGCACTCTTGCTTCTTCTTTGGCCTCTTCTCTTTGCTTCCTCTTTGATCTACACTCTTTGCTTCCTTTTTGTCTCACACTTTCGATGTTTGATTCGGGCGAGTGTAACTATTTTAATATGATCGCTTAGTTGTAAGGGCATGAATGTAATGATGGATGTCATTTGGTGCAATTAATAAAACCGTACTTCTTTGACATTTGTGTACTTTGTTCTATCTCGATATTCCTACACTTTATTTTCTATCTCGAGGCAGGGGCCAATTCATTGGCCATCGGTTGGGATATTCAGTGATCTCGGTGAGTGGAACGACTTTGGGTGGGGGCCCAACAAGTTAGAATAACAGGAGGGCCCACTAATCTGGCCGTGTTCCTCTATCGTGCCTTAGGAGTTGGAGCGTCGCGCCGAGCTAACGATTGTGATGGAGTCGGTGTCACATTGTGCAGCGTGGAGTGCTTAGCGGTTGGTATGTAGGGAGCCATCATTAGGTTTTTCCCTCTCCCATTCTTATCATCCTCGGGTTTACATTCCCTTCACCAATTCGAGATCTTCTGCAGATACACTATTGCGACTTTGTGTTCTTTTGCGAATTGTTATTCTAGACGCTTACTCAATTCTCAGTTTACAGGTAATTACTATTTCCCTTATAGGTGTGTTGAGTCTTTGCTAATGGCCCACTTTCACGTGAGTGGGAAGATTACGGGTGAGGTAGGTCTAGAACCTAATAGTAGGCGAGATTGATTCTCACCCAGGTTTGGTGGTTTTGCCTTTTTACCCGTTTAGCATGCGGCTTGGGGCTGATACTCGTTCTCTTCCCTCCCTCTGATCTACTTGTAGAATGACGAGAGGTGAGGAAGAAACTTCCACCAGTCAGGCAGGTTGCAAACGGGGGCCTACTCGAGGGACGCGTTTTGCAAGCAACATCGTCTCATCCCTGACAATGGAGGAGTTGAGAACCTACTGCGAGATCCCCAATAATATTGACTTGAAGTTGATAAAAAAGTCGGACGAGTCCACTCTGGGAGTGGGCTCTGATGTAGTGTTTTTACGCAGAACCGCAGTGACGCCGTGCTTTTTCGTCGGCGGTTCTAGATTTTACCCGGGCGCCTCCGGCCCTTATCCATCCCAATACTATCCGGATATTAACCGGTTATAGCGTGTTAAATCTTTTATACCAACTTGACCATTTGTTGGTCGAGATTTGTTTTATCTATGTCTTAAAGGTGGGTTAGGGTGGCCGATTGTCCATGTCGGTCAAGTCTTGCGATTGTAAATTGTGACGGACTCCTGGTCGCACCAGATGAAAGCCGAAGGGTGCTCTTCTAGTAGGGGCCTTGGGATGGGGCGCCACACAGGGTTCCCCTTAGGCTTCCTTTTAGGGTTAATCGGTGTGATCTTTTCAGTGTGTCTTGTAATGGGCTTAGTTCTTTGGTGTGTATGTGTGTAAGTTTTTATCTACATGCTTGATTGTGGGTTATTAGTGCAGAGAAAGGTTGGAAGGGTAGGTTGGTGGAGTGGGTGGAGAAAGCAAGCTTCGAAAAAATTCGCCGGCTGTTGGAGGTTTCTGAGCGGGAGCACCATTATAAGGTTCTCCTTACTTCAAAGAACTATGGGCGTGAGACAGAGATCGGCTCCCTATAGCCTCCACTGTTATCCGGAGTGCCCATTGCCTTGAGGAAGCAATTGATGTTGAACATTTTATTCTTGTAGATCTCTTGCGTTGAATATCAGGCAACGCATCAACATCCGGGGTGTGAAGGTTGAAATAGCGGATCGGAGATCAACGGCCGATCTCGTCGAGACCATCGCCTCTACAATAGTGAGTTCTGGTTGACTCATCTCGTCTAGGCGGGGTAGCGGATGTAGATCTTTGAGGCAGCCTTCCTTTACCTAGTAGGGGAGGAAAATCTACTGATCTTAAAGGTTAAAAAGAAGAGAGCGATCGGGCGAGTATGCACGGAGAACGTAGAGATTTTGTCCATGATTCTGTCAGTCATTAACCGGGGATTGAGAAGGAGAGCAGAGAATGTGAGGTTATGGCCAGATTATCGCCGGAAGCGAGCGAAAAAATGTTAAGCGGTCAGCCATTTGCTCACGATCGGTGTGGAGTTCTGGCGAAGGCTGCAACTTGCGATGGATCGAAGTCACGGGCTAATGTCAGGGCTGGCAGGGACGGGATCAAACAATCGCACGGATATCGGGGACGATGCCCAGGGGTCGGGAGGCGGCAGGCTGCCGTAACTCAAATAGTCCTCCTGCGTGTTCGAGTTGGAAATCGGTCGACGGATGCGGGTTTACCCGCCTGCCAGAAATTGAAGAAATTCTTGCTTCTAGGCCAGGATCTTGACAAATTCCTATTTTCTTGCTCGCGGCTCGGCTCCTCCGAAGGAGGAGGTATCAGTACTCGGGCTTGACGACATTAAGCACATTGTCCGTCATTGGAAGCCCTTTAACTTGGGTGAATCGCCGGTGGCCAGTCATGATTTGTATCGGTGATGATGCTCCGGATGCCCGTGGCCTCCGGGCTAATGGGTGTGGGGCGGAGATTGCTCTACTTATTTGTTCTGCCTAGCACTAACAAAGAAGATCTTCAGCAGATAATTGATGATGGGATATAAATCCTGTCCTTGGCTTCATCGATCATCGATTGGTAAGATAGTGAGCCCTTATTTATAACACTAGCATCGAGTCACGAGTGCTGACATGTTCTTAATATGTTTCCTCGCAGGCAGTCGCTGCCATCCGAAACATAGCCCTTCAACATCATGACTTTGAACTCCGGTGAGAGGCCGGCGGAGGCTTGACTCTGTTTGTCGATCAAGGCTTTTCGATCGGGAGGCGTGGTGCTCTTAGGAAGGAGGCTCGGCTTTCTTCCGACGGCCCAGGAGTTGGAAGCCCAAGAGGCTATGGAAAGGCGGTCAGGGGCGGCGGCGAAGGGACGCTACGGCATGAAGCGGCTATGGCTCGGCTAGAGATTGAAGCGATGGCGGTGCGAGCCTGGTGAAGCGAGTTGGCCCGTGTTCGGCATGTCTTGGCCGGTATCGAAGTACGCTCTGGTGAAGGCGGATTCCGAGCATGACGCCACCCAACAAGCCTTAGTTGTTGAGGAGGAGGCCTGTCGGAAGGCGGAGGAAGAGAATGGTCATCGGCGATAGCGACGACTATCTTTGCTAATGGAGCTAGGAGTTTGCCAGACAATTTTAAGGCTTTCGGGGATAAGACTTACGCGTAGAAGGCAATGGAGCGGGTCGATGCAGTAGTGATGTGAACTAGCTCTGACTATGGTTGTTATTGCCTTTGCCCACAACATATGTGGGAGTGAGCCCCTGATCCCCGCGAGGATGCCAGACACATCGACTCCTTTGACTCCTGAATTTTTTGTGAACCCTCGATGCCCCCCAAGTTCTTCATCTGTCTTTCTTGATGTTGAGCCTGTCAAGACTATTGGGGAAGATTTTCGACGAGTCTCGACTCTGCAAGGATGGAGTAAGATATTCGCCATGGCCTCAGGCTAGATAGGATAAAGACGATGTTGCTCTGGGGGCTGGCTTGAAATTGTCACTTTCGCTAGTGTATATTTTCCTTTACCGAGACATTTTATTTTCTGTTTTTGTACCTTGACATTTTGAAAGGCATTTTACTTTCTATTTTTTGGATAAAATACTTCCTTCCGATTTAGCCGAGTGGCGTAGAGTTATAGTCATCTCGATTGGATGGGATATCTTGATATGATACTGTAGGGATTTTTATGCTAAGAGTTGGTAGTATCATTCGAGTCTGTTGCGAATTAGATAAGTTACTATAATGGTAGGATAGGTCTTCTTATCTGTAGCCATCAGGATTCTCATGTAGACCGGCAAGATATTAACAATCTTGGGCTAGATGAGTATTTCTACACCATTCGGGCTTTAGGTTGACCAGTTAGATGTTATCTACACTGGGCCGGACATGTCATTTTATGCGCCATCCGGGCTTTAGTTCGACCGGTTAGATGTTATCTACACTAGGCCGGACAGGTCATTTTCTGCTCCATCCGGCCTTTAGCTTGACTAGTTAGATGTTATCTGGCGAATTGGACCAGGAATGCTTTCTGCCATAAGGCTTTAGTTTGACAAGTTAGATGTTATCTAAACTAGGCCGGACATGTCATTTTCTACGCCATCCAGGCTTTAGGTTGACCAGTTAGATGTTATCTAAACTAGGCCAGACAGGTCATTTTCTGCGCCATCTGGGCTTTAGGTTGACCAGTTAGATGTTATCTAAACTGGGGCAGACATGTCATTTTCTGCGCCATCCGGGCTTTAGTTTGACCTTGGAAGAGGAGAAAAATGGACGACATATGCGTTGATATTGAATCATTCTTTATTGATAATACCTCTTAAGATGTGTAGTGTTCCACGTTCTAGGTACAATGGTCCCATCAAGTTTGTCTAAAGCGTAAGCCCTGGATTCACCAACTCGTGTTACAAGATATGGTCCTTCCCAATTGAGTTGGAATTTTCCTACAGTCCGGGTCAGTTGTATTCTCAAATACTTTTCTTAGGACCAGGTCCCCTAGTTGGAACGTTCGAGGCTTTACCCGTTTGTTGTAAGAACTTTCCAATAGGCGTTGGTAGGGTGTATGCGCATTGCCGCGACTCGCGATTCATCGACTATGGTAGATCCTTGATCCTTAAATACGCTTTCCACGTTGGGGCGTTTGTCCGGATGGTAGTCATACCAATTTATATAGGGATTATAGCTTCCATCCCATAAGTAATTGTGAATGGGGATATACCGGTTGGTTTGCGAGCGATAGTTCGGTAAGCCCAGAGTACCCCGGGGAGTTCATCCACCCATTTGCCCTTAACTAAATCCAACCGTTTCTTCAGGGCTGTTGACAGGGTTTTGTTTGAGGCCTCTGCCAGACCATTGCTTTGCGGATACCGTGGGGTGGAGTATAGATTTTTTATCTTCAATTCTGTGAAGTTGATAGACGTATGAATTGGGGCCGTTGTTGAACACGGTGATATGGGGATCTTAGAGCGGAGCACCTGATATTTTTCCGGATAAAGGCGGGTAACATCCACATCTTTGATTGGGGAGAATGCTTAGGCCTCGATCCATTTGAAATAGTTAGTGGCCACGACGGCCTTCTTTTGGGCTGGGGCAGTGGGCAGTGGTCCGACTATATCGATCCCCCATTGGGCAAAGGGCTAAGGGCTAGAAATAGAGATTAGATCTTGTACCGATGATTTCAGGACGGGAGCAAGTCGCTAGTAGCGATCACATTTTCTAGTATAAGTAGCGGCGTCGGCTCTCGTAATTTGACGATGGTACCCCAGTGTGGGCACGGTGGAGCTGACGATACGTCGCCAGGATGATTTCCACATATTCCTTCATGTAGCTCTGCTAACACATAATGACTCTGCTCGGGCGTCAAGCATTTCAGATACGGGCCGCCCAAGGATCGTTATAATAGTTGTCCATCACGACCCGAGGAAAATCTAGTTGTTGGACTTGAAGTTTTGTGGGTTCTTCATCTCTCTAAGGGTTGCTCGCAGTATGATATGGTGCGTTGTAGTTCGTCATGGAAGGAGTTATATCACAGGTTAATTGCGGGGATGCAATTGTGAGGAGTGGTGATAGTAGATGAGCAAAAATATAGTTTAATTGATTGGTAGAGAAGCGACCCACGAAGTCGAATTACGCCTTTTCATTGGGTCCTTTGGAATATTGCCGACTTCGGATCGAAATTGCTCAAGCGTTATTTCACGGGGACATATTTCACCATTAAAAGTCACCGGGATTGAATTCTTCGTTAACGCCCGACCGCAATTGGGAATCACTTTGGACTAGGAAAAACGCGGTGCTGGATTCGAGCCGGCTAGGATGGCCTCGTACTCTGACTAGTTGTTAGAGGCACTAAACCCGAGCTAGATTGCCTATACGATCTTATTCCCGAATGGGGATTTTAACTATAAGCCAATGCAGCCTGGTTTTGTTTGGGCCTTCATCCCGTGCTCAATGATCCGCAATCCGAGCTATCGGGCGCGTTCGCCAGGGGATTACGCTGTAGTGGGCGGCGCATCCCACGAAAGCCTTAGCGCGGTAGATATCGTACTTGCTCGATTCGATTGGCGTGGTATTCTACCTTATAAGTCGAACATGTATAGTGCTCGGAGGAGGAAGTCGGTTAGTGGCGATGGGATATTGCACGAGTAGGGTGAATTTTCTTGGGCTATCAGAAGGGCTAAGGCGGCTGCTCGAGATGGTTATGCCTGGTCTCTTGCGTCGGCTAAGGATTTGTTGTGAAGAGCCACGGGCCTTTGTTTAGTCTTCATTCTCTTTGAACAATGCGCACTTACTGTATTTCTAAGGCCCGCGAATAGACGAAGAGAGTCTCGTGGGTTAATGCGGACTTGCGAGAATCGGGGTTCGATTGCAAATCTTTGCTTGATCTAGATAAAGGCAGATCACATTCTTCATTCCGTCCAGGCCAGATTAGCTCCTTTGAGGGTGGTGAAAAATGGCTTCAGCGATTTTGAATCGGGAAATAAAGCGATCCCAAGTATTGTCGGCCCGGAAATCGGTTGTTGCCACTACTTTTAAGAGCTTGAAATTTGGAGACTCTAGAATGGCTTTAAGCTGGGAGGGGTTGGCCTCAATCCCCCTTTGAGTCATCATGAATCCCAGGAACTGACCTGCACTGACCCCGAATGCACATTTTATGAGGTTGAGTTTCATACCATAGGTCCTGAGGAGGTCAAATACCTGTTGCAAATGAGTAGCATGATCCGGCCACTCCTTGGACTTTATCAACATATCATCTATGTATACTTCCATAGTTTTTCCGAGCAATGGCTGAAACATCTTGGTTACCAGTCTCTGATAGGTGGCCCCGGCATTCTTTAACTCGAATGGCATTACGTTGTAGTAGAAAAGCCCGTGAGGGGTGATAAAAGACGTTTTCTCTGCATCAAGCAGGTACATGGGGATTTGATGGTAGCTGGAGAATGCATCTAGAAACGATAACATGCCATGCTCGGTAGATGCGTCGACAATCTGATCTATGAGGGGCAAAAGGAATCTATCTTTAGGATACGCGTCGTTAAGATCCATATAGTCTACACATACTCTTCACTTGCCTCCTTTCTTCAGAACTACCACTACGTTAGCAAGCCGTTAAGTATTTGGCTTCTACGATAAACCCTGACCTTCAAAGGTTATCTGCTGGCCCGAGATGATCGATGGCGGCGGTCGGCGTCGTACTTTCTATCGCGACAGTGCGGTGGATAGGAGGACATTCAACTTGTGGGAAGCGTTTGCGGGGCTTATCCCTGTCATGTCGAATGGATTACGAGCGGGCTGCGTCGGTGTTAGCCTTTAGTACTTCTTGCAACCGGACCCTTTCTTCTTCAATCAGGAGGGAACTAACGTAGGTGCATCTGTCCGGCCCGCCTATGAGCATGGATTCCAGGGGATCTAATGTCAATTGTTCCCTGCCTTCTAAAGTGGCTCGGACAGCAGGCCTTAATTGCTATGATGATGGGTGAGTTTCGGAGGAAGAGATTTGCTCGGGGCCTTTACCGCTTTTAATGGCTCATGAGCAGGCAAGCGAGTAGCGACGGCGGTGGTGGCTGCCACGGAGTCGACTGCCCGGATCACGGTGAGATAACTAATAGATTGGTGGTAAGTTAAGGGGACTGCTTTCATGGTATGTAGCCGGGTTAAACATGATGGCATTATGCGTGTTGAAATCTTCAACCACCGAAAACATTACTTGTTGAGTTACTGGTCTTACCTTGATAGAGAGAGCAATATCACCTTGTCGATTAGCCAATTGGCCCGATTAATTGGATAAAACTACGTCGTGGCCCCGAGATGACGTATTGGGACTTTCATGCGCTTTACAAAGGTAGGAGGTGCAACAGTCGGTCGCTACGGGATCAATAAGGACTCTATGCACATCAAAATTGTTAATACACAAGGTGAGTATAAGCGCATCATACTGGGGAGTGATGACCCGAGCCGGGTTTATAGGAGGAAAGGATATGGGGCCATCGATCGGTACGAGCAGATTGTCTTTGCTCTCTAGAATGCGATGGTGTTTACTTGATCTCGTTGCGTGAGCATTTTTTCATCTCGCCTCTTGGGCCGGTATTGATCATTGATCGGGCCTCCCAGCACAAAGTTGATGGTGGGTCGGGATTCTGATGGATGCTTAGTAAGCGACAATAGCTACATCGGCTGCGGAGAATTTGTCGGTTCGTGGTTTGGCTCGAATAGACAGCCACGAGGAATTTTGACCAGTTAATCTTTCTGCAGAACTTCGGGCCTTAGCGATGATTTGTTCATGGTCGTGGTCCTATGGTAGTCACACCTCGAGGCGGTTACGTTAGTCGGTTGCATAGGCGGGGGGCCATTTAAAATCGGGGTGGTCCACACGATGAGGGACGGCCGGTCATAGAAAGATGTTGAGGGGTGGGTGGGGGAGAGCTCCCTTTTCTTTTCTAACGTGCTTGAGTAGCTTTTGACCCTTGCTATGACTTCCTTTCTATTTGGGCTGGCTCTTTGTGGCAGCTTTACTGCTCTGGGCAATTATCATCATTGTTTGTGAGGCGGCCCAAATATTATCCTCTAGAGTGGAGTATTTGTCTGCCCTCCGATATAGTTCTTCCATGGTTGCTAGAGAATTTGTGTAATGTAAGTAGGAAACTTTGAACATTTCGAGCTAGGCTTGTTAATTTATGGTGAGCAGAGCCACTAATGGGAGCTTTTGAGTGACTTAAAATCAGGCTCAAGCTTGGCTTGATTTAAAAAAAAAAAAAAAAGCTTGGCTTGAGCTCATTAGGCTCGTTTTCCATATGAACGAGCTCGGGCGCAACCTCGACTCAGTCGATCAGAGCTGCGCAGTTTGTATTATGTCAATCCTTGACTCGATTCGTATACTTTTTAACTTTTTGTAATCAATCGATAACAAATCATCAATTAAGGAAATAATTTTCTATGGGATTTGTTTTTACCTTAGTTGAATTGTAATTGATGTTAAAAATTTGTTAAAGCCACCTCCTTGACATTTGTTTCCCTTTCGGATTACGCGAGAATTCCTTCTGTGAAACTTGGTTTGCAGGCGAAAAATTATGAAATAGAATTAAAACCAGCTAGAAATTGCCAGTGAAGAAATAAGATACGAAATCATTGAATAAGAAACATGATTGGTTTAATCAATTATCTAAATAAAGAAATAATATATCAAGCAGATACGCGAAACAAACTCATTAGTAACAACAGAAACTATTTGGCAATATACTGCTTCATATGGTTAAGTTGGCCACCACCCTCCTGACTACCAAGCTGCGCATGATTAATTTCAAGACCCATATCTTCACCACTGTCGGACTGGAGATCCAGAATCTGCCCACCATGTCGAACCAGTCGGCCCAAATTTTCATACCAGCCGGTAGCGGTGGCACTCCGTGCAATCTGTGCGGCGGAGTCCTAGATGTCGGCTCCTTGTTTCCTCTATGAAACCCCACCCTACGATCACCCTTGATGCCTTTACCCATACCACATTACCTAGATCGCGGCTGAGTTAAGTCCAATACCCGATGTCAAAGGGGCTGATACCCCGGTTGAGATTGGATCCTTGTTCATCGGTGGGTGATCGTGTCGATTAGTCGAGGTCATTTGCCCTCAATGCTGCACCAGATCGTGAGCCTTGTCTAAGCTCATACGCCACCTGACCTCTATAGTTTCCGCAGGAGCCCGATACCCTCATATTTGTAATCGGATTCTTGTACACGGGGATCGATCGTACCGGTGGGTCATACCCAACATCCGTATCCTTCTGAAGCGTCCTTGCATCGACACCTTCTTCCATATTTATCCACCTTGGAACGTAAAGTGGCGTCGACATCTTGTATCGTGGGTACCATTTCCCTTCACCAAGAAGCGATGAGATCTGGTACAATCCCCCGGCCCAGGCGATGGGATTAAGCAAACTCAGAAGCCAGTCTTCGTCGTCGGCGCCTCCTTAAGCGGCCGTGGTTGCGCATTTTCCATCCATGTCATTTGGATCTAGACTTAGGATCCGTTACATCGATATGGGACAATGACTGGGCATTTCACTCAGCGGCGCTGAGTCGGGATCGCACTATGAAGACTAGATCCTGTGTTGGCCAGGAGACGTGGCGAAGCCTCGTTCGGCTGACGGATGGGTCGAGCGACCCAGTAGAGAGCTTTTCGGGCGAACGAGATTTATCAAGCTGAAATTAAGGCTCGAAGCCGGCTGGGTTTCAGCTCGAAGGTGAACGTGACTTTTTAGGTCGAGCCCAGTAAACGGCTCATTACGACCTAATGGTTGCGGGTGGATCAAGGGAAAGGGACTGGAAGAAAGGGGTGGTTGGCCCAAAGCTTCTTCGGAGTTACATAAGACCGCATCCATCTTTGTAAACATCCCGATTTCTTGACGACTTGTCCAAATCTTCGGGTGAAATCCCGGATGGATTCGTCGTCCCGCTTGAAAATGGATTGGAGCAAGCTGATGCTTCATTTCTGCTGAACGGAGCACAAATACTAAGAGACAATTAGAATGGTGCTAGATTAGAGCGCGAGACATACCCCCGGCGGGTGAGCATATGCTGGGGGCGATTCAGAATGGGGTTTGTCCCTCTTGGCCTCTCTTCACATCCAGACGATACGTGCCTAATAGCCTACTTTGGAATGGCGAGGAGGTCTCTTTCTAGACTCGGCTTCTGCATTGTTCTAGGGTGGTGAACGACGGGGGAGTGGAGATTTATCTGAAGATAACTTGTCATCTGCCGATGGATCACTATGGTTAGGTAGGGCGGGCTCTTTGCCCTTATTTGTCTGGGTTAGGGGTATATGTTGAAGCGACTTCTTATGGGTTCGGCCGCATGGGTCTCCAAAGAGATCGTAGTGACCAGTTCTCCCTCTTTGTGAGAGGTTCGCATGCTCACGTAATTTGGCCATACGATAAACATTCCTCTTGCTTCGCCTCCATCTCCGACGCCGTAGCGATCTTGATGGAGTTAGCTATTTGGGTTCTTCAGACATGGCGATAAACTACAACGGTCAGGTGGGATGGAGGGAACTACCAAAACCCGGTGGGGAAGTCACTTGGGAGATGGTGAACGGGCTCCTCGCGTATAAGCCTGCGAGATTTCACGTAGGCGTTTCCACGGTGACGCGAATGTAGTCTCAGAATCTTCGGAGTCCTTTGGATCGTCGGAACATACACACCTGCAACAATCTGCAAAACAAACAAGAAAACGGCGGTGGGGGCTCTGCCACCTCTCCGATGCTTAAGTTAGGCTCTCTCCTTTTTGAAAAATTAGGATCCTCTCTTCTAGTCTCGAATCCCTTACCTTATTTTGTGTGATGACCTTCTTTTATCAGATAGGAAGGGGATTCGCTTTCCGTGGAAAGTGGATGATTTTCTCCCAAATCGGAAGGAGAAGGTGGCGCATATCTCGCGCTCGGAGACCAATTCTTCCTTTTAAATAGATGTGTTTCCCGAATGGAGGGTCCCGAGAGCTTTTGTTCACCCCGAGTGATATGATTCATGGAAGGGGTGCACTCATTCTCTTAAGAGATTCATCAAACTGACATTTGCTAAATAAAGTCTCCAATCGGGAGAGATGGCATGCGGAGCATAACGACTCTTTTTTTTGTAGGGGAGGATATATGGATCTCGGCTCTTAAATTGGGCTCGCGAGGCCGAGACCGGTAGGTTATGATTATAGTCTTCAGTCCCGGGACGGGACTGTGTTTGGGGAGCTAGGCAAGCCCATGCACCCACACATACCACCCATGGCCACAATGGAAACTACAGAAACATTGGTTTCAATGGGCTCATCTCTAAGCAGCATATCAATTATAATCTGTTTATCAGCATCCCTCCCATAAACCCAAGGCTCGTGTACCAAGGATGGAGTGAGTGGCCTTTCCCAAGTAGACTGGGTTATAGCAGCCACCTTGTCCAAACCAAGCTCAGCCTTTTGGGCATAAACAGCTTCTAAGCGGGTAGTGGTGTCTTTGATCTTCGACCCTATCTTAACATTACGCATACAACTGATAAGAGTGAAAGTAGTACAACAAGTAGGGATAAACCTGCGTGCCTTGCTTGTGTTGTCTTCATCATCCGTTTAACTATCATCTTTCTTCTCAAAGCTTCATAGGAGAACTTGTCCAAGACGTCCTCCATGTCATAAGCCAAATCCCTAAGATCACACAACCATGCTTTCACATATTGCTTGGTGGTCTGCTTCTCCTCTGCATCATTTAATTACTTCATGAATCTCGACAATTTTTCTCCCATTTTTTTTGACTTTGGGTGAGATGTTGCTCTTGGCGTCTGAGCAGAGAAGGTCGAGCCCCGATTAGCTAAACAAGGCTTCAGGAAACAACGAAACTGACCTCGCAACAATTTCCATGGTTTCTTTGTAGAGAAACTGAGGTAGAATTTGTGAGGAATGCTCGCCTAATACTCAGCGGGCAGGAGACCGTCGGTCAGGCGCGGTCCTCTCTTTCACGAATCTGATACAATTCATTTTCTCAATAAACACATTTCAAATACTCATTTGTAAGGATAATTATCCCTTATGAAAATATATACGTATATATCACATTAGCAAAAGAGGGCTATCATTTTGTTTTGATACACATTTTCATTCATTTATGGCATTATATGCTCATTTGCTCCATTTCTCCTACCTTTATATTCACGTACCAAGATGGTATAAATATAAAAACATTTACAAACATTTATCGGAGTTCAATTTTTCACAACATAGTTTTAAATGCAAAAGTATCCAAAAAATGAACATGGGGTTTCATGTATGCATGGTCGGAGCTTTACTTTTACTCCGTGCAGCTTTTGACGATGACTTTACGCTTGCACGGTCTTTGCTTTTGAACCTGTTTACTCGGTACCCACGCGATGATAAAAACAACGCGCTAAACATTTTCATGTTTAGTGGTTCTATACAGTTCTCTCTTCATTTTATTTTAACACAAATCATGCGACTTTTCTAAACCAATGCATTTGAACCTTATTGAATTATCAATGCAATACAATATGTATATATATTCATTTCATATACATTCATTTACAATTCGTTGACCATTCCAAATATGCACTTTCATGTATTAACTCATTGAAACTCAAATCATGCATTTCACAAATATTCTTATCATTTTGCCTTTAAACAAATTTAGCAAATGTTTTCGGTGAGTAGGATAACAGAATCACCTGCACGGTCCCGCTTGGTTGCAGGCAGGTATAAAAAGGCTTTATAACATAATACAGTCTAGTTGGAGCTCTTATTTAGTTATAAAAAAGTCATTTTGTAAACACTCTGCGAATCTTGTCCCTCTGAGCTGCGATGCGAGAGACACTACATTACGTTCGTTCGTATCTTCTTTAGTTTGACGCTATTGGTATATCAATCTATCATTAACTCAAATATGACGGATAACATTCTATTAAGGGCATTAAAAATCAGTCATAGATATTTACAATAAGGTATATACATTTATACTCAGATACATTTCAATACTTATGCAATTTTTTTCATGGCAATCATTTCACAATCAATTTTATCAAATCACTTAAAATAAATCAATATGCAGTTTTATTGAAAATCATTTCAATAATTGCGCAAACAATTTTGATACTTGAAATAAGAATATAATAATAGAAAACGAACCAAAGATCGTCGCGCCGATTTATCACCGAGTCCTAGGCTTCAATTCGAGTTTTCCTCGTCACCAACCCCTAATCCATCACAATTAGAGAACAATATCAGTTGGCTTATTTAGGTTTCCAATTAGGGTTGTTTTCTACCCAACACACATTCACTTGTAAAAATTTTCTAGGAACAAATTAGCCATATTTTACCCAACTTCCTTCAAATCTATTGTTCCTCTATAAATATATTTTATTGAAATTGTAATCATTTAATTCGAGCATAGCTCAAATATGTCCTAAACATCAAGGAACTGATTACATTTTCAACACATAACGGGAATTTGTCCAAAAACATGGCTCCCCTTTTAGATGAATTTACGGGTCAATGGGGTCCAAATTTGAAGACCACACTTATTTCAAGGAAATTTGTTCCTAAGTCTAGTTTACCCAAAATTTAATCTCTGTTGGATGAGTGAGACGCAACTTATGGCTAATACCAAAGCGTATTAGGCCGAACTAAAATTGACCCCAGCTTGAGCCTCGCTTTGGCCAATTTTACGGGTCCCAAATTTGGACTCCTTATTTGAAAGAGATTTGTTATCTGAAGTCTATTATATTCGAAATTTGACTCACTCAATTTGGATAAGTTATGACCAGTTATGGGCCCCAAAACAACGTAAATTTTGAAGATTTGACAGCATTCCCTCTAAAAACCCAACATTTCCTTTATAAAAAAATTCTTCAACACCAATCCAAACAACCATATAACAACTTAGAGCAACCCCCAAAACTGAAATAAACCAATCAACATCATTTTTATGCCAACTTAGGGTTCTTTCTAAACCCAAACACAACATTGAGGAAAGTTAGGGTTAGTCTCTTATCTTAAATCTCTTCTTTTTTCTTCTTTCTTCTTCCTTCTTCTTCTTGATCACTTAAACTCCTAATTGCATTAAGCAAAATCACCCACTCATCTCCCTTTTCTCTCAACTGGATTTGCCCTAGCTTTTCCAAAACGTAAATGCCTAAATGAGAGACTCTCTCATTCTAAAGACCAATTTGGTCTTGACACTCTAAACCTTCATAAGGTCATGTTTGGCTTACACATTAATTCTTTTTTTTCCCATTTTTTGCATTTTAGGGCTTCATTTCCACTTCATTTCATAAAATTTTCATTTTGGCATATATACTTCTTCATTTATGACCCTTGAGTCTTTATTTTGACATTTTTACCAAATTAACCTTGTCCCTTATATAATTTCCGGGTTTTATCATATTTTTTTTTCATTTTTAGCAATTTAAACGCCGAAAAAATATAATTTAATTTATTTTATACCTTAAACATGTTATAAAACTATTGGCGTTACAGAATTCCCGAGGGAAACAAGCAAAACAGGATGAATTGGTTACAGACATTGGATTGTAAAAGTTATTACAGAGGAATCAAAAGGTCATGGTGGTGGGCCTCATGAAGCCAGGGAAAAGAATACCATTCTTTTTCTTTGGTAATTCAACTTAAATGTTGCGCAGGCAAGAAGAATACCATTGAATGGGATAAAGAAAAAGCTTAAGGGAAGGAGAGTAAACAAGTTCTTTTCTCTTTATTCTTTTGAGATTGGTGATTTGTGTGAAGTAAAGTTGATACCTTGCTGCATCTTCAAATGATTATGTTGATTAATGATGATAGCTCACTGCTTATGATTTCAAAGGAGGAGCTCACTGTGCTGTTACATATGGCACAGTCAAGAACATTGCCTTTTCGCATAACTAGTGTCGTCTCTCAGGCAGCTAATTTTCAAATAGCTCAACTTGCTGCTAAATGAGTTCTTGAATTCTCTTGGCATGGTGGGGTGATACTGATAAAAGAAAACAACACAGATAAATAATTCAAACACTCCCAGAACAAATTTATGAAGGTTCAGCTTCTTGTGTTTCAAACATGAATATGTGTTCAAATGAAACTGTATTGTGAAACAGGGGGGAATGCAGCCAACCTGACTAGTTATGAATTTTATGATTATGGTTTGTTGAGTCAAGTCCAGGCAGTTTGAGAACTGTAATAGAAAAAAAAGGTAAAAAAATTCCTCAAGCCTGATAAATTGAAACACTTTTAGATCATTAACACATCCATGGTTTCATGTCTTGCCACAACTTTAGGCAACAAATAATAGAAATAGAACTAATATAATTCCTGTGCCCATTAGCACTTTGATGAAACTTTTTTTTTTTGACATCTATTCAGCGTTACAACGTTATCGCGATACATTCTCGTAAAGACTTCGAACATGGTCTCTTCCTATGCACTTTGATGAAACTTAAATTAAACCATTATGCAGATTTAATATATTCCTCAGTTTTGCAGATTAAGAAAGAATCACTAAGTTGGAATATAGATTTTTTTTTAATGCTGTCATCAGTTTTACAATGGAGTAACAGGTTTAAGTTTTACATGGTTTGCTTGCATCAACTGTGAGCTCTGTTGGTGAAGTCACATCCAGTGTCCTTGGACCTCCTTATACCCAGTTCTGTGGCAACATGGCCAGTGGGATAATGGGGTTGATGCTCATAAACAACACAAGCCTATTGTTTTTCCTGTGTCTTTTAATTGTTAATATAGACGATTTTCGGTTTCTTGTCTTACCACAGTATGATTTTCATTAATATATTCTACCAGTTCCATCAAATAATTCCATTCTTGGACTCTCACAATCCACTTGGACTAATTCTCCTTTCCTAAGTGTGATTGAGTTTCACCTTATTCTAATACAAATAGGAAAGTTGAATGGGGAAAACTTGCAGGTGATACCAATTCTACCAAGCAATGCTTATAGCCATGTTACAAGTACAAGCCCCAAACCAACCAAACATGGGCTCATGAGGGAAAAATTGTGGAAAACAGCTCTGGTATATAGTTTATTTGCTGACCAGCCAGTAAATACCATGAGTCAAACTGACAAGAGTTCTTCTCGCTTCAAGCTTTCAACTGTATCCTTCAGGCTCACCTCCACAGGCGTGAACTGAATGCCTAAACTCTTTGCTTTCTCCTGGGATACCCGGACGGATGGCACGTAAAGCTTGTCATCAGCACATCTGCCACCAATATATACATGGGGAAAACAAGAAGGCAAGTACTTTTCAATGAATCAGTGGAACAGTAAGAACTAATATCATGTTGAGTTTCATGATTTCTGGTATTGGCAATAACTGATAGAACTTACTTCTCGAGTAGGGGTAAATCGGAGTAGAGCTTGCGCAAAATCTTCAGTGTCTCGGAACAGTGTAAATCCTTTTCTACCAAACAATGCCTTCCATTAGCTTCTGGGATCTCCTTGTAGCCGGATGTGCATTGGCAGCATCCTAACATCAACCCGCAATTATGATCTATTAGGAAATGTTTGAGTTCACTATAACAAACAAATTTCAAATCCTTGTATCAGAAAAATTCAGTAGTATAGCTTCTGATTTGAAGTATGCAATCTTTCTTGTAGAAATATTCTGATGTTCTTTCTCATTTCTTGGATGCTTTGTCAAATTTACCGTTTATGAGTTCAGAACTAGCTGCACTTGGGTAAGACTAGGCTGTAAAGAGGACAATACCCATCCTGGATTTATTGTTACCATGTCAATCCCATTCTCTTTGAGAACTTCAAGCAACCTCCTCAGCTAAGGTCTTTGGCTTACATACCATTGCTATCAAGCCTCGTACAATAACATTGGTTAAGAAAACTTTGCTTACGAGAATCAAATTCTATTTATATAGAATTTGAGAGTAAAAAGAAACCAGATTGATGTTTTGATGAAACACATATTTCCTAGATAATAGTGTTATTATTTTCTAAGGATTGACATGACTACTAACCGTTTCATAGTTGGAACATCCACATAATTACTCTTTATTTTTACGTTGCTTTAATCACCTAACTGCTTATTTTGTTTTCGTAGTTTGACACCAAACATCAAACTCCTTATTTAAATTACTATAGATAGGTATTATCACACTGGTGTTGTATAATTTTATCATGGATTGGTATTACCACTCAATTACTTATTGATAATTGTTGTGAATTAGTGTCATCCAAATATTACTTGTAATAATATTTATTAGGTCCTGCATTTCCAACACCTAAAGTATTCCCTTAGTATTCACAGTGTACAATCTCGTGAAGTATTTTTGTATAATATTCATTTTAAAAAAAAAAAAAAACAATCCTAATCAGGAAGTTGGGACATTTTTCATATAATTCCTAGTAAGGAAGGGAAAGGTGGATAAAATGCCCATGATTCTTAACCGCATGTCCAATTTAGCCATGGTATATTTCGATTACGGTCTTTCCTTCTTTAATGTTGTAGTGCATTTATGTCTCTGCGTCGAGCTGCGCGTATGAGCAAGCCGAGAGCTACGTAGTGACTCGTGTCGGCTTGATGTTTAAATGGCTTTTGTTTATGATGCAGTTCGTGATGGCGGGAGCATGAGGTGAGCTTCTATTTAAATGTCGGAATGCGCATGGACGAAAAAAAAACCTTATGGGCTAAATTAGACATGTGACTAGAATTAGAACATCGTACACCTTATCCTAGTAAGAAATCAGGCAAAAAATTTCATAAATCCCACACAAAAAATAGATTATGTGGTAACAAGTAACCTCATATGCAAACCTTTGATTCATGGCATAAAACTGGATCTGAAAACCAACTTTCATCAATTAGGGCCTCAGGAGTCGCAGGTTTTCCAGTGAAAACCACCGAAGCCATAGACGATGTTAGAACCACTCTTTTGACAGACCGGGTGGTGCATTGCTGGTGATGGTGGTTGCTATTGCAGTTCGTCGTTTGCACGAAGCAAAAATGAAGAAGAGAAGCCCCAGGACCAAACTTCATTTGTTACGAGACATGGAAGATGTGGGGTTTGTTACCCAGGTCAGTGACACCAGTAGCTTAGATTGCATTGTGAAAGGCACTATCGCATCATCAATTACAGAATCTCAAGAACCTTCTTTGACTGTTCTTGCGGACAAACAGGCTCTTCAGCCCTCAGTAGCTAAATATTGTCTTTCTTTTGCCATCATTCTGTAAGAATGCTGCCATGTGTTATGTAAGCACAATTGGTGAGTTAAATGGAGCCATATAAAGCCGAGTTCGCTCAGTTGGTCCAACATTGGGTTTGTTTCCAATGATCAATGGTTAAGTCTGCTTAGGGTCACGGAGGATTCATCGGAGTTCCCGTGGGATGGGATTGTCGAAATGCAATCAATCAAATTGACCAGGACACCCCCAATTATAAAAAAAAACGAAAGATAAATAAATAAATATATATATATATATATATGATAGGGTTCGAAAAATAGAGGCTGCGTATCGACATCGGTAGAAGAGGTTAGCGACAAGCCTGGGCCGGCTGCATTGGCACGAAAAGGAGGCGTGCGTTGGGCGTTCGGCCTTTTCTGTAGCATTCGAGCCTTTTAGTGCAGAGGCCCAAAATGAGGGTCTGACAGCTTGGCCCAAAAGCAGATTATGGGAAGTCTCGTAGGTGCAGAAAATAGAATAATCCCTAATAATATATTATTCCGCAAATCCAGCAAACCTCGCAATGAAGAAAGACGATAATAGATCATAAATCCGATAGGATCCCCGATAAGGAAGGAAGATTATCCCAAATAAACTACTCTTTCTATATCCAGTACCAAATCCGATATCGATAATAACGAAATATACCATTGATAGGAGCGAATCTAGTCATCAAGCGGTTGAGCATCTGCATAAATACGAAATTAATGCGTGGTGAAGATGCATGATGCTATTACCCATGCGTCACAGCGTCTTATGGCGGCGTATTAATGCTCTGGCGGTCTCTTTTTTCTCTCGGGAAAAATGACTTAGGCATCGGGCGACCACGAGGCGGCTCCCTCGCCCGACCTTCTTTCTTGTTTTTTGCGGAGGCGTCATCTTGAAGCCGGTGGACCCGGCGTTGCAGCGATCCTGCCCGCCCGGGCGATCCGGGGGCACGCAATCCGACCGCTGCGGCCACGGTTTGGCCCACAACTTACGACCATCTGTTTCCGCGAGTTAAATTAAAAATGCGTCGTCAATATATATATATATATAAAAATGAAAATGACGAGAGAAAGGTTTAAGATGGAGCGGCTTGGGTCTCGAAGAGTTGCTTTGACGAGTGTAACCATGTTGAAGGAGAACTTGACCAGCCATGAAGCTATAAATCCAGAAGCTCCAGTCGCGCACCACCTTTCCTTCTCCACTACTCATCTTCTTCATGATTTCTCACCCTTCACCCTCAAATCATCTTTATCCACCTTTCTACGCTTGCTGTTTATAGAGAGATTATACAATATACAGAGAGAGAAAGTGACATGAATCGGACGCTTATACGAAATCAAACTGCAGGCGTATGCAAATGCGTCAGTGTCCATACGCTGCTTGGTCACAGTCAAGCTTTTTATTCCACAATCAAACTGCAGGTGCGCGGATGCGTCAGCTTCTGAACCTCCTTGTTCACGATCTGCCCAATGCTTTTCATTCCACAAAAATATCCATTTTCTTTTTTTTGACATCTATTACATTCCATCGTTGTATTTTATTACTTATATGGACTGAGGTGTAAACTAGCTCATAAAATATTAAGATTATTTGAGTAATGTCGAGTTAAGTTCGAATTCGAGTAACTATCGAATTTCATTTGAGATTAATTGAGTTAAGTTCGGTCGAGTAACTTATCGAGTCTAGTTGCTCTGACCTCAAAATTAAACTGCTATTTTATCGGCGATTTTGAGTATAATTATTTATTAATTTTTAGTGAATTCAAGTTTTATCATAATGAGTTCGAACAGCTAGACAATTTTTCGAATCTAGACTATTTTTCGAATCGAGTTTCTAACATTTGAAAAAAAAGTTCGATTGTGTTCGAGCTTTGAGTTTTTTATTTGAGTCGAGTTTTCTATTACACCCCTAATAGGAACTCAGATTTTTTTGACATCACTTTGTGTTCCATCATACCATACACCCATTCATCCCTGTACCCCTTGAGGCGGCTTTCTTTTTTTATGGCCATGGTTCTCCTATTCATGACGGTATTTTTAAGTGTTTTTTGCATGTTCAGGATGAAATGCTTTTGCCAAATCCTATAGAAGTTTTTCTAATCCATTTGTTTTTTTTTTTAAATCCCATAACAGTTGCAGTTTTTTTATAACACCCACATATGAACTAGAAAATATCGTTAATGGTTTGGTCTATAAGGTACAAGGTTTCAAAATTTTAAGTAAATAGGATAGAGTTTAGAATTTGAATAAAACAAAGCACTTGCAACTCCATTGGCTGATAAAGTGCTGGGGTTTATTGGTCAAATTATTTTTTTATTCAACAGTAATTAACAAGTGGGGTTCCAGTCAGCATATTGTTCCCTTTATTTTGGAATGGTTAAGCAGGCAATCACTGAATGAAGTAAATGGATCATTCTCTTCCCAGTCAGTTTATGACGGCTAAAAGACAATGAGGCAGTGAATAAGGTGACTTGATTAAAAGACCCTTTGAAACATGAATTTTGGAAATCCAACCCTTCATCAGAATTTTGACTACATTTTGACAAAAAATACCCTCATTGTTTTTTTTTCTTTATGCAAAAATAACCATTACACATGTAAATACATAAAGGACAAGGATATTTTTGTTTAAACTAAGTTATTTTTCAAGAAAAAGCATGGGAAGGGTTAAATTTACAAATTTTGGCTTATTTGATATCTTTTAACCAAATATTTCATACTGGTGTACATTTATTTTGCTGTTGAGCAGAAGCTGAAGCAGAGAAGCAGAAGTTGCTGCTTTTACATGTGTTGATCTTATTTTGGAGGCTCGTAGATATCAGGAATTGCTTAGTTTGAACATATTGGATGATATATGACTAGCACACACATAACAGGAAATTGCAAAAATGCCATTTTCTTGTGATTTATTTGCATGGCTATACCATGTCTTAGAAACTGACCAAGTTCTTCTCCCTCAAGCTTTCCACAGTGTCCTTCAGGCTCACCTCCAGAGGAGTGAAGTCGATGCCCAGACTTTTAGCTTTCTCCTGAGACACCATATGAGTTGGTTCGTAAGGCTTGTCATCTGCGCATCTGCCACAGATGAAACAAAAACACAATCCCCACTTCATCTCAGAATTTCTTAATCAATCAGCGAAACAAATGATATTGAAGAAAGAAAACTCCTCAAGAACTCGACCGCAAGTAATATTTATTAGCCCATCAAAGAGTAAAAAGACTGATCTCAAGAGCACTAATGAAAAACCTTACTTCTCAGGTAGGTTTAAAGCAGGGTAGAGCTTGTGCAAAATCTTCATTGTCTCAGAACAGTGCAAAATGCTCCCTACCAAACAGTATCTGCCACTAGCTGCCGGAAGCTCATATGCTTGAATATGTGCCATGGCAACATCTGTATCAGCCCACCGTTCTGTTTTATTGGGATATGTGTATCTCCTGCCAGAAACAAATTTCCAGACATTTATGGCACAAGTATTTCTAAGTGTTAGTGTACTCAAAAGTGTCTGTTTCTGTTGCCTATTTAAGTTCAATGTGCAATTTGGTCAGTGATAATTTTATGTTAACCCAATGGTCGCTAGTTCAAGTTCCTCAAGGCCACGGTTTTACAGTGGATTAAACTCGAGGCCCCCATGGGGGATAGTCGAAGTCTGTATGGCCCAGTAGACGTACAATATCAAAATAAGTTTTAACTTCCATTATTTTATGATCATGGAAAGAAGAATCCACCACAGTTTTGATAGTCTGAAAGTATACAGATAGAAATTTTGAAGCACACGTCTTACCTTGACTGTTTTTCATGAAAAGGAAGGCCTAAGGTGATACAATCCAAACTTAACAAATATACTCCTTATTTATATGAGATTTATGTAATGGTAGAGAGTACAAATGCCGACAATATTTTGTACAAAATACATTTCTTGTTTCATAGGAAAGATCGAACATTTCTAAAGCAGCACAACAAACTTCTGTGGTTATCGAAGCATTAGACAAAACAACGATCGACAAGCCCTCATCCTATTAGCTTGGGCCGGATCAGTGAATCAAAAGTACAACCATCAAAGCAGAGAGGTTTAATTTATGACCAACTCTCATCCTAGTGGCAACCCACACTAATAATTTAAGCAGATACAGGGGATGTCAGTTGGAGGCAGCACAAACCATAAGCCAAAGGCAGTTGGCTAGTAAGGAAAAGAAACCATATTAGCTATACAGTTAAGTAGTATTGATTATAGTAGCGTTATGAATAAAGTAATAATATTTCCTAAAACTAGCACACATATGATTCTAAATGTTTAAAAAATCTCAGTGAAATACTAAAAAAAAAAGGTTATTAGAAGTTCCTTAAAAACACTGATCAAGTGCGTTGCACATGAGCAACTCACTTGCAATGGGGTTGGATGAAGGGAATGACTACTTAATGTCAATTAAGTTTGTTGATCCACAGTAATAATTTATATTGGGGTTGATAAGAAGGATTAATCGGTTATTCGAGAAGTTATTCCCTTAGCTTGAATTCGTATTCAAATATATCTCAAGTTCAAGATAGTAATTGCAATGACATGCTTTGAGTCCTTTCACAGTCTGAGGGTCATTCAAACCAGATGGGCTTAGGATGCAAAAAAAAAATATCTATATCTAATCTCATATGCATATACTCTATATAAGTAGGTCAATGACATAAAAATAAAATACATCTATATATAATCTCATAAGCATATACCTATGAAGTGACTCAATGACATAATGATGATGACCACAGGAGAGAACAAGTTTTACTGTTAGAAGATTAAGTAGCATCTGTAGTCCTTTTATGTGGAATTGTGGAAATCTTGGGGCAGTTTTAAATTTCTGGGTTTCCAGTTGGAGAGTTGTTGGATAAATTGATAGAACATCGATGTTTTAAAAGCAGTTATTGAACTGGAAAAGTTCTTACATTGAGTTTAATGGTTGGAGCCGACGGTCGAACTAGTAATTTTCATAAAATATAATTTTATTTTATTAAGATTTAAAATAATATTTATTTTCGTATTTATATAAATAAATTAATATTTTATATTTCATTACATAGGGTATGAATACTATTTAAATATAAAAGAATATGGAAAATAGAAGAAATTTTAAAAATTCTATTATATTTGTAATATGAAAACTTTTCATCAACCTCCCTTGTAAGAAATTTCCTTGCATAAATATTCATATACTGATGCCACATCAGGAAGAGTATAAAGGACAGCAACAGCTATAAATAAGTCATCCATTCATATAAGGGCCTCACACATGAGAGGCTGGGCGTTCTTGTTGGCTATTTGACCTGCTGCTGCATTTAACTTTACAGTGTGGAAGATAGTGGGCTCCAATTGTCTAGAACTCTTGTCGGTTTAAGAAGCTCCAACCGCTGATTTGATGAATAGTCCATGCCATGAACGAAAGGATAGTCAGTCCGTCCCCACTTTTTTAAAACACTAATACTATCAAAATATTGATGTGGATTGTAGCGGCTGCATTGATATTGAAATAGAAAAGGAGATTCGAGACTTCATTGATATTGAAATAGAAAGATGTAGACATGTTATATTCATCAACTGTTGAAGAAAATTCTTTTAGTGGCACTGTGAAGCTCCTCCACACTTAGATTAAGAGTGCAAATAAGAGAGTAATCAAATCACCAACCCAGGATGCATCGTAACCATGTCAATCCCATTCTCCTTTGCAAACTTCCAAGCAGCTTCCTCAGCTAACGTCTTTGCAACCATATACCACAGCTAATAAAACCCATATTTTTTAAAGCATATAGTGAGAAGCATTTCCAGAAGATAATGGATAAACCCAAGAAAAATCAATAGGAGGAGGCTATGCAGACATACAAACATTAAAACAAATTAGATATGTGACAACAGTTGCTATCCCTATATCCCTAGAAAAAATGGACCTCTATTTTGCCAACCCTTGTTGTTTCTGTGCCTGCCCATTGTGTTTAACTGGACAGTAAGACAATCAGAGATTAAAATCCATCCATTCATACAATAGCCAAATTAGAGTTCTACTTAATTTTTGTTTGAGGAATGTGACCATGGATCAGACAGGCGACAGCCACCAACACCGTTTCAATATTAGTGAATAATAATACATACATGGAATGGGATTATTTAGTCTAGGGAGAGGGGCTTAGTTAAAATACAAAAGAGCTACTAACCCTTCATTCTATTGTGTTATTTAAACCCACTCAGCTAGTCGGATAAGTGTAAAAAAGAAGGCATGACTAATTCTGAACTATTTCTGCAGGTTAAAAGAAGTGAAACCATGAAAAGGCAACATTTTGTGCTGAACAAACAAGAACATGGGGAAAGAGAAAGGATGTGTGATGGGGTTATCTTGTATAAGCACTCTTGATTTCTCACAGAGAAAACTGGATCAGAAACCAGCTTTCATCAATTAGCACATCAGGAGCTGAGGTTTCCCGCTGAATGCACCAGTTACAGATGACGCGCCACTCACTCTTTTGACAGGGAACTTTAGCACAAGATCTAGGAACATTCATTGTTCTTGCGTTGGGTCAATTAGTTGTGCCTGAAACACAGAAACAGATCAAACGAAGCTTACATAAGTAGTCCAATGAAGCTAAGCTGATAAAAGCTAATAATCATACACAGAAGCAAACATCAGTCGCTAAGTATATGGAGCATAGAATATGCTCCTTGATTGTATTCATTCTTAACGAAATCAGCATTCACTACCACTGGATCAGTTTTTTCGCAAGAACACACATAGAAAGAAGAATCCAGCAATGATTAGATTAGTAAGTACTTCAATATCAGTAACTATTAGAAAGCAATAGATGTAATGCCAAATTTTACACTACATGGATGAAAAATATTGGATAAACCTGGGGATCATCAACTATCATAATAACTGGGGATGTTGCATGAAATAACATTGCATCCATCAACCACAGAACAAAGGATCCTTCTTCAAGTAAGTCTGCTTTGAACAAATGAAGCCTTTTAGCACTCCTTCATGCAAGCAAGTGTTCTGTCTTCTTTGTATCATTCAGGGATATATACAAACTTGCATCGTGAATGAAGAAGAAGAATGAAAGCTTTACAACTTATTTTAATATTAAGAAGTTCAATTATGCCCTTCATAGAAGAAGTGAGGATTGTTAAAATAGATGAGGAGATAGGTGAGCCTCATTTTCTCAATAGAAATGAGAGCTTTAAAGATCATTTCTTTTTCTTTTTAATAGGTAAGAAAATACAGTGAAATACTAAAAGGTGACCTCAAGGAATACAAAAAGTTAAACAAATCTATACACCCATCAAAAGACAAAGGCCCTGTTTAGTAGGTAGAAAATTTTCTGTTTTCTGTATTCAAACTTTTCGAAAACAAGGAAAACGCGTTTGGGCCATTTAGAATAAGACTTAAAACAAATTGAAAACAGCAAAATAAATTCACTATTTTCAACATTTTATATACTTAATCAGAAAATGCAAGTTTCCGGTTTTCCTGTTTTCTAATTAAATTCAACCAAAATGGGGTTGAAAATGAAAACGTATTCAACAAAATTCAAGTACGAAACGTATTTTCTCGAAAAATGAAAACTAAAGACAATACATCGAAAATTTTCATATTCCACCTTTGACAGCCGAAAATTTTCGCTAACCAACCACAAAAGCGAACCAAGAGTGCGGGCATAAAAAAAACCAACTCTAAGGACAACCTAACTAGTCAACAAAAGAACTGGGGAGAAAGGATAAACATCTATAGACAACTTGGCTCACCAAAGAGAAAAAAATGAAAAGGAACTAAAGACTTAGGATGACAGCCTATAACCATCAAAATGTCAATTTGTTTCAGATAGCAAACACTGTACAAAATAAAAGCAAAAGAACTGCCCTCCTTTTTTTTTCTTTTTTTTCTTTTTTTGCTTTTTCCCCACAAAAGATCCATGTCAGCTGGTTATAGTTTAGACAGCAGCACCCAAACAACCTCTACAAGCCAAAAGAACATACTCCATAAAACTTTTGTTCTTAAGCAATGTAGAAGAAGATGATCAACCATCTCTACTCTTCAAGGAACAAGTAGCATCTATCACAAGCTCCACCCCTCCCTTTTGCACCATATCCAAAGTTAAACTTTATCCCCAAGTTACCCTTCAAGTGAAAAACATTTTGCTTGCACCTTGCACCTCCCAAATGCCTTTATAAAAGAAAAGAGAACATTCTTCCCATTCTAATGTGTGTAGTAAAAGGACCTGATCGAATTTCATCATTTTGGTTTAATCAAGCCACCAAATCCTCCACATCTCCATACACCCTCTTCTACTCAATCTGATATACAACTTTCCACCACTCACTACCTCCTAACCATTTTTTTTTTTTTGATCATGAAAAATGATATTATGGGAGCATGAAAGTTCTCAGAGCATACGTGACGTGGACAAAAAGGAACCAACCAAACAAGAAACAAAAGCCAAAAAACTACCCATCGGGCCTAACCGCTAGGAATCCCACAATGTGACTGGTTATTATCCCTATACACGTTAGCCCAAGCACACAGATTGGTTACAAAGTTAGCTTTACTTTTTGGTCGGGCAGCCTCTTGTTCGAACACCAACCTATTTCTACCACCGTAGCCCAAAATAGGCACAAAGGTGCAGCCAACCAGATTCTTTTACATGACCACGGCGCTCACAAGCTGTGGCAGGTGAAGCACCGATTGCGGAAAGACCCAACTAGTTCCAATGATTGACAAAAAAAGATTCCACAACATTTTAGCACTTTTACAATGGATCAGTAAGTAGTCTATATTCTCCTCATCCTCCTCGCACATAAAGCATCTATTTGCAGGGTCATTCCTGACGTTTGAGCTGGTCCAAAGGTGAAATACTTTGCAGTAGCTTCCCAAGCAAAGACTCCAATTTTTGGAGAGGAACAACTGGATTCCAAATCAGACAATAGGGGAACTCAAAGGCGGGGGAAGGGTCGAAACCTTTATACATACTCTTTACCGAGAATCCTTTTTCCTTGTCATTTTTCAATAGGAGCTTGTCCTCACCCGATGGGCAGTAGATAAACTCATGAAGGGTATGAAGGAATCTTGCAACCTCCTCAATCTCCCAATCATCGAGAGGTCTTAGGAAAGTTGGGGACCAACTCCCAACCCCCCTATCTCTATCCCAAATGTCCACAATCTTGGCCTCTTTGTTTAGCGCCAAATTGAAAAGAGAGGGATATCTAGAACACAGGGCCTCCTCTCCACACCAAACATCTTTCCAAAAATTGATCCTCCTACCATCCCCTAGGGAGAAGACCGCATTTTGGAAAAAACTGGGCCATTCTTTCTAATTTCCTTCCATAAACTAGTCCCATATCCTCCTCGAGGTCGCGGTATCACCGACCATGGGACTCACCAAATTTCTTGATAACTTTTCTCCCGGCGAATTTGTCGTTGGCAAACCGCCAATTCCGCTAGCGAGCAACGCCTTGTTCATCTTCGAGAAAGCACATCCTGATGCCCCTTTTCTCTTTCGGTGCACACGGTGGCCCGAAACACAAAGAGACTTTCTTATCAAAATTAAGCTATCCCAAAAGCGTCTTTGAATCCTTTCCAATCTAGCACACACCTTCAGGAGAGCTCGGAAAAGAGAGAGATGATAAATCCGTTTGGACAGGAATACGGATGAGTGTAGCCTCCGCCCTTTGAAATGTCTTGAATCTTCGGGATGCCAATCTCTTGAAATCTTTCTTCTCTTTTTGAATCCCAAACACTAAGTACTTTATGTTTGGCTCTAGGGAAACATGTAGGTCGTGGGAAGGGAGCCCGACTTTGCAACGCCAAACTCTGAGGACTAACTCCTCCATATTAGCCACTGGACCAATGGGGAGGATTTCACTTTTGTTTAGATTTATTGTCAAACCCGAAACCGCTTCGAACCACATCAGAATCCAGCTTATTAACTTTAATTCATCATTGTCAGCCTTTCAAAAGAGTAGTGTGTCATTGGCATAGAGGAGGTGGGAAATAACCAGCTCTTCCCCTCTCCCATCAGCAATCTTGGAACCCGAGTTTCCATCGGTAGCGATTTGCGAGGCCGAAGCAGTTTCCATTCCGATGGCCAATGAGAGGTAAGGGGATAGGGAATTAAGCCTGTCTCAAACCCACCCCAGAGCTAGGAAGAAGCCATTAGGATAGTTGATAAGGACAGAGAAGGAAGTTGTGGAAATGCACCATTTGATCCAGCTCATCCATCGGCTCCCGAATCCCATCTTACCCATGGCCTGGTACAGGAACTCCCAACTGATGGTGTCGTAGGCTTTTTCTATATCCAGTTTGCAAATCAAACCACGCTCCTTCCTTCTCAGGGATGAGTCCACTATCTCATTGGCAATCGTACTTTGCCTCCAATCGGCGCCTACACCAAAGGCATTTTAGGACTTAGAAATTACCTTGTCCAAGACTCTCTTGATTCTGTTGGCCAACACTTTTGTCAAGATCTTGTATAAGCCACCCACAAGGCTGATTGACCTTAAGTCCTTGAAATCCTCCACAGTTTGTTTCTTGGGGATCAATACCAGGAAAGTCGCATTTAGATGTTTAACAAATCTACTCTGTTCATGAAACTCCTTGAAAAAACCTAGAACTTCATTTTTTTACAAAGTCCCAACTGAAAGACCAAAGAAATTTAAGAGAAGCCATCGGTCAGGGGAGTCTTTTCATTGTTTAAGACACGAAATAGTGTCGATTTCCTCCTGCGAAAACATTTCCTCCGATTCATGACTTCCTCATACCGATCTCGCAGGGCAAAATCGGGAAGGAGGGCGCCATCCACCGGTAGAAAGCAAGTTTTGGAATGCATTCACGAGACCTTCCTTGATCTCAGCCTCCTTATCAAGCTTTCTGTATTGATATTGATGCTTTTAAGGCAATTTCTTCTCCTGTGAACATTAGCCATCCTATGAAAGAACCCCATATTCCTGTCCCCTTCTTTTAACCAAGTCTCTTTGGATTTTTGTCTCCAGGAGGTCTCCTCTATCAGGGCCCAGCTCTTGAAATCATCTCTGGCCTTAGCGCGTTCCTCGGCTTCCTCGAGTCCCAGACCCCTTTCCTTCTCAAGCTCATCCCAGAAACTCACCCTACGAAGAGCATCCTTCTTATTGGTCTCAACTTTACCAAAAACTTCTCTGTTCCAAGTCTTGAGTAAACCTTTCAGGGCTTTTAACTTTGCAAAGAGGATGAAACTGAATGACCCGTAAAACTGAAGATTCTGCCACCACCCTTTTAGAATCTCTTTGAAACCCTCATATTTCAGCCACATTAATTCAAAACGAAAAGGGGAGGGTCCCGTTCTAACACCCTCGTTGTCGACGCAATGGGGAGATTATCGAGGCTGATGCAGGCGGCGTCACGGGTCATACTGTTGCATTGGCTCTTCCGATCTAGAGAGACAAGAAATCTGTCTAAGCGGAACATTGATCTACCATTGGAGGCATACGCCAAGTGTAATGCCCTCACACACGAGAGAGGAAGGTCTCTCAAACCAAGTCATTGACACGTCGAGAAAACCTTCCCATGGTGTTGGAAATCCTACCACCCTGCAGATCTTTCGTTGGAGAAAGATACTCATTAAAATCGCCTTGACACACCAGGTTCCCCCAAAGGCCCCTGATTGAACCAGCTCTTCCCAGAAAGATTCTCTAAGCCTCTTCTCAATCGGGCCATACACCCTAGAAAAACCCATTAGGCTTAGATCTTCATACATTCCACAAACAAGCAAGAAAGCCGAGGCGCACTTACAGAATCTACCATACTGATTCTTCTTTTATCCCAAAGAAGAAGAATACCACCCGCGGACCCCTCGGCATTCAAAGCTCTCCAGTTCAGGAACCGGCCCACCCCAAGGCTACGTGCCATAACATTATTCATTTGTTGGACCTTAGTTTCTTGGAGGCAAACTAAGTCCACCCTATTAGATCTGAGAAAACTCTTGATTACTCTCCTTTTGTCCGGGTCATTCACGCCTCTAACATTCCATGAAAGAATTTTAATCTTCATTTTTAACTTTAGAAGTAGATTCCCCCTATCCCTTCCGCCTTCCCTGCTTGTCTTCTTCCCATTATAATTAATTGTCCACTTCAGTTTTCTTAATTCCACTTCAGCTCTTTAATGATATTAGGCATCCCTTTCCCTTCTTAGGGGATTTTGTGCATTATTAGTTTCTCAATAATTTCGTAATCTCCTTTTCAAACCCTTAGTGGGACAGTAGCTAAATTTAAGCGAGAGCTTGACTTTTTCCCATCTCTCGTAAGTCTAGAGCTCTGATGACTCATTTTGGGCCTCATACCGTCCTTTCGCCCATTTGCTTGAACCCCTCCCTTCTTCAGTGCTGGCACGAGAAAAATCCACTCCCCATTCCCTACAGTCGGTCGCCACCACCGCCCAATGGTTCAAGTCATAACTTCCCAGGTGATACCCCCGGGCGAAATGTCCCTTTGGTAGCGAGGGACGGTAAACGAAATAAGGAAGAAGTGGGTTGTTCGAAGGTTGTCATCGTACTGTGAATTTTAGGGCAGTCAGTTTCTGTTATGATCCTCTCTGTTTTCGCCAACTTCCCAATTGTGTGTGTCGTTCCCCTCGATGCCATCAGAGCATTTGTAGTTTGGTTGCAGGGGAGACCTTAGCAATGACTCATTTCGGTGACCCCATTTTCCCGCGCTACCGCTCTGGTAGGCCTGAGAGCCCAACTCATGAAGAGAGGAACTAATATTGGGTGTTAGGCACGGGCGGATTCGATTGGGACCAGGCGATCCATACGGGCTCGGCCCGACTCGGGAGTCATTCATACTTTGGCGACCTTGATCGGTGAAACAATTGACGGAGCAGAGAACCTCCTTTTCTTGATGCGTTGTGGATCCCGCGCCTTGCTTTCAGCGGCATGGGCCACGTCCTGCGAACTTCCCGGGCGATACGCTTTGGGGTTCCTTTGTCCTTCAGCATGAAGTGTGTCGCCTTCATCCTCGGGCTTGATATCGATGATCTCTCCTCTCGATAATTTGGAATCAGGCATGCTGATCTCCTCGACTCGGTATTAAACCTTCAAAGCCACCAACGGGAAGGGAAAGGGGGTTGGTGTCTTCCCTCCAGAAGAATCACCTTCTTCCCCTCCGATATTCGAATCTACAGAGATCAGAGCGTCTCTCGGAACCTTACCGTAGTTTAGATCCCGATCCGAGTCGTAAAGAGAGCTTTCCTTTTCATCGATCTGACTTCCTCTTACTTCCCTCGACATCCTTCTCACCTTTCTGAACGCGCCCCCTTTTGAGTTGTTATCCTTTCTTTGCCCTAGATTTTGTGTTGGCCGCTTCTTTTGGCAACCCTCCTCTTCGACCCCCGAAGTATCAGTTTTTTGAAGATCGGCGAGGGTGGGGTTCCACGTTGCCCATTGCTTTCTCTGACATCCCGCGTATACGATGGCCACGATGCGCCAGGCAAAAGCGTCTCAATGGACCTTGCTGCTTTCCCCTTGTGACGTGGGCTTTAGCCCACCAAGACGCCTTGAAGACCACTTGGGCTTTGGCCCACCTCGTCCCCACGATGAAGGCCTAGGTTGCGTCTCGAGATGTCTCTTGGTAATTTGGGTCCCTCATCTCTCCGCCTCTCCCCTATAATGTTTGGAATTTCACTTTGGGATATGGGCCCCTCCCGGTGATCCCAACGCATTTTAGATCTTGATACGAGCCACGCCACGTCCCACTTTTGTCTTGATCTGCTTTGTTGACCATATCCCCTTTGCTCCTCTCGGAGAATGGGCCTCGTTGCTCCCCTTTCTTCAGTCACGCGCCCAACGGCGCGTATCTTTCCTTCATCTTCCACTCTAAGATTCGTCATGTCTGTTTCTCTTCTATATCTGCGAGGATACACCTCCGTTACCCTTGGTTGGATCTCCCACCATAATTGGAGTTCGTAACCGGCCCACTTAAGCAGTTGGATGTAGGTCTTCCGTTCCGTTTGCAGGGTTCTTGAAGATTCTTCATTAGGCTTGTTTCCTTATCCATGGCTAAAGCCTCCACAACTATCTCAGGTGTTACCAAAATTTCTTCTTTCCCACGAGGTGTAGGGTAAACCAACCACTCTTATCCAAGCTTCTTGGTCTTAGCCTTTACTTCGTCGCGAGCCAGTTAGCCAGTCACCGTTCCAAAAGCAAAACTTCCCCTACCAGATCAGGCTACATTCTCCGGCGGTGATACGCCTCTTAGTCAAATCAAACCCTTGAAGAATAGGTTGATTTAAAGGATGAAAGAACATATTCCTTCAACCTCCACGCCTTCGCAGCTGACTTCCACCTGCAGAAGATATCGTGTTTGTTGCTGGCTGTGACTTCCAGCTTCCCACCACTCGTCTTTTAGCCACCCCGAAATCCTTTTAATATGCAATCGCTAATATCCGACCATAATGCATCGATAATTTAGGATGCCCTTGTATCCGCACGTGGCTAACTTTTTATTTGATCCCCATCAGTTCTCGATCTTCCCGAGGAGATTGATGGGTCTTGGCTTTCTTTTTACTCCACTTCCTTTACCTTGAATCATATCTTGCAATGCCTCTCCCTACTTGAAGTCCGTCAGTTTTACGAGCCGTTTCGCCCGGAAAACGAGGTGGGTGCCTTTTACCATCTTCATCGGCTTAGCAGAAGCCTGATGTAAACGCCAATGGCGTTTTCCTTTGATTCCAGACTGTACCTCCTTCCATTCTCCCACCATTCCACACCTCCGCTAATCTTTCCTACCTCCCTTCTAAAGGACTCAACTCCCTTGAAGAGGATTCTTACCCCTTCTTCTCTAAGCCCAGTCCAAGAGAAGCCAGACCCTTCGTCTTTTTTACATTATGGTCTGCACCTTTCTGCCTTCCCCCTATACCTTGATCTCGAAAGACTTGGAGTCGACGGAGAACCATCTCTGTCCGAATGGAGCGATCATTAACCCTCAATTTGAAATCATTCAAAGACCTTCTTGACAATTTGAGAGAAAGAGAGAGTGGCAGCAGCAAAGTGTCTACCATTATTAGTAACTTCTTTTTCAAAACACGATTAAACTTGACTAATCCACATCGAGCCTAATGCACATAACTACATGACCATTAGTGCAAAAAACATCAGTAATGTGAAGTCATTGAAATATTAACAAGGATAGGAACTAAAGACGTCAGAGGAAACCAGAAGAGCCCAATCTGTCTTATTGCCTTGTTGACTTCTAATAAAGCCAAATAACTGTACACCGAATTACATTGATTCTCTCCTAGGAAGCAGAACATTAATCCAAATATATGGCCAGTTTGCAGTTCATTCATCTGAAAGTGTTTTCAAGAATAATTCTCCCAAAACAAGAAGAGCTCAACATTTATGGTTTGGGTTCGATCCTAAACCAATCTCCTTAAGTGTCTTGTAATACCGTTTGATCATAGGACTCTTCTCACCCTTCATTAAAGGCAAAAATTTTCACAAGAGTAGCAGTAATTAATAAGGAAAATGTGCAGGATCTGAGATGTATTGATTCGGACAGTGTCTGAAATAATTTCTAACAGGATATTAAAGCTGAGTACTGAAAATTAGGACAACACAAAGAACTGAGAACTGAAAATTCACTTTGAATCATAGATTAAACTTCTGAAAAAGGAAAAAAAAGGACAAAGACCCATCAAACTACCACTCAATCTAAGCTTCAAACCGACAAATAACGGGCCACCCACTTGCATAAAACAAAACATTATGCTTGAAAAGTACCGAAACAATAAAGAAAGAAGAAAATTGGGGGTAAAATCAAGTGGTGTTCGGGAATGAGAAATTTTGTAAATGGGGAGAGAACTGACTTGGGTCTCGGGCACAATGGCTTTGACGGTGTAGCCGCGTTCGAGCAAGAGCTTCACCAGCCATGAGGCAAAGTACCAGGAAGCTCCAGTCACACACACCACCCCTCTCTCCTTGCCCGCTCATCTCTCTCCCACTCAGTCACTGTAGTACTGAACATATTCTAGGGATCGGTGGAGGAATTTATCATATTTCATATCAACCGCCCGCGCCGCCCAACCCAAATTGGACTTTGGCTATAAGATGGGCTCTTTTTTTTTTTTTAATTTGAATATTACGTACTAAAAACCAAGGACAAAAAAATCAGTTTTTTCGGTCAAAAAATCCGTTATCGGCTGGAACCGAAGAGATATTGGCAACCGATAATCAGTTGAGAAAAAAATCGGTAGAAAATCAGTAAAATCATTGAAATTTCGATGAAATTTCGAAATTTTATCTCACGCGCGCATATGTTATAATTTCTGAAAAATATCGGTAAATATCGGAGATATATTGGTAAATATCAGTAAATATCGATAAAATATCGGTAAATATCGGAGATATATCGGTAAATATCAGCTATTTTGACTTAAATCAAATCCAACGGTTAAAATTAAATCACAAATGTTTTTGACAATCGATGACTATTTTATTTCCAAAAAAAATTACATAAATCTGCAAATACATTACAATTTCTTTAAACTCATGCATACACATCAAGCTCCATTTAACTCTCAAATTATTTTTTCTTTGTGATTTATTTCAATATTTTGAAGATATTGTTATGAATATTGTCTTGATCAAGATGAGATCCCTTCATCAAATAATGTAATAGAGTCACATCAGTCTTCATTTTGGTTTTAAATGACTATTGTAATGTAATTTCTCGATAAATTATAATGAATATTATTTTCAATAGTGTACATTTTCTTATTTATGTCTTTTTTATAGTTCAATAAAGTATTTTCGTGAATTTAAGTATTTTTGTTAATTTTCGCGCTAGATATTTTTCAAAATATCCACCCGATATTACCGATATATCCGTAAAATCAAATACCGATATATCGTAATTACCGATATTTTGTTCTTGTTAAAAACTATGAGGATAGCTCAATTATCATAAGACGTTGGGGTTGGGTTATCCACTGATCACTAGTTTGAATCCCCTCAGAATAATCGAAGGATTTACCCGATTTTAATTTCAGGTTATGCAAGGCACCGTGATGGATGATGTAAAGGTTTAGGCAAATTAGAGATAAGTTTGTGGTAGTTTAAGGGTATAGGATATAACTTTGAAGGGTAGTTGACATGTTTGGTTTCAAAGGTTATAAGATTTATTTGGGGTTCATATAAATGGGATTAAGGTTTAGAATGAAAAAATTTAGGTTTGGAAATGTCCGGATTTGATTTGATGCAAAATAGCCTTATTTTGAGCTATTTTACGATTTTTAGGTTTTTTTAAGGTAGGTTAGGACTTTGTTCGAATTTAGTGTTTCTCTAAGGTTAGGAATGATGGTTTTTTATGGTTTCTAAAGTGAAACAAGGTTTTTGTTAGAATATGTCTCAAATTCCTACTTAGTATTAATTCTTTTTTGTAAATAATATTTTATAGAATGATTCATATTTGTTATATTATTGTAATGTTAGGTTTCATATAGAATAATGAAAGTTTTTAGAATATCCTATAAATATTATGAGTCCTGAGAAGAAAAATTATGAGAGAGATTTGGTGTGTATAGTGTAGGTTTGAAAGATTGAGAGTTTATGAGTATTTTTCTCGATGTTGTGGGCATCCTGGGTTTATGATTTTGTGATTTTTCTAGTCGTCAAATGCTTTGAAATCTTCTAATATTGATTCTACATGTTTTCAGAATAGTGGAAATATTACTCTCTCATCCGTGTATGTAGGCATAATTGGTCGAACCATGTTAAAACCTCTCATGCATTTTTATGATGATTTCTTTATCTTTGTGTTCTTGAATTCATACTATTGTTCATCAAAGCTTTTAATTTATAACAAATGTCATTAGAGCTTCAAGTAGAAGATATTTGGAATAACAAAAAATTTTAAAGCACACAAAATAAAGATTAAAGGAATTTCAGTTCAAGGTAGAGTCGATTACTCTCTTATCAAGATGTGATGGAATTTTATCCAAGGTAGAGATTGTTAGAATATGTCTCAAATTCCTATTTAGTATTAATTCCATTTTTGTAAATAATATTTTATAGGATGATTCATATTTGTTATGTTATTGTAATATTATGTTTTCTTATAAAATAAGGAAAGCTTTTAAGAATATCCCTATAAATATTATGGGTCACGAGAGGAAAAGTTATGAGAGAGATTCGGTGTGTGTAGAGATGTAAGGGTTTGAGAGATTGAGAGTTTTATGAGGCATTTTCTCGGTATTGTGGGCATCCTAGGGTTTTGTGATTTTGTGATTTTTCCTAGTCGTCGTAATACTTTGATACTCTAATCTTGTTCTCTGTGTTTTCAAGAATAGTGAAAATATTCTCTCTCATCAGGGATATGTAGACATAATTAAGTAGAACCGCATTAAAACTATAGTGCATTTTATGATTATTTCTTTGTCTTTGTGTTCTTGAATTCATACTATTGTTCATCAAAACCTCCACAGTTATAATAGTTTTTTGAAAGGTTTTAAAAGTATGGAACAAGATTTATAAAATTTTGGGTTGAGGTATAGAAAGGTGAAATAGGAGGTGATGAGATTAGTGTACGTTATAGTAGGATAGATTGGGTACTTGCTACAACTTAGGAATCCACCAGAGATAAGATGCCATAAACTTCGACACTCCACCGCCAGGGAATCACCCGAGATAAGCAGAGCAAGATATCTTAATTCGAAGATAAGTAGGGATAAAAGCAGCGAGCTAGTCACTCAAGGGAATCCACTTAAGAGATAAAAGAACAAAAGAGAACTCTTAAAAAAAGAAATCTGAAAATATTATTAAACTTCTAATTGATAATCAAAAGACTACATTATGAGAGGTATATATAGGCCTCTATACTTTCTAAATCAAATAAGCAGCTCCTACTTTGACTTGAAAAACAAGACTTTCTAATTTAAATAAAATAACTACTAAAAACAAAATTTTCTAAAATAAAGCGACTCTAAAATAGCAATAAGACTCCAAATCATGCCTTTGGGTTTCCTGACCTCCCAAATTCGAATTTTCCATAATCAATATCAAATTCCCAATTGTTATTGTAGTGCCCTTGCATCAATCCCCATGGTTGGGAGAAAGACACCCTCAAGTCGTCACCACGGAAATAAGATCTCAAATCCTTGACGTGGATATGAGTAGATATTATAGTCATCAGACAACTCCAACTTGTAAGCATTATCTCCAATTTTCTTCATAATCTAGGAAGGACCATCTATTCTTGTGCTCAACTTGGAACACCTCTTTATCAAAAACCTCTCTTTTATCAAGTGTAACCGAATCCATCCTCCTGGTTCAAATACCAACCTTTGATAACCTTTATTTGCTTGTTTTTCATATTTCTTCTCTCTTTGCCCTATGTTGAATCTTACTTCCTCATGGATAAAAAAGTTGTTGAAATCTTGGCAATCAAAACACATTCTCTAAGATCCACCTTTTTCATGCACCAACACAGTAGGAACCACATAAGAACTTTTACTCTCTTGAATAAGCCCTTTGTCAAGCAAATCATCAACTTGTGTTTTAAGTTCTTCATGCTCCTTAGGGCTCATTATAAGGATGACATTAGGAAAACCAAACCCGGGTATAAGATCTATTTGATGTTGAATGTCCCTCATAGATGGCAACTTATGTGGTATTTCCTCAGGCACAAGATCCATAAATTCCTTTAGAATTGGTTTCACTTTTCTGAATTTCCTTTTTCATTTTCGATTTCTTCAACAACCAAAGATGTCAATCTTAAACATCTTTGATTTCCAAATCAAAATTTGACAGTAGTGAACTCTTCACCTCGTCTTCTTGGACATGGTTAAATTCGACTACTTCTTCAACATCCAACTCAGATTTTGATGATAGTGAACTCTTCTCCTCATCTTCTTGGACAAGGTTAGATTTGACTACTTCGTCAACATCTTCTTCCTTAGCCTCATCTTCCTCCATCAGGGCAACCACATTTCGAATAAGACATTCAAAAGCAATACGCCCGAACCCTTGTCACTTATAAGACCTCTTTGACTTAGAAGTTGATTCATGTTGCGACTTATGCCTTTAGCTTTTTACTTAGGTTTCGGAGTAGTTTTAGTATCACTAGGATTCATATAAGTCAAATCCTTAGCAAAACTTTCTTTAGCCACACTCCTAACTGTAGTAGAACTTCTTTACTTGTTTAGAGCCTCAACCTTCAAAGCAAGCTTTATCATGTCTTCAAGAGTGTTATATGGCTGCATAAAAATAACTCTAGCAATATCAAACCTCAAACCAACAAGATAGGGGGCTATGAGTTGTTCCTCGGACTCTTGCAAGTCTCCATTGATTATCAAGTTTTCAAACTTAGTTGAACACTCTTCCACACTCAAATCTTATTGCCTAAAATTTTGAATTTTTAGGTAGATGTCTTAGCGATATGGATTGAGTGGGAAAGGTGCACCTCATTTTAAGCTTTTTCTTCATCTTTTCTAAGTTTCAATCTTCTTTTACCATTTATTTCACATTGTCTCTTCAAGTTTTTCCACCAAATGCAAGCATTCTTACACATCTTGATAGCCACTAACTTCACTTTTTCACGCTCAGTGGGGTTGTAATACTCAAAGACATGCTCTACCATATAAAGTCAATCAAAAAATTCATCAGCATCCTTTCTCTAATCAAATTATGGAATGTTATGTTTTAGATTGAATCTTAAGCCTTCATCATAGTTACCATGCCTCTCATAGTACTCATCATTCTGGTAGTTGTCATCATACCTCCCATGGTAATCATAGTATCGTGCATTCATACTTTTAACTTTCTTGTGCTCTAAGAAACCTTCAAGTTGACAAGACTACAAAGTTTCTTCATAAAAATAATATTTTTCCTCATTGATCTTGTATTTGCCTTTACCTTCCATCAATGTCTTCATAGACATAGGATCCTCATAAAACTTCAAACGTTGTTGTAGATGCTGAGCAAGAATCTGAAGATCAATCATACGCTTTTGCTTTGCGGTTTGCGAACAACTCAAACCATGATTAGAACTCTTGTCTTTAGCACCAAGAAATCCTTTTAGCTTTTGATCAACCTTCAATCCATAAGCTTTGATGCCATTTTGATGCAAGGACGGGATCATGATGGATGATCTAAAGGTTTAGGTAAGTTAGAGATAAGTTTGTGGTAGTTTAAGGGTATAAAATGTAACTTTGAAGGGTAGGGGACATGTTTGGTTTTAAAGGTTATAAGGCTTATTTGGGGTTCATATATATGATGAATTAAGTTTAGAATGAATGATTTTAGGTTTGGAAAGGTTCGGGTTTATTTGATACAAAATAGCCTTGTTTTGAGCTAGTTTTTCGATTTTGAGTTTTAGGTAAGGCTGAGGCATGTATGAATTTGGTGTTTTTCTAAGGTTGGGGATGATGTTTTTTATGGTTTCTAGGGTGAAACAAGGTTTATGGAAAGGTTTTAAAGGTATGGAATAAGATTTGGAAAGTTTTGGGTTGAGGTTGAAAATTTTGTTTATGAAAAGGTAAAAGAGGAGATAATAAGATGAGTAGATGTTATAGAAGGATAGGTAGGTACTTACTTCACAACTCAATGAATCCATTAAGAGATAAGAAACATGACTCATGACTTAAGAATGAAGAACATGATATATGCGCCCTGCAAAGGAATCGCTTAGGGATAAAAGAACAAAAAATATAGCTCTTAAAAATATAAATCTAAAAATATTATTAAACTTATAATTGATAATTTAAAGCTATGTGTGTTTGGTTTAGGCGATGTGGTAGTTGATCTTAGTCTTTAATAGTTGATAGCTGGTAGTTGATTATTAATTGCTGATTGGTAAAGTAGCTGATTGAAGGTTAGTTTACCAATACAGACATTATAAAGAGATATAAAAATAATGCATATATGTATAAAAAGGATCACAAATAAATTACCAGAATATGAAATTATAAAAATTATAACTATAAACAAAGGAAAAAAATATTATTTTAAAATATACCTTTGAAGATAATTGAATTCCTAAAAGTAAATATAAGAACATAATATATATATAATGTTTTGAATTATTGTTCTTTGTTTAAAAATAGTCGAGATAAAAAATAATGAAATAGGTGTTAAAAGAATTTTTACTTAAAATTATTAAGTTACATGTTTTTTATTTAATATTATTCATTTTTTTAAATAGATTATCTTTAATTCTAAAAATATAGACAATCTTTTAGGTTCATAACAAAAAATAAATTAGAGCGAGAATAAAAACAAATAATTTAAAATTCATAAACTTGATTTTTACTTAAAATATTCTCTATTTATATAGTTATTTTTGTGCGAAGACTAATATTTTAAAATATTTTATTTTGATATTCTTTTTCTTTTTGTTTATTTATTGAAATTATAATTTGAGATGAAATACGAATTAAAAGTTGATAAAAGAATATTTTTACTTAAAAATAGAAGCAGATTATAAGGAAAAAAAATGAAATTTTAAATATTTTCATAAGAGCATTTCAGAAAAAGTTACGATTTGTAGTTTTTTCCTAATCGAAGTTTATTAGGCCCTGTCGGTATTAAGGCGATTCTGAAAACTACTTACCAAGCACCCCATAAGAGATGATTGGGGTGAATAAGCTATTAACTTCTCTCAATTAGCTCAACCAAGCACCCCCTATATTAGGAAGGGTATATATAAGTCTCATATTTTCTAAATCAAATAAAACAACTCTTACTTTGAATTGAAAAACAAAACTTGCTAATTTAAATAAAGCAATAGCTGAAGCAAATATTTAAAATCAGCATTTAAAATAGTAATAAGACTGAAATCGTGCGCTTTAGGTTTCGTAACATTCTGAATCTTAATTTTCTACTGTCAAGATCAAATTCCCAATTGTTGTTGTAGATCTTGCCGTATCGAGAACACGTAAGTAATCTTGTGAGATGTCAGTGCGTCTGATTAGTATAAACATTTACGTTTATGAACAAAAAAAAATTACTTACTAAAATTTGAAATAAATTATAATTTATATAAGTTACGAAAATTGTATGAAACTAATTAGAAGCTTTTGATTGTTGGGTTGGTGTAGGGGTGACATTTCGTGTTAATGAATTGTATTCGTCGCGGTGTCGATATCTGGTGTGTCGGCGTTCGCTAACCCAAACTTAGACAAGAATAATAAATGTGTCTTGTTGCTAACCCAAATCGACTTGATTTATTATTCGACAGTGAGCGTGTCGACAAAAATATGACTAATTTAATTTGATTATTTAAATAATAAATTATAATTAATCATCAATGCATATTTAACACAAATAACCTATTAAATTTAATATGTTTATTAATTTTATTATTTAAATTAATGGAGTTATAATTAATAATCCATATTTAACACAAATAATTTATTAAATATGTTAATTAATTAATATAATAATTAAGCGGATCGGTCGGATCCGAATTTGTGTTAGACAATCCCAGCGTAATATGACGCATTTATTAAGCGTTTGATGGCAGTGTTAGGCGGGGTGTCTGAATATGACGAAAGCTACAATTATATTTAATGAATCGAAGTAAAAAGTATATTGAGTTTGTGTCGTGTTCGCATCTTTCTGTTTGCATTAGGTGTTTTCAAGAACTAGTATTATTTTATGAAATTATTTTTTAAAATGTATCAAAAAGAGGCCCATGTAATTTCATGAATACACATTTCTCTGCAAATCACTTCCCATGCCTCTGGTCACTGACAGAAAGAAGAGAAGAAAGGAAGGGTGAGAAGGGAGAATGAGTGGAGCTGAGAAGGTGGTGTGTTACAGGGAGCTACTGGCTACATAGCTTCATGGCTGGTCAGCTACTGCTCCAACATTGGCTACACAGTCAATGCTTCAGTTCGGGACCCACGTATGTATTCAATCTCTCCATTTTTTTTCTCATGTTTCTGTCTATCTATATCAAAGTACTCTCTGTTTGGCAGCGAAAACCAGGGAAATTGTGATAGAAAGGGCTTAGTTTACATGTTTGAATTTTGAGTATTCTGGCTCTAATAACGGATAAACAAGATTCAATATTTAACTTCTTTTTCTTTTTATCACCATTTCAGCACCCAACCACAGTATATTGTGAATTTAGTTCTAATTTCAACTTTTCGCAGTGCAATTCCAATTTTTGTTCAAGAATATGAAGGTTAAGGCAACGGAGGGGGTTTCTGTGCTTGAAATTTTAGGCCACATGATGGATAATCCATGATTCAATATTTTAATGACTGACAGAACCCCAAGTGTTAATTACATTTTTTATGATTGTAAACTTTTCTGTATAGTCCCGATTTTTATGGATAATGTTTAGATGCCAAGAAACTAAAGGGCTTGATATAAATGGAGTCAGTTTCTGTGTTTTGGGTCTTTTGACCAAATCACGAATAACTCATGATTCAAATTTAACTGTTAAGTCTTGATTTATCTGCCGACAGTTCATTGTTTTTACGAGTCTTAGGTTTTAATAATTAATTTCAGCGAACAAATAGAGACTGCATGTTACATACTGCTTCGGGAAGGACTTCGAAAGCATATTTTTTGATGTGGAACTCACAGCAAAATGGCGATTTTTTTTTAGTTCAGTAGTTTTGATACTGGTTTGCAATGACCATGAATGAGAGATTGGGTTCATTTTGGCTTTTGATTCTGTCTGCTTGACCGGTAGCTGGGTTCAATTTCTAGGGATTGAATAGTCTATCATGCATTTGGTCCTTTCATCATTATGCTATACATTTAGTAATTTGTATTATGCAAAACTAAGTATATTCTCATAGACTAGGGATTTTAAGAATCGTGTGTACAATTGACAAATTTTGCTTCAGCGATCTTTCATGTGAAACTGTTCTTTACAAGTAAGGCTAATATAACTTCTTATCACTTCTTAGATATATTTTGTGCAAATCTTAAATGATAGGTTGGTCCAACAAGATCATGTAAGATGTAAGGATTACCAGTTTGATGTTCAATATGATCATCATATATTTTTGTAATCATACTTAATTAGAATATAAGGAATCTCTTTTTTTTTTGGTTGGGGTAATTATGCAATTTGCATTGTATCTTAGTAGAAGCAATATATGTATCTAAGACAGCATTTTCTATGAGGTTTGCAATGGCTAATCTGCCATGGTTTTTTAACCGCCCAAATAAATGAGGCTGATGAAAAAGGGCATTTACTCAGGTGGGGATATGACATATTTGTGAAGACACAAATGGGGACATAGCATATGGTAGTTGTGATACTCCTTTAGGTCTTGTTCTGTTTAGGATTCGTGTTTCGGAAGAACAATTAACATTCAGCAATGGAAATGGCTTAGCGAAGGTAATTAGGTCTATATAATTTCTTATCAATAAATTCTACAAAGCTGTATATGTCTTATTCTAGATGGACGTAGAAAGTCATGCAATTCCATTATATTTCCTGGTTAGCAGACCTTTTTCTCATTGATTTTCTGAACACTGTACTTGTTCTATCGAAATGTCACAGATGATCCAATAAGGACGGCACACTTACTTACTTGATGGAGCTAAAAGAAAGGCTTCATTTGTTTAAAGCTGACTCTACTTGGAAGAAGGGTCTTTTGATTCTAACGATTTAATGGATGTGAAAGGGAGTTTTCCACTGCATCTCCATTTTATCACAGTGTCTCTGATCCTGAGTTTATCCTATGACTTCTTTTGCTTTGTTGTAAATTTAATATTTAGATATCTTAGCCATGCTTTTGTTTGACCATTCATTTGCAAGTTATGGGGCCACAAAATTGCAACCTAATTATTATCTTCATGTTGAAATCCACTGGAAACTGACCTATCCGAGAGAGAGAGACCTTGAACCTCGGCCTAAAGCTAATAGTCCTATGGGTGTTGTGCGATTCTACACTTGCTTTGAAGAATATATTGATCATATGATCTAACAGCCCCATCCTATGTTTTTCTATTAAACAAAACCATTCTACAAAATTTTAAATTATCATGGAAACTGAATCTGCATCTTGGCTTCAAATGAAGGAATAGAACCTCCTCCTGGCAGAGATAGCAAAATGTAAAGGTTCATTCACTAAACATGCTCTTGGGTTTATGATTTATCTCACTCAGAAGTTTTTTAGGTCCACGCTACAAAAGGTTCAGGAATTGACAGCTTGCTGACTTGAAGCAGTAACCTGTCACACACAATTAGCTACTTTGGAAACCTTCCACGTCCGTCAGCTCACATTTTCAAGGTCAAGTGTTGGACTTTTGCCTCAAAAATAGTAGAAGATGGTTTTGACCTAAAAAGCATCAGTCGCCTGATTCTTAAATTCTCACTTCATGCTAAATAATTAGTGATGTTGTACTTTTGAAATTGGGGTGAATGCACTTTCTTTCTGTCAAGTATTTAGCTTTTGTTATCAGTTTCTCCAATATAAAATCTCCATGAGGTTATGCTCTTTTTGTTTGGACGACCACTTTTTTGTCATATAGCTAGCTTGTGTTGGTTGTTTATGTTGTCTAAGCCTCTATGACCAAATTAGAAGTGATTTTTCATTGGACCAAATATTATTTTCCAATTTCAAAGTAAACAATTATATAGCTGTACTCCATGTTTCGGAAGAGTTCTTTTGGCTCAAATCTTTCCAATTGTTACTGCATTTTATCCTAGCATGCTCATTGCAGGCCAAATTTCTCAACGGTGGCTTGTAAAATTTCAGATCCTTTCGGTGGTATCTTCGTTTTCCAACCAACCATTGAAGGGTAGCTGTGAATATATTAACAAAATTTTTGTTGGTTGAGGTTTTTCAATATCATGATTGAATCTCATTCACTACCTTACAGCGTTATAAGTCTTTTATCAGTTGCATTCTCAGAACTGTCCATAAGGGCTACTTTCAACTGTGTTCCATATCTCAGGTGGAATTAATTGATCCTGCAGTGAAGGGAACCCTCAATGTTCTCAGATCATGTGCAAAAGTTCCATCAATCAGAAGAGTTGTTGTAACATCTTCTATGGCAGCCGTTGCTTTCACTGGAAAAACTTTAGCCTCTGATGTGGTAATTGATGAAACTTGGTTTTCCGATCCTGCAGTTTGTGAGAAATTGAAGGTGTGTATTTTTATTTGGATGTCATCTCCTTTGCAAGTTTTCCTTCTTCAACTTTTGCTTGCAAAAAATTTAGCAACTAAAGGATAAAGTTACTAGGAAGATTATATAATCTAATACAAGTCCTCAAGATTCATGTATTTGAGCTTGAGCCTAGAACCTGGAACCTGCAATGGACAGGCTGTTGTTCATATAACATGTGAACCATCTGTTCTCTTTCCATTTTTTCCTCTAACGTTTTGCTTCTTTTACCATGCGAACGTAGCATTCAGGTTGTGTATCTTCGAATATTTTTTTCCTGAGTGTTCTCATGTTCAGGTTCTTGGAAGCTTTGAAACTTACTTGTGATCATACGGGAATAGAAAAGAGTATTTCTATATTCATTTTTCATTGTATTGAAGTTGTTTCAATATTTTCTTTCTTCAACCAAATACAAGTTTGGCCTTTTCACACTCAGTTATATCTATAGGTAATATGGTTGCCTTTGACTTTCTTAGCAAGCATTTTGAACTTATTCTTTTAATGAATTAAAAG
>JAEQBH010005554.1:0-129261 GCA_016808115.1 Tetrastigma voinierianum | reverse complement strand
TCAAGCCACCTAACCTGAAGTAATGAGGCTCGAACCGGCTCGAATCGGGCTAATAGCCCATTGATCTACAATAGCTAGGTCTAGCTTTGCATTTTTTAAGGCCTGCGAACCAACCACAAGCCTTGTACTAAGCATACTTGGTAGGTCTCGAAGGAACAGGCTTGGAAAGCCTAGGACAGGCAGGCTTAGTAGGCCTAAGAATTAAAACTATTTTTTACGGATAATTAACAGGAATAATCCATAGTTTAACCGGTCTTCTTTAATTAGTCACACAACACACTGTTTAATTAGAATAATCTTAGCGTTTGAACCATATCCTATTGGCCCGATCATAAAGATAGGTCGATTAAACAAAGGAGCAACAACTAGGCTCATACCTTCCACCATTTACAACATCTCCTAGCTCACTTCCTTGAGCAAATAACCATTTTGATGGCAACATCACTTATGAGATTGGTGGGTTTACTGAGCTTGAATATCTTGACTGTGTTCGTGAGAAGATGCATGCCCCTTCACTGTGTGTCTGAAGATGTGACTTTGATATTTCTCTTGCTGCCTTTGCCGGCTATTTACCGTCAATGATCTTAGATTTATTGGAGGCTTCTGCATTGAGGCTCGGGATGAAGGAGATGGCTGCCTGCTGCTAAGGAAAAGGATTCTATGGTTTGTAATCTGATGTCTTCAACATTCTGGATGGAGGTGTTTGAAGCTTGAAAGGACATTATGCTATACCGGAGTTGTTATTTAGCAATCTGGGCATGGTTGATTTCAACTCACTAGCAATTTATTTAAGGCCATTGTCACTAAATATTTCCAGCCTCTCCATGCTTCAATGAAAGCTTCCAAAATTTTGCCACTTCCCTTCTCCCACTATGATCGATCTCTTCAACCACGCTTTCAACAACTCCACATCCACTTTCCCAGTTTCGGTGGACAGAAACTGACATGATCCACAAAGAATTCTTCTCCATGATCCCAAATGGTCATTCAAGTGCAGTTTTTCATTTTCTCAGAACCGGAAAATATCAAAAATTTACAATTTCTTTTCTTGTCTTTTTCTTTCCTACACTTTCTTGGCAACCAAACAGAACTCAATTTAGACAACACACAAAATTCACAAATCCAAAAGCAAGGAGAAATCTGTGTACTAATAATGAGATTTCAGACAGCTCTCTCAGAGGAATCCCAAAGTCATCCCAAACCCACAAGAAATGAAAGGTCCTAGTTCCGTTTCTATCCGCAGCGTGTGCGTTAAGAAACATCAGTGTTTGAATTTTCTGGCTCTAGCACCTCAAACTGCAGCGTTTTGATACCATTTTTTTTCATTTTTTTGCCATTTATGCCAGAGGTGTCATTATCTCCACCGCACGCCATCAGCTCCGCTGCAAAGCCAGCAAATGATGTGTTGGTTCGGGATTATCGCACTTTCAGATCTTGTACACATCGGACAGCAATCTTCCCAACCAAAGTTGTCGCACTTTCAGATCTTTGTACATATCGAAAGGAGCAATCTCCCAAACAAAGAATGACTGAGCTTGGCACAACACCTCTGGCAATGGTGGTGGAGGAGGAAGAAGAGGAGGAGGAGAATAACGCCTCTAGCACAACGCCTCCTGCAGCGGGTTCCACCTAGCTGAATTATGCAACGACCCATCAAATCTGGCGGCCAGATGGCGTGCGATAATGGTGGTGGAGGAGAGAGAAGGCGCGCTAGTGGAGAAGGAGATAGGAGTGGGGATAAAACTAATTTTTTAAATAATAAAATTTTGTGACCAATTATATGACGTACATGGCAAGAGATGATGGGATCAAATTGTTTATGCCACATAGATGTTACAACATCGTAGTAATCCGCTTCCTCACGGTTTCAACCTTAGTCCCTTCCTTCCATATATTTAACCTAACTTCTAAACCAACCGAGTTAGGACTTATCGACACCTTATTTGATTTATATAATAAACTTTTAAAAAAATATATATTATAAATAGAGTTACATTATGTTTTTTTTTTAAAAATAACATAGAAATAGGAGGAAGGCTCATCAGCGTGGGCCTAAGGGCTAGCAAACTATACCTAAAATGAAGCCTATGACCTAATCCTTCTAAAACAGGCTCGTGACTGGGCTTGGTCCTCTCGAGCTTGTGTAGGCCTTTTTAGGGACCCTAGGTTCGACTAAAACATTTTGCCAAGGAGTACAAATCATCCACACCCTGCTAAACAATAACCTATTGATAACAAACACACATAACACAGACCAAGATATTACTGTTTTTCCCACACAAATACAATCGTTTCCCACAAGTAGCAATTCTGAAGTTTGTAGGCACGAGGTGTCCAGCTTCATACCTTGGTCTGATCTTAGCAATGATTTTGTCATCAATAGCGGCTACATAAAGATCTGGGTCTGATGCCAGAATACGCACTGTGCTGCTTGCTCTGATCCCATTCTTGATCCTAATCATTGCCAGCTTAGAAATCTCCTCCTTCAAACCCCAGTCAAAGAAGTGGTCATAGATCTGCCACAAGCAAGTAGATGAAATCAGCTTATTTAACTCACTTGAATCGGGGTAATTAGTTTCAACTTCTTATTCATTGATGTGAACATGATCTTGTACATCCGAAATTGGATAGGGAGAAAGTTCCTAAAACTATATAGTAATGGATTCCTCCTAACTTAGTAAACGCATTTTAAAGCCGTGATGACCCCTTGGATTCGGCTGAAAATATCATGGTTGATCAGGTTAATACAAATGATATTAAAGTCAACCCTGATCCCGTGTGAAAGTAAGTAAGTTCTATTTGGCTCGTAGGAGTGTTTGTCTGCTTAGGCCTCCAATCCCATCAAGATGGTGGTGTTTGTCACATTCTATACTCCGACATGTGATAAAGTTCGACACTACACCTCTTAACCTAGTTAATACCTTTTAAAGCCATGAGGATCCCTTGAACCCTGAAGCGGACAATATTTATATGATTTGACCAAGTATTTACATGATGTAATGGGCGTCGACCTTACTATCCTTATGAAAATCAAAGATTGTTATAGGTCGGGCTATGATCAGGGAGTAAAGATCGTGGAAATGGACCACCCAATCATTTCACTCTCATGATCTTCCGAACTAATTCTAGGAAAAAGAAAATGAAAAGAAGGTATATATGAGAAATTACTATGGATGGAATGTCAGATGAGCGAGGATATAAACATATCCCCTCGCATGACTTTGTCCGATGGGAATGGCCAATGTTTTTGTGTAGAACCCGTGTCATGATTATCAACGAAAGTCACAAAGATTTTCCTGCATTAATCCAATCTTCACCCATCCTCGTAGTTCCGCCGATGACCATCTTGGTCGTAATTCGCTTACCAATACTTCCATAAGAAAGCAGGATTCCAAATTTCCCCAATCGCAAATTCTCGCCCAGTGTTTCCTATGTACAGCCTTGGTGATAGCCTTGGGAGTATCCTTAGCAAAATGGCGCCATCCATCGAAGCCTATTTCAGTCTTTTTTTTTATCCAATTCATCCAATCCGATAGCTCATTGACCCCGTGTGTTTAGATGATCACGTCCGAGCTCCATCAAGTCTCGTCCAAGATTCGATAAATTCATGGGATAAAATGTATCATATAAGGTATAATTGATCACAATAAATATCCTTAATATATATATGTGATCCAAGAACAAATTAATGTATAATTTTTCATAATCAAAGATGTTGTAGCCAACCTCTAATTGATCAAAAACATACTGATCACAAGACATTTAAATAATTTTCAATGATATTCATAAGTAATAAAAATATGAATAATATCCAAATTATGCACATCAACAATATAGGCTCAAATAAAATATCCAAATTAAATCCATAAGAGCCTTTTTTCAAGATTGAATTAAGTGCATAAATTGAAAATGATATAGGCTCACATAAATTGAATCAATATCCAAAATCATTAAAAATTGAGATATTAATTTTAAAATCATTTATCATTAATAAAATATATACAAAATAATAATTTTAATTGCATGAAATTAATATCCAATTATTCTGATACATACAATATATGTTATACTAAATTATTGTTGGGACTAAACATCAATTGGGCATGTGGCCCAATGGTGCTTGTTGGCTTCTTATTGGCCGTTGAACCTGAATAAGTCCATGCTTTTTTTTTTTTTTTTTGATGAAAGAAGATTAACGAACAAAAAACTTACAAAGACGATTGGAAAAGAAACCACAATAATCATGAAAGCTAATATTTATAACATCTTTAGGTCCCTGGTTCAATTCTCCTTAAGGCAGCTTTTTCTTATATTTTACTATTCTTATCCATAATAAGGTTATACTTATTCAGAATAGGTTTATGGCCAAACATTGCATTATCCAGGATAAGGATTTCCTATCCATGCAACCAAAAGGAGGTCTTCTCCAACCTCCAGACGAGTGGGATCCGACCCGCTTCAGACCCTAATTAAAACCCACATTTTTTCCCATCAATAAAATGTGATTTGTATACCAAAATTCATGAAAATTCATTTCCTAGTTCCTCATAGTATTTTCATTCAAAACATCACAAGGCAAAGGCAAAAATTATACCGCTTGACAATTAAATGTAAGAGAAAAGCACACCTATTCATGCTGATTCCAAATAAGCATTCAAAACACAGCAGAATAAATAGATAAAGATTCTTACCACCAGCCATTGCTTCTTCTTCAATCGAATCCGAGCACCGAAATTGCTGCTCTAAGATCTCTCCTTTCACATCTACGATGGTGTATTCCAGTGAGAACAAACTTAGGGACCAACACAATGTCGGGCCAATATTTATAAACCTCTGCCCATCACAGAGGGAATTGAGAATGACTATGGGTAATCTTAGCTTCGATGTAGCCAAAACATTTCTTCACATATGACCATCGACATGTTCAAGGTGTGGCCGTATATAGACCACACTTTGTTGAAGACGGCGACAACAAAATGCACCATTGACATGTTTTAAGTATGGTCGTATATGGACCACACTTTGGTGAAGGCGGCGGCAGCAAAAATCGCCTACATTCTTTACCTAAAATCACTCATCTATACCTCTTTATATAATTTTATTTCTTAATAAAGTGGTTATTCCACACATCTGAGTTTTAATTCGTTTTTTTGTGATTTCATCGTCGTCTCGTTTTGGCGTGTGGCTTTGTGTCGTCTTGTTACGACCTTTTGATACATCATTTATTTGTGGATGATTCAAACGGGCAGCTTATCTAATCATAAAAAATCAGATCATGGTCGTCAATATGTTGCATAATTAGAGTCATAGGTATTCTAGTCACTATAGTATTATCAAATTTGTAGGTTTTAAGCAGATTCATTATATTATTAACCTGGATTTTGTTTCATTCTATATGGTTTTTAGCGAATTTGATTTTGTGATGTATTGCTAATTTCAATTAATAAAATTGTTTTCTTTTTGAAAAAAATTACGGTTGAGTTGAGTCTGGGTGGATTATGTTTCTAATTTGATCGGGTTAAGTTAGTAATCAATTTGACTAACCTTCCTAAATCGCATATATAGTTTCAATTAATAAAATTATTTTCTTTTTCAAAAGGTTTAGGTTTAGTTGAGTTCCAATCGATTGTTTCTTAATTTGGACCGGGGTTGGGTTAGCAATCAATTTGACTAACCTGCCCAAATCGCATATATATATATGTGCATTTTTTTTTTACTTAATGTTGAATAAAACTTTTATTTAGCTTAATGTTGAGTAAGGCTTAATTGTTTTAAATACTAAATCGTTGTTTTTTTAATATTTAATTTCTATTAAGTGCTAAGCTGTTGTTTTTTATATGCTTAAAATCAACATCTTAAATATATTAAAAAATATTTAAGTGAGTATTTGTCTGTGTAATGATGATATCTTTGATTTTTTTTTTAAGAATATAAATATTTGGTTAAAATACCTTAAATAACTCAAAATTTGTAAAACTAATCATTTCCATATTTTTTTTCTTAAAGAATGACCCATAATTGACAAAAAAAACCTTTGTCATTTCATGTATTTACATATATCTTTGAAAATAAATTACTATTTTTATAAGAAAACAATAAGGATATTTTTATCAAATAAGGAAATAAAAAATAATAAAGGATTAGATTTCTGAAAACGTAATTTTCTAAAGGTCTTTTCCCCCAATCACCTTTACTATTATGATAAAATAAAATAAAAAATTGTATATTAACATATTTACAAAAAAATTAAAATGATAAATAATTTATTATTATCATTGGTTACAAAAATAATTATTTTATTTATCTATTTATTTATTTTATATAAATAAATAGAATATATATATATATATATATATATATATATATAATGATTTAAAAGTTAACAATATTTCGTATTTTTAAAATATTTTGAAATATTCTATATAGATTTCAAAAGATTTTAAAATATTTTATATAGATTTTAAAATATGTCTTTTTCTGAATAAAAAAATCAAATATTTTAGCTTTTTCTATTCAAAAAATTTTAAAAAAATTTCAGAAATATGTTATACAAAAATAAAAAGTAAATAACAATCTATGCTAAAAAAGACAAACGCGCTCTAAATATGTTTTAATATTATGACGATCTATTAGGTTCAAAATAGATATTATCTTTTCATCATGGAATGGAGGGTACAAATGTTAAAACGCTTTTTATTGAATTATGAGCAGAGCCAGAAAATCAAGTGGTAAGATAGCTTGTTTTGAAACTAAAGATCAAGGATTCAAACCTGTAGAAACAATTTTTTCAAAATCTCCAGGAGGCAAATGACCCTACCTAGGCACTATTTGGCTCTCCGCCACTTATGACTTATGACTTATGAGGGCCTAATGAAGTCATATTACAAATGTTAGATGCATGACTTTTTTTTTTTGTGTGTAATATTATAACTCATGAGAGCCTACTGGCACAAATGAACAATATTTATACTGATAATGGAATGGGAATTTACATCCAACTGCTACAAACAATGACTTATTGGATTATGAAATACAGTATATTTTCAATATGGAATACGGACAAATTATAAGCCACTGTTTCTCCCACACAGCATAACGGTTTCCAGAAGTAGCAATTTTGAAGGTTGTAGGCACGACGTTTCAACATCATACCTTGTTCCAATCTTAGCAACATGATTTTGTCATCGATAGCGGCTAAGAGAAGATCTGGGTCAGATGCCAGAATACGCACTGTGCTGTTGGTTTTGATCCCATCTCCTATCCTGATCATTGTCAGATTAGGGTCTCCTCCTTCAGACCCCAGTCAAAGAAATGGTCATAGAACTGTCACAAGAAAGTAAGCAGATATGAAATTAGTTCACCAGAAACTCAATTCTGAATTGGGGTAATTTGATCAAACAGGTAATGAATCTAATAATTATCTGGGAAAAGAAAAATAGTGAAAAGAAGGTATATATGAGAAATTACTATGGATGGAATGCCAGGATGGGTGAGGATATAAACATATCCCTGCATGACTTTGTCCGATGGGAATGGCCAACGTTTTTGTAGAACCTGTGTCATGTGATTATCAACGAAAGTCACAGCATTTTCCGGCATTAATCCAATCATTCCCGGAGGCCCTCCATTGGAGTCCTTTAATCTCCACAATTCCCCTTCCACTAATGCAGCTTGAAGTATCCCTTTCGTTGTAAAATCAAACGCAGTCGCTGAACCTCCAACAGCTTTCACCATTCCGTAAGCTCCCGCCGATGACCATCTGGTCGTGAATTGCCATCGTCACTTCCATAAGAGAGGATTCCAAATTTCCTACGTGTCTGGCCTAGTGTTTCCCATGTACAGCTTGGTGATATCTGGTGAGTATCCTCAGCAAAATCGAATCGCCATCCATCAAAGCTTATTTCAGTCTTTAACCAATCTATCCAATCTGATAGCTCTCGTTGGACCCGTGTTTAGATGATCAATGTCTGGAGCGCCATTGAAGTCTGCCCAGTATCGGGATTTCTAGCAAGCCCGAATTAGGTGGAAGCTGTGTTCGACTTAGTAATGCCATCGGCGTAGATGCAAGAGTGATCCCAGTCAAGGCGATCATTCAAGTTCCTCCCTCAAAGATGTTCCATCTTCCATTCGAATCTTGCCTCTCAGCAGTCCTGTGGTTTATAACTATATCTGCAACACACTGATGCCATTGCTGTGAAATTCTTTTATCAATGTTTTAGCTCATCTTGGGTACCATACTGGGATGCGTCCAGATCATATAGCCTTCCTGGTAAATACCCTTCAACAGAAAATAAATCACAACAACATAAGAGCACAAAAAATTATTTTAAAAGCCTGTTCATGTAATCACCCCCACCCCACTTCGGAACAAGCCTATTCTCTTAATGTTAGAATATGTCTCAAATTCCTATTTCTGTATTAATTCATTTTTGTGAAGAATATTGTATAGGTAATTCCTAGTTGTTATATTATTATAATATTATATTTCTTTAAAGAATAAGGACAATTGTTAGGAATATCTCAATAAATATTATGGGTTATGAGGAGAAAAAGTTATGAGAGAGAGATTGGCTTGTAAATGCTATATTCTGTGTGCCAGAATGTAAGGGGTTTTAGGGATTGAGAGTTTTATGAGGTATTTCCTCGGTATTATGAGTATTCTAGGGTTTTTTAATTTTGTGATTTTTCCTAGTTGTTGCAATACTTTGATACTTTAATCTTGTACTTTATGTTTTTAAGAATAGTGGAAAATTCTTTCTCATCCGCGGATGTAGGCATGATCAATGAACCATACAAAACTCTCGATGTGCATTTACGTTAATTTCTTTATCTTTGTGTTCTTGAATTATATTCTCAGGCATCAAAGCTTTTACGATTCATAATAATGATATCGTAGCTCCAAGTTTAAGATTCTAGAAGAACAAAAGCTTACTTAAGCACACAAGATGAAGATAAAAGAATTTTAGTTCAAGGTGAGCCGGTTGCTCTCTACCCTTTTGTATTAATTTCTTTTATAAGAATGTTGTATAAGATAATTCCTAGTTGTTATATTATTATAATATTAGTTTTTATAATAAGTGACATGAGCCAGAATATCCCTATAAATATTCTGAGTCATAAGAGGAAAAAGTTACGAGAGAGAGATTGACTTGCAAAGGTTATTTTGTGTGTGCAAATATTTAAGGGTTTTAGGAATTGAGAGTTTTGTGAGGGATTTTATCGGTATTATGGACATCCTAAGGTTTTGTGATTTTGTGATTTTTCCTAGTCGTCTAAATACTTTAATACTCTAATCTTCTACTCTATAATAAGAATAGTGAAAGATTCTTCTCATTCGTGGATGTAGGCATGATTAGTCAAACAACGTTAAAACCCTCGTACACATTTACATGGATTTCTTTATCTCAGTGTTCTTGAATTTATATTCACATGCATCAAAGCTTCCGGGATTCATAATACTAAATATGTCAAAAGAAAATTAAAAAAGAAATCAAAATAGAAATCATAAGAAAACACCCAATAGATTCTTAATCAATTTGTTCATATAGCTAACCTCATTGCAAATAACTTTCAACAACTCGAATAGTTAAACAACCAACTCTCCTCACCAAAAATTTTGATCTTCAAATAAACAAGTACTTTAACAAATTCCAAAGAGGTGATCTGATCCTGACCCCTTCAATCCAGATTCTAATAATCGTGTTAAACAAACTAAACTCATCTATAAGATTGGTCTACTATGAATATCATCCTTCTTAACAAGACCACCTTATTCAAAAAAAACAAAAAACAAGAACCACCTAAGCCAGCATCAAGCATACAAATGGGCTTAAGTTAACCTACAGCCAATCAGAATCGAAACAAGAATTTGAGATTGAGTAAACATACAAGAATGGCTTGAATATATAACTAATACAGGCCTAACAAAACAGCAACCCAATGATGTTGGGCATTGGTGTTTACTTACTCGCATGAAGCGTAATGAGAGGGTGGAGGAAGCCAAACATGAGTGATTCCAGAAGCAGCTATTTCAGGAATGGATTTGATGAGGAAATTGTACCACCCTCCTTTCTTTTTGGATGATTCCCAATTAAAACCCTTACATTCAAACCCCACCAAGATTATGATTTCATACACACAAAGAAACACATAAGGAGGGAGAAAGAGAGATTATACATAATAATTCGAAACAATATTGGTGAAGCCGTCATTGTTGGGAGGATGATGGTGAAGAAGGGGAGACATGAGAGGGAAGTATTAATATAAATAGATTATGTTTGGATTTCTTATTAAAGAAAAAAAAAATACTATGCTAGAGGAAATGGGACGAACGTGGGGAAATCTTGACTGAAATATTAGGTTTGGGAATTGACTATAATCTGTGTCCAAGTCTATCAATACCATTATGATTAACTTCATTGCAGGCTTCCACATGACACTCTTATAAAAAAATCCATTTTCAATTCCATACCCTTTCCATGTCTCATAGTTTTCAACTCCAACGTTAACGGAATACTAATATTCAGTTACAGTTTCAAGTTTTAAGTGAGGAAATGGGACGAACGTGGGGAAATCTTGACTGAAATATTAGGTTTGGGAATTGACTTTAATTTGTGTCCAAGTCTATCAACAGTTCATTATGATTAACTTCATCAGAAAAGCTTCCACATGACACTTTATAAAAATCCATTTTCAATTCCATACTGGCCATGTCTCGTAGTTTTCAACTCCTACGTTAACGGAATATTAATATTCGCCAAGTGATGAAATATCCCGGTCAACAAATATATACACCCCATGTCTGTGGAAAATTTAACTTTTAATTTATGTTCTAGGAAACCTTCAAACCCTTAAGCAAACTTACTGACATAAATCGTAATGGTATCTTCTCAATGGCTTTGAGGGACTCAAACCGTGACTATTAGGGTTTTTCCTATATGTGTGGCTTAGTTAAAAATAATATTTAAAAATACTTATGTTTAAAAATATTTTCAAATTCTACAACGCTTTTGTCGATTAGGAAAGAGATAGTTGAAAATCGTTTTGAAGAACGATTTTTTAATCTTTCAATATCTTTCAATATAGTCTTTGAAAAGACAATTTCCTTTTAGTTCATTTTTCTTTAGTCCATTTAGAAATCGTATTTCTGAAAAGATGATTTCCTCATCTAGAAATCGCCTTTTTCAAAAGACTATTTCTTCCAATTGCCTTTTCAAAAGACTATTTATTGCAACAACTTTTATATAATTTATAATAAATTATTATATTATAATTTAAAAGATAAAGTTATTATAAATATGTTGATGTTTTTTTTAAATAAATATGTCGATGTTAATATCAATTGAATTTATGTTTGTCAAGATTATTTTAAACTATTTGTTAAAAAAAGATCATTTTAAATTATCTTTTGAAAAAAATTTATTTTAAATTATAGTTATTATTATAAGAGATTTTTATCTTATCTTTGTTTTTAACATTTTAATGATACATCATTTTATTACTAATTAAAGAATAAAAATATATATAATTATAAATACAACATATAATAATTTTAAATATATATTATTTCAAATATATATATATATATATATATATATATATATATATATATATATTAATTTTATATATATATATATATATATATATATATATATATTATAAAATAATATGTTTTCTTATAAATTTTATTATATAAAAAATAGTTATAATAATTATGATATAGTATTTATAAATAGTAATATTTGAAAAAATTTACTATTTGATATTAAAAATAGTATTATTTACTGGTCTGAATATAATATGTAAAATATGAATATTTTGATCGTTATTTCTCATTATTTTTACTTAAGGATTAAGAAACAACTATTATCAATTTTATATCCATATTCATATAAAACTCATAACATTTCCTCTATACTTGGTTTAGTAGGATTTTTTATGGAAAGCAAGTGACTTGGTAAGAAATGAGCAACATGTTTCCAAAAGGAGAATTAATCGAGTGTTTCACAACGTGTCATTGGGAAGATGAATTTTTATATACCATCATCTGGGATATCAAATGTAGTTTATCTCCAATATGGTTGCATTCTTATCTAAATATTTTCAGAAACTCACACACTCAGTCCGAAGTTAAAACGAAGAGGCAACCCCGACAAGTTGGAGAAGAAAACAAGTCAGCTGCACTCCACTCGTCGCGACCGTGGCATGCCAGTGTAAGCATACCCGGCCCCACAGGTGGATTTTGCTCAACAACTTATTTTCTTTTCCAAATTGTCGGGGTTATAAATTCTTCATTTTAACTCGGATTTGAGTGTGTGAGGTTTTGTTGGAAAACTCTTTGACTGTAGAATGTAACCATGTGTATAGTTGAATGATGAGTATATAAACTACTCATTACATACCTATGTTTTACTTAGTTTTTAGTAATGTTTTTATGTTAAATAAGTTTCCTAATGCTCTAAATGTTCATATTTATGATTAGGTCATCCATTTGATGGAATTTTGCGAATTTGAGCAAAGACAAACGAAAGTGGAAAATCGCAAAATAACACAAAGATATATGACCTTTCACCTTTTCTGTATTAATGGGGAGATCATTTGCTCTAAAATACCCAGAATTACATTCTAGACTTCACAAGGCTTTCCAACAAGACCAAGATCAATAAATTTGGCATTCGGACAAGGAGACATATCTGCTAGAAGTTGGAACAAAAACAAGGAAGCAACCGCTGTAAGAAAGAACAACAAACCAGTTCTGCATTTTAAACCTAGAAAATGACATCTGATGGAAATGTTCTTGGTGTGTATGGATTCCTGACTTCAAGATCTTTTCGAAAAGTCCAAGAATGCGCAATTCGGAGTTCAAGTGAGAGAGTTATGGTCAGGCAAATGAATGAAGAGACGGAGCATCACACGCGTGGCCACACACCTCTGTGGACCTACGCAATTCAAGGCACCCAGGAGCAGATTTTTGGGTGCTTTATCACAAACATGCATGGCCAAGCCACGCACCTACGTGGAACCTCCATGCACTTGCACGCTAAGAAAGTGAGTCCCTAATTTGATCCATTCTCAAGGCCCATCCGGTGGGATTTACTGGGGATATAAATTGGACCTCGGGAGACATAAAACGAGGGGACCGAAGATAGAGAGATAGGCGTGGAGACACCTTAGGGCTCTTAGGATGAGAGCCTAGGGTTTGAAGACGACTTGCAAGCTGCTGCGAGACGACGCTAGCCATCATTCTGCCCTAGTTTTCTCTTCCATTTTCTTTGTTTTTCCTTGCTTTTCCTTTTAGAATGTTTTAGATCTGGGTTTCTAAGGCTTCTCATGTAACCTTTCTCCAAACCATGGATTAATTAGTTTTAATTATTTAATCTAGCCAGGCTATTATTGAATGTCTTATCTTCATTCTAATTCCATGATTGTATTTGATCAACATAGGCATGCTTAGGCTAGGGTTTTGAGATCGAGAGATAATAAACCGTAGGGACATGAATAAGATTCCGCATAACCAATCATAGAGTAGAGATGTTGTGGTTTTATACGTGGCATTAAGGCACCAATGCATTCAAGAGTTATAGGGTTTGAGGTAGAGGATGCACATGACCCACTTTGGGATAGTGTCGATGCTCTCGAGAGAGATCAACATTTACACAAGATTAACTTTTCATCAATAAAGGCTCAAAAACCATTAAATTATTTTTTAAAACATCATTTGTGGGGAAGACCCCGAGAAAATTCCACTTCAGAAAAAGGGCAAAATCGTACTCGATAAAATTAAAAAATTTTCAGGATCCTGATTTATTTAAACAGATTTCACCGTTGAATCTGTCTCGAATCTAGCTACCACGTCGAATTTCGGTCGACTCCAAGACGTAATTTGCACGTTTCGAGACATCGAGTATCTGGTGCCAGAAAATCCACATTTGATGTGACAAAGTCAAGATATAACATGTACTCATGTTACACAAGTTGCATGAGTAGAGAAATGATGGAAACGGACGGCCGAGATAGTGCCAAGTTTCAAAATAGTGGAAAGAAGGGACATAGATGTCATTTTGTAAATTTTAAATGAGGAAAAGACGAAATAGCCAATAGAGTCATCCTCTACCTTCAAATTGAGACCAAAACGTGGGGAAGAACCAGAAAAGAGCAAAAAGTTAGGTTTTGAGGGTTTTTGTGATTTCTAGAGAGAAAGTGCGCCTTTTCTCTAGATTTCTGACCGACCGTCGGATTTCTTCGGAACAAGAAGGAAAGTTATTCTACACAGTGAGGCCTACGCGTGGGTTCCGGTTTTGAGGAGTTTCGACAAACTCCGTGAGGTAGGGGTTTTATCCTACTTGTTTTACTCTTGATTTAAGTGTTTTGTGATGTTTGAGTTGATTGAGGCCGTGAGGGGCCGTTTGATCTGTTCCAAATCTTGGAACCGAAATGTGGAATTTTTGGAACACTTTTGGTCAGTCCGTATCAGTTTAGAGATTGATTTGGGTATTTGTATCATAATTTATATAATAAATTGTGTTTTGGTGAGTAGGAGGCCGGAAATGGGCATGGAATTCGGTTCCACCAAGAGGAATCATAGTTGATCGGGCTGCCCACTTTGACAAATTTCACTTGTCTATTTTGGGACCGTTAAAAACAACCTTGTTTGTGCAAAATGACCAAAACGTCCATGTGTTGGGTGCTTGAAATTGATGAAACAATGGTTTGATTTGTATGGAAATGGATAGACAATAAGAACTTCTTGTATTATTATGATGTCACAATTGAAAAAGTATGGAATATAATTGTGTATGGGCCATTGAGATGAGATTGTGTTTAGCTCAAGTGAGCTAATTTGGGTGATGGTTGATATTGTTGAATTACATGTGGTGTAATTGTAAATTATGTAAATATATGCATGATGGTATATTTGCAATTGTTGTATATATTGTGTGAAATGACATAATGCATCTCATATGCATTAGGGTAGCCTAGAAATTAGGTGAGTACATGACATGAAAAATTGAAAGAAAAACGAAAACGTTTTTTGAAAGGAATTTCACAGGATGAATTTCCGGAGAATGGGGTTGGGAGACGGTCCAACAGATCATTTCGGATGAGGACCATGACTGTTTCGGAAGGTTCTCCAACACATTCACCTCGGAGGGTAGTCCCATATTTTTACCGATACTTCGATAGTATAGTTTCGAAAACAACAAGAATTGTTTTGAAAAAGATGTTTTCTCATACATGGCTTAGGCAAGTGTGAGGGAGTCGGTGAGGACTCGGGACGTGGGTTGGTCATTTAGACATTCAAGTAAGATCACGAATTTGCTTGAATGTGTGTTTACTTTGGAGCATTGCATATGCACTTAGGTGGGGAGTAACCCATTTAGGGTGATTCCACTACTGGGCGATAGCTCACCCTGTCGAGGAAGATTATTTTCAGGTACAGGGAGCGGTTGAGGAGACGGCTCATCCTAGAGGCCGTTTTAGAAGAAAGCCAAGTTGTGACTTTGGTTTTGTTATGTACACATGTATTAAAACTCTCTAAGTTTGATATATGATGGGTAAGGATAATTTTATTTCCTCTTGAAACTATTGTATAGTTGGAATTTATTCGATGAGTATTGCTATGTTGATGAGTATATTAGTATGGGCCCAAGAGGCCGTTTTACTCATGGACATGTCATATTGAACCTGCACAAGTTTTGTATTTGCAGAGCTCCCGCACAGCTGAGACTCCCGATTTTCGTAAGAGATGTCGGGCCACCCGACATTCACTAGTGTTTCCGCGGGTTGACGGGTAGTCAACGGACACCCCGGATTTGGGGCGTCACATCATTCGTGTAAAACCCGAGAAAATTCTAATTTTCTGAAAAAGAGTAAAATAGTAATTCGGTCAAAATCCGGAATTTTTCTAGATCTCGGATGAAAAAACGGACTTCACCACAGAGTCTGCCGAAATTCAGCCACCACGTCGAATTCAGACAAATAAATTTCACGTTGAGGCACGAGTGACGACATTTGGCAGCCAGCGTGGCTCAAAGTGTGCTACATGTCAAATTGTGAGCAAGTCAAACAATGGAGCCAAGTGGGGCCGGCGCGTGACATACGGCATCTCATAGTGAAGGAAATCCACCATGATACGGATAAGGGGTAATACTAAGAGCCAATTAGAATTTGGACATGTGGCAAGTGAGAGGACATCTCACTTCACTCCCTATCTTCTCTCCCCAACTGTTTGGGAGGAAAAGACAGAAAGCAGAGAAAGAAAGAGCTCTTAGAGAGAGAAGCTTTCACTTCTCTCTAGATTTTCCTACACTCGATCCATCAATCCCGGCGAGACAAGAGGCAGTGTTGATCTCACCGCAAGAGCCACGCGTGGTACTCGCATGGAGTTTCCTCAAGAACCCGGAGGTAAGGGTCTTCTTACTTGTTTTTTTTTTTTCCTGGCAAGTCATTTTAATGGGATAGGGATGTTCTAAGGCCCGAATGGTCGTGGTATTCAATTCCAGCATTGCATTGGAGCGGTGAAATCCCTAGAGCCGCCCATGACAAATTCGAGACCGTGTCGGGACTGCTCATGACCTTGTGTGTTGTTGTGTTCTATTTGTGTGATTCTTTGCAGCCTTCCAAGATGGACCGGATTGTTTAATAGTTCACGTGAGCCAATTTTGTGTTATTACTTATGAATGAATAACGTAAGTTGTTTGTGGGAGGATTTTCAAGTAATAGGCATGCTCGATATATTAACATGAATTACTGAAATAGCATATTGCATTTCATATGCATCGTTAGGGTAACTTTAGAACAAGAGGTATGAGTGCAGCATATGAAAAACATGGTTGTCAAATGAATTTATGGGAAGATTTTCCGAATAATTGTTTTGAGTTGTCTAACGCTTCATCTCTGAGAATGACCTATGACTCACGTGAGTTATCCAAATAAATTCACCCTGAGGGTTGTCCAATAGAATTTATCGTGAATAGGTATTATGTTTTCAGAACAAAGACCTTTGTTTTAAAAATAAAGGTTTTCTCACACTCTGCTTAGGCATGCAGGAGTCGATGAGGGCTCAAGAAGGGAAATGGTGAGTCATATTCTCATTCATAACATGTAGACATTCGAGTAGGAATCATGAATTCAATTCTTGAATGTGTGTTTTCCATTGTGAATGAGCACTTCAAGTGGGAGTAAACCAATGTAGGAAAAAATTCAACTACCGGGCATTGCTCACCCCGTCATGGATCCCCTTTCACAGAGTATTTAGGAGACGACGCTCACAGGCCGCTTGAGAAGAAACTCGACATGGCTTTGATTATATATTTATGTAAAACATGTATGAAATATTCTGATTGAAACATGTTTGTATAAGAGTGTAGTTAACTCTTGAAACTATTGTAATATAGTTTGTTATATTTTGGTGAGTATGGATGTATGGGCTCGACGTGGCCATATTTCTCTTAGTCATGTTTGGAGTTCAGGTAGAGAGACACTATTTGTGGCATTGAGACACCAATGGCTACTTATTTCGTGGGTCGATGCATTGTCAACTGACCGGCTCAGGGCGTCACACCTGGATGTAGCTAGGTGAAATTCAAATCCTCGGATTTTCTTTTTATAATTTGTTTACTTTTAGTTTAATTAAATCACAAACAATTTTGAGTCATCTGATTAGAGTAAGACTAAATTAGAATTGGTACTTAATAGGCTCATTCCTCGTGGAACAATAATTAACTCAATACTTTATTACTTGTGGTACAATGTGTGTACTATAGCACAAAGAGTAAATTAATTGTATTAATACCCACGTGGCCTATCATTGAACCATTTGATCTTCCGTAGATAATACAAAAATTAATCTTCCCAATGACTACTGTAAGACACCCGGTTGACTCTTCTTTTGGAAACATGTTGCTCATTTCTTGTCAAATCACTTGTTTTCCATCAAGAGTCCTACAAAATCAAGTTTAGAGGAAATGTTATGAGTTTTACATGAATAAGGAATATAAAACTATCAAAAATAGCATGTGAAATAAATTCAAAATATAGATGAGTTTCACACTCATAAAAAAGCTGTAAGAATTTTTTCATTTATTGTTTTATTTATGTGGAGCAAAATAATTGTATGTAGAAGTGATATTTATGTATATTGTATGTAGCAAAGTACTTATATTGTTGTTGCTATATTTATGTATATTTAGGCTTAGAAACTCGAACGTCAGTCCACTGCATCAGAGATAAAATTTACAAATTAATATTATTTTTAATATCAAATACTAAATATAAATATATAGTTTCTTATGTTATTGTTGCTATATTTATGTATATTTAGGCTCAGAAACTCAAACGTCACCACCGCACTGTGAGATAAAATTTACAAATTGGTCATTATTTTTTAATGTCACATTTAAATATAAATATAGTTGCCAAGAAAATAATTATATATATATATATATATATATATATATATATATATATATATACTTTTAAAATATGATTATTTATAAATAATTTGTCATGACAACTATACTTATCCTATATATTGAATTTATCAAATAAAATAAAATAATAAATTTTATAATGCTTAAAATCTTATCTCTTAAAGTTGAAAGTTTTATTAAAAAAATTGCATATAGAATAATAACTTAATTTATTCTTCAATAAATTAATCATGTTTGTTGGTTTACATATGATTACGATTTCATTTTAAATTGATTGATGTTCGAAATTCATCTTAAAGTTGGGATTTTAAAATTCATATTTATTAAATAATAAATTAATTTATTATTTAATAAAATTGATAATACGTTTGTTATGATTTTTTAATAAATTTCACCTAACAAATTGATAATAGTTGTTTCTTAATCCTTAAGTAGAAAAATAAATGAGAAATAACAATCAAAAATATTCATATTTTTTATATATCAATATCGCTTTTGATAAATAATATTATATTAATATCAAATATAAATATATTTTTTTAAATATTACTATTTATAACAAGATATTATAATTGAGATAATTATTTTATAAAATAAATTATATAAGAAACAATTAATTTTGATATATATATATATATATATAATGTTTTTAAATAATATATATATTTAAAATTATTATATCATTGTATATATGCTATATGTTTTTTATTCTTTAATTAGTAATAAAATGATGTATCATTAAAATATTAAAAATATAAAGATAAAGATAAAAATATATTTATAATAATAACTATAATTTAAAATAGTTTTTTTCAATTGATAAACATAAATTCAATTGATATTAAATATCAACATATTTATTTTTCAAAAAAACTTCAATATATATTTATGATAATTTTGTCAATAAATTATAATATAATAATTTATTATGAAATTATAAAATAAAAAAAAGTTGTTACAATATTAGAGATCAAAAGATGAGATGTGCGATTGAAGAAATCGTCTTTTGAAAAGAAGGATTGCACGAAGCACAAAGTCTGGCTTGAAAAGAAAAGTACTTCATTTTCATTCGTATGTTGTGAATCAATTTTACAAATGTTAATCATAACACTAGGTGGATTGACTCTGGTTCAACACTCCATGTTTCAAATACCTTGCAGGGTATGAGAAACCTCAAGAAGCCGCAAAGTGGAATCCATACATCCATTCAAGAGGGAGGTCAAGTCACATGTGGAAGCCATCGGAACTCATAGTTTGGAGCTATCGAGAGGCTTCTTTAATTTGCAATCGGAGAAGACCTTCTATGTTTCTAGTTTTTCTAGGAATTTAATTTCAATATCGCCACTTGTACTTTTAGGAATTCCTATAACCGTTTCGATACTAGTTTAAAATTTTAATAAAATCGGTTATTGATATGGTACTCTATGTGACGGGTCTCTATTAAGTACATTTGCAAGATAAGAATGCTTATAACAAATTAAGTTTAACTAGTGGAATTAAAAAAGCTGCTATGAATGAAGAATCATCCTTATTATGGCACCGAGATTAAGACACATCTCCATTCAAGAATTGTGCGTTTGTGAATGAAAGGGTACCAAAGGTCCCAGACTTTACCGACTTTGAGACATGTTTGGATTGCATTAAGGGAAATCAAATCAACAAGTAAAAAATGGGTGCAACAAGGAGTAAACTTTGTTAGAAATTATACATACAAACATTTGTTGTCTTGATATGGATGGGTGTGATTTGAAACACTTCATCACCTTCATTGATGACTACCACGCGCGTATCTCTACATGCTTCGCTCTAAGGATGAAGCGTTGGAAGCTCTATAAGGTATCCAAGGTTGAAGTAGAGAAACAATGCGAGAACTAAATAATGATAGTAAGGTCGACAGTGGAGCTAATGTTGACTTCGCGAATTTATATTCATGTATTCAAGGTTGAAATTATTTAGAGGTGATTGGCTACCCAACATTGAATTTAGCAGCCGAGTGGACTCTGAAAGTCCACATCAGTTACATTTTTTATGCTAATAGTGGAGTCGTGTCTGAGGAGCATGGAGCGCACTTGGCACCCACTTCCCCTATGGAGGCTGAGCTCAAGTTTCCGCTTGAGGCCACATAACATAGTGTTTGGCTCAAGAGTTTTATAGCTGGTTTGGGAGTCATTGATTCTATCCAAAGGCCACTGAGATTATATTGTGACAACTCAACTGCTATTTTTCTGGCTAAGAATGAAAAAAGTGGGAGTCGAAGTAAATAAACACATTGACATAAAGTACTTAGCCATCTGAGAACGTGTTAAAGAACAGAAAGTGGTCATTGAGCACATAATCACTGAGTTAATGGTTGCAAATCCTTTGACTAAAGTCATGTCAGTATCGAATTTCAGAGAACATGTAACCAAAATGGGACTTGAGTCTATGTAGTAATCTCAAAGTTTGTATACATATTCGCTATTAATGAAACTCTTATTCAGTTGATGTTTCTCAGGTGTACACATTTCAGTCATTGTGATAGAGAAATACCATTAAGTTTTAATCTAGAATAAACATAGGGTTTATTCATAAAGTTAAAGGTTGTTAAAGGGACATATATTGTGATACATGGAATATAACACTCACTTTTAGAGGACTTGTTGTCATGATTTATATGTTTATTCCCCTATTAAGATTGAATTTATGGACCAAGTGGGAGAATGTTGGTTCTCTTCCCTCAGGTAAAACGGTCATACGATCTTTTAAATAGTGGCCCATAAATTACAAATTAATTCTTATAACAATTACGAATTAATAGAATGCATTAATGAGATTTAATGTATAACAATCATATAGGATGATGGTTTCTATTAAAAGTTTTTCTGGGTCCCTATTACCAAAGTTTAGATACTGCTCAATGAAAACGACACCATTACAAGAGTGAGATACCCAGGCACCAGAAGATCCCAATGAGTCTTTTGCTTCAGTATCTCTTTTCCAACAATGGGTGGAGGTAAGTCCCAACACCTTTCGCATTTTTTTTTTTTTTTTTGCATCTAGTGAGATTGCAAAGTCTTACAACATTATCTAATTAGATTTTAGGGAACTGTCAAGGGAATCAGGGAACTCACGTTGTCTGATTAAGAAGTTTGATTTCTTAGCGCAACCTTAGTTCATAAAAACTTTAATTTCGTGACACGCTTGTAACTGTATGCTTTTATTTTATATATTAGAGTGAAAATCACAAAATCACAACAACTTGTTTTTTCTAGAACCATGAAGGCTTATTCAACTCGTATTACAAAGGATAGGTGCATGACTTTTTTTTCTTTTTTTCTTTTTTTTTTTTATGTCTAATATCATAACTCATAAGACCTACTAGGCACAATTGGAACCCATTTCATGGCCGCTTTTTAAAGTGTTTCTAACTCAAACACTTCAAGTATTTTTAAAATAAAAAAATGAGTGCCTTGTAATATTTTAAAAGTACTTTTGAGATTTAAAAAACATTTCCAAGTGTTTTTTTTAGAGAAGCATCTGGAAGATGGCTTTTAAAAAAAAACACTTTAAAGGTTTTCAAAGGTTTCTAAAATATCCTTACCATTTTTTATACCTTTTTTTTCCTTTTGGCTCTCATCTTCCTCCTTAATTCTTGCATGAGATGAGACTCTATAATTCGAAACTCTTTTAATTTAATATCCCGCTTTAACCCCATTGTAATTCCCATTTTTTTTTCTCTTTACAATGCCTGGTTGGCTTGAAATTCAAAATTTATGTAGAATTTTATAATACAATGATTGTATTAGTCCATTTTTTTATAAATATTATTGAAATAATTTTTCCTACAATCATAAATATAATTATTTTATCTATTTATATATATATATATATATATATATTGTGATAAAAAATTTATTTACAATAATATTTTCTTTTTCTAATTAAATTGAATGTCCTTTTTAGGTAATTTCAACAATATTAAAAGATTTTTTGTACATACGCTTGTGTTATAATCAATTTTCTAGATTCTTCTAAAAGCTGCCGACTAGGGGTCTCCACTGGCCAAGCCACCTAGCCGGGAAGTACGAGGCTCGCGAACCGGCTCGATCAAGCACAGCCCATTGACGGCCACAGCTAGGTCTAGCTTTGCATTTTGTTAAGGCCTGCGAACCAACCACAAGCCTTGTACTAAGCAGACTTGGTAGGTCTCGAAGGAACAGGCTTGGAAAGCCTAGGACAAGCAGGCTTAGTAGGCCTAAGAATTAAAACTATTTTTTACGGATAATTAACAGTGAATAATCCATAGTTTAACCGGTCTTTTAATTCAGCTCTACACAACACAATCGTTAATTGGGTGAATAATCTCATGTTTGAACGCCCCATATCCTATTGGCCCGATCATAAAGATAAGTCGACAAACAAAGTTGAGCAACAACTAGGCTCATACCTTCCACCATTTACAACATCTCCTAGCTCACTCGAGCAACAACTATTTTGATGGCAACATCACTTCGAGATTGGTGGGCTTGACTGAAAGCCAATATCTCTGATCAGGTTGGTGAGAAGATGCATGCCCCTTCACTCAAGGTCCAAGATGTGTACCTTGATTTTCTTGCTGCCTTTGCCGGCTATTTACCGCCAATGATCTAGATTTATTGAGGCTTCGCGATTGAAGGCTTGACATGAGATGGCTGCCTGCCGCTAAGGAAAAGGATTCTATGGTTTGTAACTTCGCATGTCTTCAACATCTTCGGATGAGGTTTGAAGCTCGAAGGACATTATACTATAATCGAGTTATTTAGCAATTGGGTACGGTTGATTTCCTCAATCTCACTAGCAATTTATTTAAGGGGCCATTGTCATCAAATATTTCCAAATTTCCATGCTTCAATGAAAGCTCAAAATTTTGCTACTTCCCTTTCTCCCACTATGATCTATCTCAACCACGCTTTTCAACAACTCCACATCCACTTTCCCAGCCAGGACGTGAACTCCATGATCCATAAAGAATTCTTCTTAATGATCCCAAATGGTCGGGCCAAGTGCGCTTTTTCATTTTCATTATCGGAAAATATTAATAATTTACAATTTCTTTTCGTGTCTTCTTTTCTTTTCCTACACTTTCTTCGCAACCAAACAGAACTACAATTCTAGGACAACACACAAAAATTCACAACTAAAAGCAAGGAGAAATCAGAGACCAATAATGAGATTTCGTATGCCTCTCTCGTGAGGAATCCCAAAGTCAACCTAAACCCGCCTCACAAGAAATGAAAGGTCCTGGGGCCTGCTCTATCCGCAGCGCGGTGCGCAAGAAACACGTTGTTTGAATTTTCTTCCTGTCAGGCACCCCAAACTCGCAATTGCTTGATACCATTTTTTTTTTCATTTTGCCATTTATGCCGAGGTGTCACTATCTCCACCGCACCGCCATCGCCCGCTAAAGCCAAAGAAATGATGTGTTGGTTCTGGGATTACCGCCGACTTAGATCTTGTACTACATCTAAGGAGCAATCTTCCCAACTAAAGTTGTCGCACTTTCGCATTCAGACATATCGGAAGGAGCAATCTCCCCCAAACAAAGGAATGGATCGATGGCACAACACCTTCCGGCAATGGTGGTGGAGGAGGAAGAAGAGGAGGAGGAGAATAACGCCTAGCACAACGCTCCCGCAAATGGGTTCCACCTAGTCGACCATAACCACCCATCAAATCCGGGCTACCGTGATGGCGCGACAATGGTGGTGGAGGAGGGGAGAGAAGGCGCTGCTAGTGGAGAAAGAAGGAGATAGGAGTGGGGGATAAAACTAATTTTTTTAAATAATAAAAATTCCTTTGGGACCAATTATATGATGACACATGGCAAGAGATGATGGGATCAAATTGTTTTATGCCACATAGATATGTTACAACATCGTAGCACTGCTTCACGGTTTCGAACCTTAGTCCCTTCCTTTCCATATTTAACCTTAACTCTTTAAACCAACTGAGTTAGGACTTATTGACACCTTTATTTGATTTATATAATAAACTTTTAATAAAATATATATTATAAATAGAGTTACATTATGTTTTTTTTTTTAAAATAACATAGAAATAGGAGGAAGGCCCATCAACATGGGCTCAAGTGGCTAGCAAACTATACCTAAATGAAGCCTATGACCTAATCCTTCTAAAAACAGGCTCGACCGGGCTTGGTCCTCTCGAGTTTAGTAGCCTTTGTGTGGACCCTAGGTTCGACTAAAAACATTTTGGCCAAGGAGTGACAAATCATCCACACCCCGCTAAACAATAACTTATCGATAACAAATACACATAACACGCACTCAAGATATTAATGCTTCCTACACAACATAATCGCTTTCATTAAAGTAGCACTCAAGTTTGTAGGCACGAGGTGTCCAAACTACCTGTCCGATCTTAGCAATGATTTTGTCATCAATAGCGGCTAAGTATAAAGATCCGGGTCTGATGCCGTAATACGACCGTGCTGCTTGCTCGATCCCATTCTTGATCCCTGATCATTGCCACCTAGAAATCCTCCTCCTTCAAACCCCAAATAAAGAAGTGGTCATAGATCCGTCACAAGCAAGTAGATGAAATCAGTTTACAGAACTCACTTGAATCGTAATTAGTTTCAACTTATTCATTGATGTGAACATGATCTGTGTACATCCGAAATTGGATAGGGAGAAAGTTCCTAAACTATATAGTAAATGGATTCCTCCTAACTAGTAAACGATTTAAAGCCGTGATGACTCGATCTCGCTTTAATAATATCTATATGGTTGGATCAGGGTTAATACAAATGATATTAAAGTCAATCCCTGGTCCCGGTGTGAAAGTCCGTTCTATTTGGCTCGTAGGAGGTGTTTGTTCGTTTAGCCCTCCAATCCCATTGCATGGTGGTGTTTGTCACATTCTATATCGGACATGTGATAAAAGTTCTTGACACTACACCTTAACCTAGTAAATAAATTTTAAAGCCACGAGGATCCCTTTGAACCCGAAACGGACAATATTTATATGATTTGACCAAGTATTTACATGATGTGGTGCCGAATCTAATAATTTTATGAAAATCGTGTGATTATAGGTCGTCATGACTAGAGGGAGTAAAAGATCGTGAAATGGACCACCCAATCATTTCCACTCAAGGATCTTTCCTAACTAATTCTAGGAAAAAGAAAATGAAAAGAAGGTATATATGAGAAATTACTATGGGATGGAAAGCCAAGTAAGGAAAGGAACGATACATCCATTCGTGAGGGAGGTCAAGCTCACATGTGGGAGCTTCTACCGAAACCTCAGAGTTCGAGCTATCGAGAGGCTTTAATTTGTAATCGGAGAAGACCTTCTATGTTTCTAGTTTTTCTAGGAATTTAATTTCAATATCGCCACTTGTACTTTTAGGAATCTCCTATAACCGTCGATACTAGTTTAAAATTTTAATAAATCAAGTTATCGATATGGTACTCTATGTGATGGTCTCTATTCAGTACATTTGCAAGATAAGAATGCTTATAACAAATTAAGTTTAACTAGTGGAATTAAAAAAAGCGTTATGAATGAAGAATCATCCTTATTATGGCACCGGAGATTAAGACACATCTCCATTCGAAGAATTAAAAGGTTTGTGAATGAAAGGGTACTCAATGCCCTAGACTTTACTGACTTTGAGACATGTTTGGATTGCATTAAGGAAATCAAATCAACAAGTAAAAATGGTGCAACAAGGAGCAAACTTGTTAGAAATTATACATACAAACATTTGTTGTCTTGATATGGATGGGTGTGATTTGAAACACTTATCACCTTCATTGATGACTACTCACGTTACATGTATCTCACATGCTTCGCCTCTAAGGATGAAGGCCAGAAGCCTTAAGGTATTCAAGGTTGAAGTAGAGAAACAATGCGAGAAGCAAATAATGATAGTAAGGTCAGATAGGTGGAGCCAATGTTGACTTCGCTAGCTGAGTATTCAAGGTATTCAAGGTTGAAATTATTTGGAGGTGATTGGCTACTCCAACGTTGACTGCTAGCTGAGTGGACTCTAGAAAGTCCCACATCAAGCCACATTTTTATGCTAATAGTGAAATGTCTTAGAGGAGCATGGAGTGTGACTTTGTCAGCCACTTCCCTATGGAGGTTGGAGCTCGTTTCTCGCTTTGAGGCCACTTAACATAGTGTTTGGCTCAAGAGTTTATAGCCGGTTTGGGGAGTCATTGATTCTATCCAAAGGCCACCGAGAGATTATATTTGCGGACAACTCAACCGCTATTTTTCCGCTAAGAATGAAAAAGTGGAGTCGGCAATAAACACATTGACAAAAAGTACTTAGCCATCTGAGAACGTGTTAAAGAACAGAAAGTGGTCATTGAGCACATAATCACTGAGTTAATGGTTGCAAATCCTTTGACTAAAGGCATGTCAGTATCGAATTTCAGAGAACATGTAACAAAAATGGACTCAGTCTATGTAGTAATCTCAAAGTTTGTGCGTACATATTCAGTTATTAATGAAACTTTATTCAGTTGATGTTTCTCATAGGTGTACACATTTCCTCACTATTGTGATAGAGAAATACCATTAAGTTTTTAATCTAGAATAAACATAGGTTTATTCATAAAGTTAAAGGTTGTTAAAGTACACAGGCTGTGACATGGAATATAACACTCACTTTTAGAGGACTTGTTGTCATGATTTATATGTTTATTCCCTATTATATGATATTGAATTTATGGACCAAGTGGGAGAATGTTGGCTCTCTTCCCCTCGTGTAAAACGTTCATACGATCTTTTTAAATAGTGGCCTATAAATTACAAATTAATTTTATAACAATTACTTAATTAATAGAATGCATTAACGAGATTTAATGTATACGTCATATAGGATGATGGTTTCCTATATTAAAAGTTTTTTCTTATTGGGTCCCTGGCTACCAGGTTTAGATACTGTTCAGTTGTTCCGACACCATTACAAGAGTGAGATACCCAGGCACCAGAAGATCCCAATGAGTCTTTTGCTTCAGTATCTCTTTTCCAACAATGGGTGGAGGTAAGTCCCAACACCTTTCGCATTTTTTTTTTTTTTATCTAGTGAGATTGCAAAGTCTTACAACATTATCTAATTAGATTTTAGGGAACTGTCAAGGGAATCAGGGAACTCACATTGTCTGATTAAGAAGTTTGATTTCTTAGCGCAACCTTAGTTCATAAAAACTTTAATTTCATGACACGCTTGTAACTGTATGCTTTTATTTTATATTAGAGTGAAAATCACAAAATCACAACAACTTGTTTTTTCTAGAACCATGAAGGCTTATTCAACTCGTATTACAAAGGATAGGTGCATGACTTTTTTTTCTTTTTTTTTTTTTTTTTTTTTTTATGCTCCAATATCATAACTATAAGACCTACTAGGCACAATTGGAACCCATTCGCGCTGCTTTTAAAGTGTTTCTAATCCTGAAAACAATTCTCTAAGATTTTTAAATAAAAATGAGTGCCTTGTAATATTTTAAAAAGTACTTTGAGATTTAAAAAATATTTCAAGTGTTTTTTTAGAGTAAATACTGGAAGATGGCTTAAAAAAAAAACACTTTAAAGGTTTTCAAAGGTTTCTAAAATATCCTTACCATTTTATAATTTTTTCCTTTGCCTCATCTTCCTCCTTAATTCTTGCATGAGATGAGACTCTATAATTCGAAACTCTTTTAATTTAATATCCTGCTTAACCCCATTGTACTCCCTTTTTTTTTCTCTTTACAATGCCCGGTCAGCTTGAAATTCAAATTTATGTAGAATTTTATAATACAATGATTGTATTAGTCCATTTTTTTATAAATATTATTGAAATAATTTTTTCCTACAATCATAAATATAATTATTTTATCTATTTATATATATATATATATATATATATATATAGAGTATATATATATATATATATATATATATATATATATATATTGTGATAAAAATTTATTTACACAATATTCTTTTCTAATTAAATTGAATGTCCTTTTTAGGTAATTCTTAATAATATTAAAGATTTTTTGTACATACGCTTGTGTTATAACCAATTTTCTAGATTCTTCTAAAAGCGCTTTCGACTGTGGTCTCCACTCCCGCTTCAGCCGGGAAGTAATGAGGCTCGCGCGAATCGGTTCGAATCGCCATTAGGCCTATTGACGGCCAATAGGCTAGGTCTAGCTTTGCATTTTTTTAAGGCCTGCGAACCAACCACAAGCCTTGTACCTGCTGCACTTGGTAGGTCTCAAGGAATGTGCTTGAAAGCTCAGACAAAGTGTGCTTAGTAGGCCTAAGAATTAAAACTATTTTTACTTTATAATTACCGTGAATAATCCATAGTTTAACCTACTTTCTTTAATTAGTCACACAACAATAATCGTTTTAATTAGGAATAATCTCATGTTTGAACGTCCCATATCCTATTGGCCCGATCATAAAGATAAGCTCGATTAAACAGTCGAGCAACAACTAGGCTCATACCTTCCACCATTTACAACATCTCCTAGCTCACTTCCTTGGAGCAACAACTATTTTGATGGCAACATCACTCGAGATTGGTGGGTTGATCGAGCTTGGAATATCTTGACCGGTGGCAGAGAAGATGCATGCCCCTCACTCACAAGGCCCCAAGATGTGTAATCTTTGATTTTCTCTTACGCTCACGGCCATTTACCACAATGATCTTAGGATTTATTGGAGGCTTCGCATTGAAGGCTTGACGTAAGGAGATGGCCGCCCAAGCTGCTATGAAAAGGATTCTATGGTTTGTAATCCTGATGTCTCTTCAACATTCTGACGGAGGTTTGAAGTTTAGGCGACATTATGCTATACCGGAGTCGTTATTTAGCAACTGGTACGGTTGATTTCAATCTCACTAGTACTTATTTAAGGGGCCATTACTCATCAAATATTTGCTTCCTCTCCATGCTTCAATGAAAGCTTCAAAATTTTTGCTACTTCCCTTCTCCCACTATGATCGATTCAACCACGCCAACAACTCCACATCCACTTTCCCGCCGTGACGTAAACCTATTACGATCCATAAAGAATTTTTCTTAATGACTGCAATGGTCGGCCATGCAGTTTTTCATTTTCATTATCGGAAAATATTAACAATTTACAATTTCTTTTCGTGTCTTCTTTTTCTTTTCCTACACTTTCGCAACCAAACGTAACTCAATTTAGACAACACACAAAATTCACAAATCCAAAAGGAGAAATCAGACCAATAATGAGATTTCACAATTTCTCCTCGTGAGGGAATCCCAAAGCTTCTAAAACCCGTCGCAAATGAAAGGTCCTAGTTCCTGTTTCTATCCGCAAATGCAGCGCAAGAAACATCGTTGTTTGAATTTTCTTCTGGCTCTAGCACCCCAAACTCGCAAATGCTTTGATACCATTTTTTTTTTCATTTTTGCCATTTATGCCGTGAGGTGTCACTATCTCCAATCGCACGCCATCGCCCGCTAAAGCCAAGAAATGATGTGTTGGTCCCTGGGATTACCGCGCACTTTCATCTTGCACATTCTTAGTTACAATCTTCCACCCATCTATTTTCATCTCAAAGACACCATGAACAACTCCAAACAAAAATGACTAGTTTTAAAATGCAAACATCTTCCAAAATAAGTGTGAGGAGGAAGAAGAGGAGGAGGGAGAATAACGCCTCTAAAGATACGCCTCGCAAATGGTTGTCTCCACCTAGTTGAATTATGCAATCCACCCATCAAATCCGCACTGTGATGGCGGCGACAATGGTGGTGGAGGCAGGAGGAGAAGGCGCCGCTAGTGGAGAAGGAGATAGGAGTGGGGGATAAACTAATTTTTTAAATAATAAAAAATTTCGGGGGACCAATTATAAGGATGACACATGGCAAGAGATGACGGGATCAAATTGTTTATGCCACATAGATATGTTACAACATCGTAGTAATCAAGCCTCACGGTTTCAACCTTAGTCCCTTCCTCTTCATATTTAACCTAACTCTTTAAACTAATCGAAAGAATTTATTGACACCTTTATTTTGATTTATATAATAAACTTTTAATAAAAATATATATTATAATAAGAGTTACATTATGTTTTTTTTTTTAAAATAAATATAGAAATAGGAGGAAGGCTCATCGGGTCATGGCCCAAGGGCCAGCAAACTATACCTAAATGAAGCCTATGACTCATCCTTCTAAAAAACAAAAGCTCTGACCGGGCTTGGTCCTCTCGAAAGCTTCTGTGGTAGCCTTTGTGGACCCTAGGTTCGACTAAAAACATTTTGCCAAGGAGTGACAAATCATCCACACCCTGCTAAACAATAACTTATTGGATAACAACACATAACAATGCACTCAAGATATTACCGCTTCCTACACAACATAATCGCTTCCACAAGTAGCACTCAAGCTCAGAGGGCACGAGGTGTCCAGCTTCATACCTTGGTCCGATCTTAGCAATGATTTTGTCATCAATAGCGGCTACATAAAAGATCCTGGGTCTGATGCCGCACGCACCGTGTCAGCTTGCTCGATCCCATTCTTGATCCTCCGAATACGCGCCTTAGAAACTCCCTCCTTCAAACCCCACCAAAGTGAAGTGTCATAGATCCGTCACAAGCAAGTAGATGAAATCGGGCCTATTAACTCAATTTTGAATCGGGTAATTAGTTTCAACTTCTTATTCATTATGAACATGATCTTGTACATCCCGAAATTGGATAGGGAAAGTTCCTAAAACTATATAGTAATGGATTCCTCCTAACTTAGTAAACGCATTTTAAAGCCGTGATGACCCCTCGATTCGTTTTACAATATCTATATGGTTGGATCAGGTTAATACAAATGATATTAAAGTCAACTCGTCCCGTGAAAGTCCGTCTTATTTGGCTCGTAGGAGGTGTTTGTCTGCTTAGCCCTCCAATCCTACTGCAGTGTTTGTCACATTCTATACTCCACATGTACCAAAGTTTCGACACCAATTCTTAACCTAGGTAAATAAATTTTTAAAGCCATGAGGATCCCTTGAACCCCAAACGACAATATTTATATGATTTGACCAAGTATTTACATGATGTAATGGGTGTCGAATCTACTTTAATTTTTGTATGAAAATCAGATTGTTATAGGTCAGTCATTATGACTCGAGGGAGGAAAGATCGTGAAATGGACCACCCAATCATTTCCACTCTCATGATCTTTCCGAACTAATTTTTAGAAAAAGAAAATGAAAAGAAGGTATATATATGAGAAATTACTATGGATGGAAAGCCGCAAGCAAAGGAACGATACATCCATTCAGAGGGAGGTCAAGCTCGTGGAAGCCACGAAACTAGAAGCCTGAGCTATCGAGAGGCTTTAATTTAAAACGGAGAAGACCTTCATGTTTCTAGTTTTTCTAGGAATTCTAATTTCAATATCGCTTACTTGTACTTTAGGAATCTCCTATAACTGCTCGGATACTAGTTTAAAATTTTAATAAAATCGGTTATTGGATATGGTACTTATGATGGTTCTATTAAGTACATTTGCAAGATAAGAATGCTTATAACAAATTAAGTTTAACTAGTGGAATTAAAAAAGCTGCTATGAATGAAGAATCATCCTTATTATGGCACCTAGATTAAGACACATCTCCATTCAAGAATTAAAAGGTTTGTGGAATGAAAGGGTACTCGCGCCCTAGACTTTAATGACTTTGAGACATGTTTGATCAGACAAGGGAAATCAAATCAACAAGTAAAAATGGGTGCAAATAAGGAGTAAACTTTGTTAGAAATTATATACAAACATTTGTTGTCTTGATATGGATGGGGTGTGATTTGAAACACTTCTATCACCTTCTATTGATGACTACTCACGTTGCATGTATCTCTACATGCTTCGCTCTATGATGAAGCTGTGCCTTGAAGGTATTCAAGGTTGAAGTAGAGAAACAATGCCAGAAGCAAATAATGATATAAGGTCGATAGGAGCCAATGTTGACTCAATAGTCGAGTATTCAAGGTATTCAAGGCTGAAATTATTTAGAGGTGATTGGCCACCCAACGTTGAATTTGTTAATGAAAGGACTCTAGAAAGTCCACATCAGGTTTCACATTTTTTATGCTAATAGGTGGAGTCAGGTTCGAGGAGCATGGGAGCAGACTTTGTCAGCCACTTCTCATGGAGGTTGAGCTGCTTCTCGTTTTGAGGCCACTTAACATAGTGTTTGGCTCAAGAGTTTTATAGTTTGCTCAGAGTCATTGATTCTATCCAGCGCCAATGAGATTATATTGTGACAACCTAACCGTTATTTTTCCGCTAAGAATGAAAAAAGTGGGAGTCGAAGTAAATAAACACATTGACATAAAGTACTTAGCCATCTGAGAACGTGTTAAAGAACAGAAAGTGGTCATCGGTTACAATCACCGAAGTTAATGGTTGCAAATCCTTTGACTAAAGGCATGTCAAGATTTAATTTCGTGAGAACATAACCAAAATGGAATTTGAGTCTATGTAGTAATCAAAGTTTGTATGTACATATTCGCTATTAATGAAACTCTTATTCAGTTGATGTTTCTCATATAGGTGTACACATTTTTACCATTGTGATAGAGAAATACTCATTAAGTTTTAATCTAGAATAAAAAGATGTGGCTTATTCATGGTGCTAAAGGTTGTTAAAGGGACATATATTAGATATATGGAATATAACACTCACTTTTAGAGGACTTGTTGTCGATTTATGTTTATTCCCTATTAAGGTGATATTGAATTTATGGACCAAGTGGGGAGAATGTTGGTTTCTCTTCCCCGTGCAAACGTCATACGATCTTTTTAAATAGTGGCCCATAAATTACAAATTAATTTTGAAGTAACAATTACGAATTAATAGAATGCATTAATGATTTAATGCATATCACTTCATATAGGATGATGGTTTCCTATATTAAAAGTTTTTTCTTATTGGGTCCCTGCCACAGGTTTAGATAATCGTTTCCGCCTGTTCCGACACTATTACAAGAGTGAGATACCTGTGCACCCGTAAGATCCCAATGAGTCTTTGCTTATCTCTTTCCAACCAATGGTGAAAGTAAGTCCCAACACCTTCGATTTTTTTTTTTTGCATCTAGTGAGATTGCAAAGTCTTACAACATTATCTAATTAGATTTTAGGAACTCGTCAAGGGAATCGTGAACCCAATGCTGTCCGATTAAGAAGTTTGATTTCTTACGAACCTTAGTTCATAAAAACTTTAATTTCGTGAGACACGCTTGTAAATCAGATATTTTATATATTAGAGTGAAATCACAAAATCACAACAACTTGTTTTTTTTCTAGAACCATGAAGGCTTATTCAACTCAGATTACAAAGGATAGTGCACTTTTTTCTTTTTCTTTTTTTTTTTTTTTATGTCTAATATCATAACTCATAAAGACCTACTAGGCACAATTGGAACCCATTTACGCTGCTTTCAAAGTGTTTCTAACCCGAACACTTCTAAGTATTTTTAAAATAAAAAATGAGTGCCTTGTAATATTTTAAAAAGTACTTTTGAGATTTAAAAAAAAAACATTTCAAGTGTTTTTTTTTAGAGAAGCATTCGGAAGATGGCTTTTAAAAAAAAACACTTTAAAGGTTTTCAAAGGTTTCTAAAATATCCTTACCATTTTATACCTTTTTTCCTTTGGCTCTCATCTTCCTCCTTAATTTTTAAAATGAGATGAGACTCTATAATTCGAAACTCTTTTAATTTAATATCCTGCTTAACCCCATTGTACTCCCATTTTTTTTTCTCTTTACAATGCCTGGTTGGCTTGAAATTCAAAATTTATGTAGAATTTTATAATACAAATGATTGTATTAGTCTCATTTTTATAAATATTATTGAAATAATTTTTCTACAATCATAAATATAATTATTTTATCTATTTATATATATATATATATATATATATATATATATATTGTGATAAAAATTTATTTACAATAATATTTTCTTTCAATAAATTGAATGTCCTTTAGGTAATTTAATAATATTAAGATTTTCGTACATACGTTTGTGTTATAATCAATTTTCTAGATTCTTCTAAGCTGCTTCAATTAAAGTCTCAATGGGCGGGCCACCTAGCTGGAAGTAATGAGGCCTGCGAACCGCTCGACCTGGGCTGGTAGGCCCATTGACGGTCAATAGGCTAGGTCTAGCTTTGCATTTGTTAAGGCTCAACCAAACCACAAGCCTTGTACTGCAAGACTTGCAGGTCTCGATGAACAGCCTGAAAGCCTAGGACAGGCAGGCTTAGTAGGCCTAAGAATTAAAACTATTTTTTACGGATAATTAACAGGAATAATCCATAGTTTAACCGGTCTTCTTTAATTTGTCACACAACACACTGCTTAATTAGGAATAATCTCATGTTTGAACGCCCCATATCCTATTGGCCCGATCATAAAGATAACTCGATTAAACAGGTTGAGCAACAACTAGGCTCATACCTTCCACCATTTACAACATCTCCTAGCTCACTTCCTTGGAGCAACAACTATTTTGATGGCAACATCACTTCTGAGATTGGTGGGTTGACTGAGCTTGAATATCTTGACTGTGTTGGTGAGAAGATGCATGCCCCCTCACTCTGCGTCTGAAGATGTGTACCTTTGATTTTTCTCTTGCTGCCTTTGCTGCTATTTACCGTCAATGATCTAGATTTATTGGAGGCTTCTGCATTGAAGGCTTGACGAAGGAGATGGCTGCCCAAGCTGCTAAGGAAAAGGATTCTATGGTTTGTAATCTCGATGTCTTCAACATTCTGGATGGAGGTTTGAAGCTTGAAAGGACATTATGCTATACCGGAGTTGTTATTTAGCAATCTGGGTACGGTTGATTTCTCAATCTCACCAGCAATTTATTTAAGGCCATTGTCATCAAATATTTCCAGCCTCCATGCTTCAATGAAAAGCTTCAAAATTTTTGCTACTTCCTTCTCCCAATTATGACTGATCTCAACTACGCTTCAACAACTCCACATCCACTTTCCATGTTTCGGTGGACAGAAACTGACATGATCCATAAAGAATTCTTCTTAATGATCCCAAATGGTCAGTCAAGTGCAGTTTTTCATTTTCTCATTATCGGAAAATATTAACAATTTACAATTTCTTTTCGTGTCTTTTCTTTTTCCTACACTTTCTTGGGCGTAAACCAAACAGAACTCAATTTAGACAACACACAAAATTCACAAATCCAAAAGCAAGTGAGAAATCTGTAGACCAATAATGAGATTTCGACAGCTCTCTCAGAGGAACCTGGTGTCATCCCAAAACCCGCCAAGAAATGAAAGGTCCTGTTCCAGTTTATCCGCAGCGCAGCGCAAGAAACATCAGTGTTTGAATTTTCTTCTGGCTCTAGCACCCCAAACTGCAGCGTTTTGATACCATTTTTTTTTTTCATTTTTTGCCATTTATGCCAGGGTGTCACTATCTCCACCGTAACGCATCAGTCTGGCTAAAGCCAGTAAATGATGGTTAGTTCTGGGATTACCGCCGCACTTTCAGATCTTGTACATCGGAAGGAGCAATCTTCCCAACCAAAGTTGTCGCACTTTCAGATCTTGTACATATCGAAAGGAGCAATCTCCCAAACAAAGGAATGATCAGCTTTGGCACAACACCTGCAATGGTGGGCGGAGGAGGAAGAAGAGGAGGAGGAGAATAACGCCTAGCACAACGCTCCTGCAGCCGGGTTCCACCTAGCTGACTATGCAACGACCCATCAAACTGGCGGCTGTGATGAAGTGCGACAATGGTGGTGGAGGAGGAGAGAAGGCGTCGCTAGTGGAGAAGGAGATAGGGAGGGGATAAACTAATTTTTTTAAATAATAAAAAATTTTGGGGACCAATTATATGATGACACATGGCAAGAGATGATGGGATCAAATTGTTTATGCCACATAGGATATGTTACAACATCGTAGTAATCTGCTCTCACGAAGTTTCGAACCTTAGTCCCTTCCTTCCATATATTTAACCTAACTCTTTAAACCAACTGAGTTAGGACTTATTGACACCTTTATTTGATTTATATAATAAACTTTTAATAAAATATATATTATAAATAGAGTTACATTATGTTTTTTTTTTTAAAATAAACATAGAAATAGGAGGAAGGCTCATCAGCGTGGGCCTAAGGGCTGTAAACTATACCTAAAATGAAGCCTATGACCTAATCTCTAAAACAGTTCGGATCGGGCTTGGTCCTCTCGAGCTTGTAGGCCTTTTTAGGACCCTAGGTTCGACTACAAAACATTTTGCCAAGGAGTGACAAATCATCCACACCCTGCTAAACAACAACTTATTGGATAACAAATACACATAACATTCAAGATATTACTGTTTTTCCTACACAACATAATCGTTTCATTAGTAGCAATTCTTGAAGTTTGTAGGCACGAGGAGTCCAGCTTCATACCTGGTCCGATCTTAGCAATGATTTTGTCATCAATAGCGGCTACATAAAGACCTGGGTCTGATGCCAGAATACGCACTGTGCTGCTTGCTCTGATCCCATTTTGATCCTTGATCATTGCCAGCTTAGAAATCTCCTCCTTCAAACCCCAGTCAAAGAAGTGGTCATAGATCTGTCAGCAAGCAAGTGATGAAATCAGTTTACGTAACTCAATTTTGAATCGGGTAATTAGTTTCAACTTCTATTCATTGATGTGAACATGACTCGCATACATCCGAAATTGGATAGGGAGAAAGTTCCTAAAACTATATAGTAATGGATTCCTCCTAACTTAGTAAACGCATTTTTAAAGCCGTGATGACCCTTGACTGCGACAATATCTATATACTGGATCAGGTTAATACAAAATGATATTAAAGTCAACTCTAACCCGTGTGAAAGTCCGCTCTATTTGGCTCAGAGGGAGGTGTTTGTCTGCTTAGCCCTCCAATCCCATTGCATGGTGGTGTTTGTCATATTCTATAACGGGACAGTGATAAAGTTCCTGACACTACACCTCTTAACCTAGTAAATAAATTTTAAAGCTATGAGGGATCCCTTGAACCCCGAAACGGACAATATTTTATATGATTTGACCAAGTATTTACATGATGTAATGGGGTACCGAATCTACTAATTTTATGAAAATCAGGTGATTGTTATAGCTGCTGTCATGACTGAGGGGAGTAAAGATCGGAAATGGACCACCCAATCATTTCCACTCTCATGATCTTTCCAATCCAATCAGGAAAAAGAAAAAATGAAAGAAGGTATATGAGAAATTACTATGGATGGAAAGCCGTGATGAGCAGGATATAAACATATCACGCATGACTTTGTCCGATGGGAATGGCCAATGTTTTAGTGTAGAACTCCGTGTCATGATTATCAACAAGTCACAAAGATTTTCCCAAGACTAATCCAATCATTCCCGGAGGCCTCCATTGAGTCCTTAATCTCCACAATCTCTCCACTAATGCAGCTTGAAGTATCCCTTTCGCTGTAAAATCAAACGTAGTCGCTGAACCTCCAACAGCTTTCACCATTCCGCAAGCTCCCGCCGATGACCATCTTGGTCAGAATTCGCTGGTCGTCACTTCCATAAGAGAGGATTCCAAATTTCCCCAACCGCAAATTCCCGCCTAGTGTTTCATGTACAAACTTGGTGATATCTGGGGAGTATCCTTTAGCAAAATCGAATCGCCATCCATCGAAGCCTATTTCAGTCTTTATCCAATTCATCCAATCTGATAGCTCGTTGGACCCCGTGTTTAGACGATCAATGTCTGAGCTCCATTGAAGTCTCGCTCCAAAAGATTCGATAAATTCCAAGGATAAAATAATAAGTGTAAGGTATAATTCATCACAATAAATATCCTTAATATATATGTGATCCAAGAACAAATTAATGGTTAATTTTTCATAATCAAAGATGTTGTAGCCAACTCTAATTGATCAAAACATACCGATCACAAGACATTTAAATAATTTCTAAATGATATTCATAAGTAATAAAAATATGAATAATATCCAAATTATGCACATCAACAATATAGGCTCAAATAAAATATCCAAATCAAACTCTTAAGAGCCTTTTTTCAAGATTGAATTAAGTGCATAAATTGAAAATGACATATAGGTCATAAATTGAATCAATATCCAAAATCATTAAAATTGAGATATTAATTTTAAAATCATTTATATCATAATATAATAAAATATATACAAAATAATAATTTTAATTGCATGAAATTAATATCCAATTATTCCGACATACAATATATGATATACTAAATTATTGTCAGACTAAACATCAATTGGGCATGTAAATTCAATGGTAGCTTGTTGGCTTCTTATTGGCCGTTGAACCTAAGTCCATTTTTTTTTTTTTTTTTTTTTGATGAAAGAAGATTATCGAACAAAACTTACAAAGACACTAAAAAACCACAATAATCATGAAAGTCGATATTTGTAACATCTTTGTGTCCCTCGGTTCAATTCTCCAAGGCAAATTTTTTTCTTATATTTTACTATTCTTATCCATAATAAGGTTATACTATTCAAAGATAGGTTTATATGGCCAAACATCGTGATTATCCAGATAAGGATTTCCTATCCACAACCAAAAGAGGTCTTCCAACCTCGCAGACTGAGCGTGGATCCGACCCGCTCGCACCTCTAATTAAAAACCCAGCCATTTTTTCCCATCAATAAAATGCATTTGTATACCAAAAATTCATGAAAATTCATTTCAAAGTAATTCTCATAGTATTTTCATTCAAAAACATCACAAGGCAAAGGCAAAAAATTATACTGCTTGATACCAAATGTAAGAGAAAGTAATAATCTATTCAATGCTTTGATTCCAAATAAGCATTCAAAACGCAGCGTAATAAATAGATAAAGATTCTACCACCAGCCATTGCTTCTTCAATTGAATCGATAATCTAATTTGGGTTGCTCTTCAAGATCTCCTTTCTCACATCTACGATGGTGTATTCTAGTGAGAACAAACTTAGGGACCAACACAATGCTCGCTCAATATTTATAAACCTCTGCCCATCACAGAGGCAATTGAGAATGACTATGGGTAATCTTAGCTTCGACGTAGCCAAAACATTTCTTCACATATGACCATCGACATGTTCAAGGTGTGGTCGTATATAGACCACACTTTGTTGAAGACGGCGACAAAAAAATGCACCATTGACATGTTTTAAGTATGGTCGTATATGGACCACACTTTGGTGAAGGCGGCGGCAGCAAAAATCGCCTACATTCTTTACCTAAAATCACTCATCTACACCTCTTTATATAATTTTATTTCTTATCAAAGTGGTTATTCCACACATCTAGTTTTTTTAATTCGCTTTTCTCGTGATTTCATCAGTTGCCTTCGCTTTTGGCGTGGTGGCTTGTAAATGCCTTGTTACGACCTTTTGATACATCATTTATTTGTGGATGATTCAAACGGGCAAAGCACATTCAATCATAAAAAATCAGATCATGGTCGTCAATATGTTGCATAATTAGAGTCATAGGTATTCTAGTCACTATAGATATCAAATTTGTTTTACGCATTCATTATATTATTAACCCGATTTTGTTTCATTATATATGGTTTTTAGCGAATTTGATTTTTGTGATGTATTGCTAATTTCAATTAATAAATTGTTTTTTCAAAAAAAAGCTTAGTTGAGTTGAGTTTCAATCCATTGTTTCTTAATTTGATCGAGGTCGGGTCAAGAATCAATTTGACTAACCTTCCCAAATCGCATATATTTCAATTAATAAAATTATTTTCTTTCAAAAAAGGTTTAGGTTTAGTTGAGTTCCAATAGATTGTTTCTTTAATTTGATCAAGGTTAGCAATCAATTTTGACTAACTCTGCCCAAATTGCGATATATATATATATATATATATATATATATATATATATATATATATATATATATATATATATATATATATATATATATATATATATATAATGTGCATTTTTTTACTTAATGTTGAATAAAAACTTTTATTTTAGCTTTACTGTTGAGTAAGGCTTAATTGTTTAAATACCAAATCGTTGTTTCTTTAATATTTAATTTCTATTAAGTGCTAAGTCGTTGTTTTTTATATGCTTAGAATCGACATCTTAAATATATTAAAAATATTTAAGTGGGAGTATTTGTTCCGTAATGATGTGATGTCTTTGATTTTTTTTTTAAGAATAGAAATATTTGGTTAAAATACCTTAAATAACTCAAAATTTGTAAAACTAATAATCTCCATATTTTTTTTCTTAGAGAATGACCCATAATTGACAAAAAAAACCTTTGTCATTTCATGTATTTACATATATATTTGAAAATAAATTACTATTTTTATAAGAAAACAATAAGGATATTTTTATCAAATAAGGAAAAAAATTTAATAAAGGATTAGAAATTAAACGTAATTTTCTAAAGGTCTTTTCCTCCAATCACCTTTCTTTACTATTATGATAAAATAAAATAAAAAATTGTATATTAACATATTTATTAAAAATTAAAATGATAAATAATTTATTATTATCATTATTACAAAAAAAATAATTATTTTTATTTATCTATTTATTTATTTTTATAAATAAATAGAATATATATATATATATATATATATATATATATATATATATAGTATATATATATATATATAAAGTGTATATATATATATATATATATATATATATATATAATGATTTAAAAGTTGCATGATCAGATTTTTTAAAATATTTTGTATTCTATATAGATTTCAAAAGATTTTAAAATATTTTATATAGATATTAAAATATGTCTTTTTTCTGGATAAAAAAATCAAATATTTTAGCTTTTTCTATTCAAAAAAATTTTAAAAAAAAATTCAGAAATATCTTATACAAAATAAAAGTAAATAAATAATCTATGCTAAAAGACAAACGCGCCTAAATATGTTTAATATTATGACGATCTATTAGCCCTCAAAATAGATATTATATCTTTTCATCAGGGAATGGAGGGTACAAATGTTAAACGCTTTTTTATTGAATTATGAGCAGAGCCAGAAAATCAAGTGGTAAGATAGCTTTGTTTTGAACCAAAAGATCAAGGATTCAAACCCAAGAGAACAATTTTTCTAAAATTCCAGGGGAGGCAAATGACCCTACTCTAGGCACTATTTGCTTTCCGCCAATATGACTTATGACTTATGAGGGCCTAATGAAGTCATATTACAAATGTTAGATGCATGACTTTTTTTTTTTTGTGTGTAATATTATAACTCATGAGAGCCTACTGCGCACAAAATGAACAATATTTATACTGATAATGGAATGAGAATTTACACATTCAACTGCTGCCAAACAATGACTTATTGGATTATGAAATACAGTATATTTTCAATATGGAATACGGACAAATATAGTTACTGTTTCTCCCACACAGCATAATTGTTTCCAGAAGTAGCAATTTTGAAGGTTGTAAACGACGTTTCCAACATCAATACCTTGTTCCAATCTTAGCAATGATTTTGTCATCGATAGCGGCTGCAAAGATCTGGGTCAGATGAATACGCACTGTGTTGCTGGCTTTGATCCCATTCCCCTTATCCTGGATCATTGTCAGATTAGAAATCTCCTTCAGACCCCAGTCAAAGAAATGGTCTGGTAGAACTGTCACAAGAAAGTAAGCAGATATGAAATTAGTTCACCAGAAAAACCTAATTCTGAATTGGGGTAATTTGATCAACAGGTAATGAATCTAATAATTATCTGGGAAAAGAAAAATAGTGAAAAGAAGGTATATATGAGAAATTACTATGGATGGAATGCCAGGATGGGTGAGGATATAAACATATCCCTGCATGACTTTGTCTGATGGGAATGGCCAACGTTTTTGTGTAGAACCTGTGTCATGATTATCAACGAAAGTCACAGCATTTTCCGCATTAATCCACCATTCCCGAGGCCTCCATTGGAGTCCTTAATCTCCACAATTCCCCTTCCACTAATGCTGCTTGAAGTATCCCTTTCGTTGTAAAATCAAACGCAGTCGCTGAACCTCCAACAGCTTTCACCCATTCCATAAGCTCCCGCCGATGACCATCTTGGTCGTAATTCGGCTTACCGTCACTTCCATAAGAAAGAGGATTCCAATTTCACTTAAAATCTGGCTCAGTGTTTCCTATGGCCAGCTCAGGATATCTGGTGAGTATCCCCAGCAAAATCGACCGCCATCCATCAAAGCTCATTTCAGCCTTAACCAATTCATTCAATCTGATAGCTCGCTGGACCCGTGTGTTTAGATGATCACGTCTGGAGCATTGAAGTCTGCTCCAGTATCGGATTTCCTGTGTCCGGAATTAGTAGTTGTGTGTTCCGGACTTAGTAATGTCATCGATGCAGATGCAAGAGTGATCCCAGTCAAGGCGATCATCTGGGTTCTCTCCTCAAAGATGTTCCATCTTCCATCTGAATCTTGCTCTCAGCAGTCCCAGGCTTGCAACTATATCTGCAACACACTGGATGCCATTGCTGTGAAATTCTTTTATCAATGTTTTTAGCTCATCTGGGTGTACCATACTGGATGCAACCAGAGACTGTATAGCCTTCCTGGAAATACCCTTCAACAGAAAATAAATCACAACAACATACACAAAAATTATTTTAAAAGCCTGTTCATGTAATCACCCCCCACCCCCACCCCCCCGAGTCGTCTATTCTCTTAATGTTAGAATATGTCTCAAATTCCTATTTTGTATTAATTCATTTTTGTGAAGAATATTGTATAGGTAATTCCTAGTTGTTATATTATTATAATATTATATTTCTTTAAAGAATAAGGACAATTGTTAGGAATATCTCACAAACATTATGGGTTATGAGGAGAAAAGCTATGAGAGAGAGATTGGCTTGTAAATGCTATATTCTGTGTGCCAGGATGTAAGGGTTTTAGGGATTGAGAGTTTTATGAGATATTTCCTCGGTATTATGAGTATTCTAGGGTTTTTTAATTTTGTGATTTTTCCTAGTTGTTGCAATGCTTTGATACTTTAATCTTGTACTTTATGTTTTTAAGAATAGTGGAAAATTCTTCATCCGGATGTAGGCAATGACACGAACCATATTAAAACCCTCGTATGCATTTCTCTCTACGTTAATTTCTTTATCTTGTTCTTGAATCTTCATATTCTCAAAGATCAAAGCTTTTACGATTCATACAATGATATCGAGCTCCAAGTTTAAGATCTCTAGAAGAACAAAAGCTACTTACACACAAGATGAAGATAAGAATTTTAGTTCATGTGGAGTCTGCTGCTCTCAAATTCCTTTGTATTAATTTCTTTATAAGAATGTTGTATAAGATAATTCCTAGTTGTTATCTTATTATAATATTAGGTTTCTTTATACAATAAGGACAGTTGTTATGAATATCCCTATAAATATTCTGAGTCATAAGAGGAAAAAGTTACGAGAGAGAGATTGACTTGCAAAGGTTATTTTGTGTGTGCAAATATTTAAGGGTTTTAGGAATTGAGAGTTTTGTGAGGGATTTATCTAAGAGTTATGGACATCCTAAAGGTTTCAGGATTTTGTGATTTTTCCTAGTCGTCTAAATACTTTAATACTCTAATCTTCTACTCTATGTTTTCAAGAATAGTGAAAGATTCTCTCTCATTCGTGGATGTAGGCATGATTAGTCAGGCAAAGTTAAAACCCTTGTACACATTTACATGGATTTCTTTTGACCGTTGTTCTTGAATTCATATTCACATGCATCAAAGCTCTGATTCATAATACTAAATATGTGAAAAGAAAATTCAAAAGAAATCAAAATAGAAATCATAAGAAAACACCCAATAGACTAATCAATTTGTTCATATAGCTAACCTTCATTGCAAATAACTTTAAAACCTCGAATAGTTAAATAACCAACTCTCCTCTCACCAAAACAAATTCTTGACTTTCTCAAATAAACAAGTTAGGAACAAATTCCAAAGAGGCTGGATCTAACCCCACCTCCTTCTAATCCAGATTCTAATACTGTTAAACAACCAACTCATCTATAAGATTTTGGTCTAATATGAATATCATCCTCTTATCAGCATTCACCTTTTATTCAAAAAAACAAAAACAAGAACAACTTAAGCCAAGATCGTTATACAAACAAGGTTAACCTATAGCCAACTGTAATCGAAACAAGAATTTGAGATTAAGTAAAATATACAGTAATGGCTTGAATATATAATCCACACGTTTCCAACAAAACAGCAACTCAAATGATGTTAAGCATGGTGTTTGTTTCACTGTGATGAAGCGTAATTAGAGAGGGTGGAGGAAGCCAAACATGAGTGATTCCGTATGTTTATTTCCAGAATGGATTTGATGAGGAAATCAGGTTTCACCCTCCTTCTTTTGGATGATTCCCAATTAAAACTCCTAAGATTCAAACCCCACCAAGATTATGATTTCATACAATAAAGAAACACATAAGGAGGGAGAAAGAGAGATTATACATGGCCACCAAACAATATTGGTGAAGTCATCATTGTTTGAGTGGATGATGGTGGGAAGAAGGGGAGACATGAGGTGGCGCTAATATAAATAGATTATGTTTGGATTTCTTATTAAAGAAAAAAAAAATACTATGCTAGAGGAAATGGGACGAACGTGGGGAAATCTTGACTGAAATATTAGGTTTGGGAATTGACTTTAATCTGTGTCCAAGTCTATCAATACCATTATGATTAACTTAATTGCAGGCTTCCGCATGACACTCTTATAAAAAAATCCATTTTCAATTCCATACCCTTTCCATGTTCAGAAGCCACCCACTGCTAATCTAATATTAATATTCATTTACAGTCAAGTTTTAAGTGAGGAAATGACTAACGGGGAAATCTTAATTCGAAATAGGTTTGGGGAATTGACTTTAATTTGTGTCCAAGTCTATCAACACCATTATGATTAACTTCATTGCAGGCTTCCACATGACACTCTTATAAAAAAATCCATTTTCAATTCCATACCTCTATGTCTGTAGTTTCAACTCCTACGTTAACGGAATATTAATATTCAGTTTCAAGTGATGGATATCCTGGCCAACAAATTTATACACCCCATGTCTAGAATTGTCAACTTTTAATTTCGCTTCTAGGAAAACCTTCAAACCTCACAAACCTCATTTATTACAACCAGGTAATGGTATCTTCAATGGCTTTGAGGGATCAACCGTGACTATTAGGGTTTTTCCTATATATATATTGAAGAAAATAATATTTAAAATACGATGTTTAAAAAAATATTTTCAATTCTACAACAGTTTTGCTGATTAGGAAAGAGATAGTTGAAAATCGTGTTTTGAAGAAACGATTTCTTTAATCTTTCAATATCTTTTCAATATAGTCTTTTGAAAAGACAATTTCTTTTAGTTCATTTCTTTCTTTTAGTCCATTTAGAAATCGTATTTTGAAAAAGATGATTTCAATCTAGAAATCGCCTTTTCAAAAGATCTTATTCTTCAATTCGTCTTTCTTCAAAAGACTATTTCTTAATATTGCAAACAACTTTTTTTTATATAATTTTGATAATAAATTACAGGCCATAATTTAATGGATAAAGTTATTATAAATATGTTGATGTTTTTTTAAATAAATATGCCGATGTTAATATCATTGAATTTATGTTTGTCAAGATTATTTTAAACTATTTCATAAAAAAAATTATTTTAAATTATCTTTGAAAAAAATTATTTTAAATTTCAGTAGTTATTATTATAAATATATTTTTATCTTTATCTTTATATTTTTAACATTTTAATGATACATCATTTTTATAATACTTGTAAAGAATAAAAATATATATATAAATATATATACAATGATATAATAATTTTAAATATATATTATTTCAAATATATATATATATATATATATATATATATATATATATATATATATATATATATATATATATATATATATATATATATTATAAAATTAATATGTTTTCTATATAATTTATTATATAAAAATAGTTATATCAATTATGATATAGTATTTATAAATAGTAATATTTGAAAAAAAAATTTATTATTTGATATTAAAAATAATATTATTTATCAATTGAAATATTAATATGTAAAATATGAATATTTTGATCAAGTATTTCTCATTATTATTTACTTAAGGATTAAGAAACAACTATTATTAATTTTATATCCATATTCATATAAAACCTAGCAACATTTCCTCTATACTTGGTTTAGGCAGGATTTTAGTGGAAAGCAAGTGACTGGTACAATGAGCAAATATGTTTCCAATGAGAATTAATTGAGTGTTTCACAACGCGTCATTGGGAAGATGAATTTTTATATACCCATCATCCTGAAGACTCAAATTTATTTAACTCCAAATATGGTTGTATCTCTACATTCAAAGAGCTTTCCACAACACCTCCTGGGTAACAAGGTGGAGGAGGAAGAAGAGGAGGGAGAGAATAACGCCTATATCAACGCCTCCTCACAGCTGGTTCCACCTAGCTGAATTATGCAACTACCCATCAAACTGGGCAATGTGATGGCTGCACAATGGTGGTGGAGGAGGAGGAGAAGGCGTCGCTAGTGGAGAAGGAGATAGGAGTGGGGGATAAAACTAATTTTTTTAAATAATAAAAAATTTTGGGGACCAATTATATGATGACACATGGCAAGAGATGATGGGATCAAATTGTTTATGCCACATAGATATGTTACAACATCGTAGTAATCTCGTCTCACGAAGCTCGAACCTTAGTCCCTTCCTTCCATATATTTAACCTAACTTTAAAACCAACTGAAGTTAGACTATTGACACCTTATTTGATTTATATAATAAACTTTTAATAAAATATATTATAAATAGAGTTACATCATGTATTTTATTTTAAAATAACATAGAAATAGAGGAAGGCTCATCATGGGCCCAAGGGCTAGCAAACTATACCTAAAATGAAGCCTATGACCTAATCCTTTTTCAAAACAAAGCTCTGACCGGGCTTGGTCCCTCTCGAGTCAGGTAGGCCTTTTAGGGACCCTAGGTTCGACTTAAAACATTTTGCCAAGGAGTGACAAATCATCCACACCTCTAAACAATAACTTATTGATAACAAATACACATAACAATGTAATTTCAAGATATTAATTGCTTCCACACAACATAATCGCTTTCCACAAGTAGCAATTAAGTTTGCAGGCACGAGGTGTCCAAATTTCATACCTTGGTCCGATCTTTAGCAATGATTTTACTAATAATAGCTAGCTTACATTAAAGATCTCGGGTCTCGATGCCGTAATACGCATCAGGCTGCTTGCTCGATCCCATTCTTGATCCCGATCATTGCCAACTTAGAAATCTCCTCCTTTCAAAACCTCAAATAAAGAAGTGGTCATAGACTTCACACAAGCAAGTAAATGAAATCGCTTACGTAACTCAATTTTGAATTGGGGTAATTAGTTTCAACTTATTCATTGATGTGAACATGATCTTGTACATCCGAAATTGGATAGGGAGAAAGTTCCTAAAACTATATAGTAAATGATTCTCCTAATTTAAAAACGATTTTAAAGCCGTGATGACCCTTGATCTTGAAGCGACAATATCTATATGGTCGGGATCAGGCATTACAAATGATATTAAAGCCAACTGGTCCTGGGTGAAAGTTCGCTCTATTTGGCTCGTAGGGAGGTGTTTGTCTGCTTAGCCCTCCAATCCCATTGCATGGTGGTGTTTGTCACATTTATATCGGATGTGTGATAAAGTCTTCGAAGACTACACCTCTTAACCTAGTAAATAAATTTTAAAGCTGATGAGGATCCTTTTGAACCCCGAAACGGACAATATTTATATGATTTAATTCAAGTATTTACATGATGCTGTAATGGTGTCGAATCTACTAATTTTTATGAAAATCGGGCATGTTACAGTCATTGGCCATGACTGAGGGAGTAAAAGATCGGAAATGGACCACCCAATCATTTCCACTCTCAGTGATCTTCCAATCCACCTAGGAAAAAGAAATGAAGGTATATATGAGAAATTACTATGGATGGAAAGCCAGGATGAGGAGGATATAAACATATCGCCGCATGACTTTGTCCGATGGAATGGCCAATGTTTTTGTGTAGAACCTCGTGTCATGATTATCAACGAAGTCACAAAGATTTTCCAGCACTAATCCAATCATTCCTGAGGCCTCCATTGGAGTCCTTTAATTCCACAATCTCTCCACTAATGCCTGAAGTATCCCCTTCGTTGTAATCAAACGCTAGCCGCTCGAACCTCCAATGCTCTTTCACCCATTCCGTAAGCTCCCGCCGATGACCATCTTGGTCACTGCCACCGTCACTTCCATAAGAAAGAGGATCTCCAAATTTCCCCAACCGCAAATTCGGCCTAGTGTTTCTCATGCATACCTTGGTGATATCTCGGGGAGCACTTCAGCAAAATCGAATCACATCCATCGGGGTTTATTTCGCCTTTATCCACCCATCCAATCTGATAGCTCTTTGGACCCGTGTGTTTAGATGATCAATGTCTGGAGCTCCATTATTCGTCCAAGATCGGATACCCCCATGGATAAACATCATGTAAGGTATAATTCATCACAATAAATATCCTTAATATATATATGTGATCCAAGAACAAATTAATGTGGTTATCATAATCAAAGATGTTGTAGCCAACCTCTAATTGATCAAAACATACTGATCACAGCAAGACATTTAAATAATTTTCGCCGATATCTTATAAGTACAAAATATGAATATCCAAATTATGCAACATCAACAATATAGGCTCAAATAAAATATCCAAATCAAATCCTAAGAGCCTTTTTTCAAGATTGAATTATGCATAAAATTGAAAATGATATAGGCTCTCACATAAATTGAATCAATATCCAAAATCATTAAAATTGAGATATTAATTTTAAAATCATTTATCATAATATAATAAAATATATGCTACAAAATAATAATTTTAATTGCATGAAATAATATCCAATTATTCTCGATACATACAATATATGATATACTAAATTATTGTTGGGACTAAACAATTAGCATGTGGCCCAATGGTAGCTTGTTGGGTTTCTTATTGGCCGTTGAACCTTAAGTCCATTTTTTTTTTTTTGATGAAAGAAGATTATCGAACAAAACTTACAAAGACAATTAAACCACAATAATTACGAAGTTTATATTTGTAACATCTTTAGGTCCCCGGTTCACCTCCTTAAGGCGCCTTTTTCTTTATATTTTTACTATTCTTATCCATAATAAGGTTAATTTATTCAAAGATAGGTTTATGGCCAAACATTTGATTATCCGTGATAAGGATTCATCCATGTTACCAAAAGGAGGTCTTCTCCAACCTCCAGACGAGTGGGATCCGACCCGCTTCAGACCCTAATTAAAACCCACATTTTTTCCCATCAATAAAATGTGATTTGTATACCAAAATTCATGAAAATTCATTTCCTAGCAATTCCTCATAGTATTTTCATTCAAAAACATCACAAGGCAAAGGCAAAAAAATTATACTGCTTTGATACCAAATGTAAGAGAAAAGCACAATCTATTCATGCTTTGATTCCAACAAGCATTCAAAACGCAGCGTAATAAATAGATAAAGATTTCACTCACAAACATTGCTTTCAATCGAACTGATAATCTAATTGTGTTGCTCTTCCAAGATCTCCTTTCTCACATCACTATGGTGTATTCTGTAGTGAGAAAAAACTTAGGGACCAACACAATGCTCACTAATATTTATAAACCTCCGCCATCAGCTGAGGCAATTGAGAATGACTATGGGTAATCTTAGCTTCGACGTAAATAAACATTTTCTTCAATATATGACCATCGATAGTTCAAGGTGTGGTCGAGGAGACCACACTTTTGTTGAAGACGGCGACAAAAAAATGCAATCTCATATTGACATGTTTTGGGTATGGTCGATATGACCACACTTGTGAAGGCTAAGCAAAGAAAAATCGTCACATTCTTTTTACCTAAAATCACCTATCATCTACAATCTCTTTATATAATTTTATTTTCTTAATAAAGTGGTTATTCCACACATCTAAGTTTTTTAATTCGCTTTTCCGTGATTTCATCGTCGTCTCAGCTGGCGTGTGGCTTTGTGTCGCCTTTGTTACGACTCTTGATACATCATTTATTTGTGGATGATTCAAACGCGTGCCACATTCAATCATAAAAATCATCATGGTCAGTTAATATGTTGCATAATTAGAGTCATATGTTTTACTCACTATAGTATTATCAAATTTGTAGGTTTTAAGTAGATTCATTATATTATTAACTCCGGGATTTTGCTTCATTATATATGGTTTTTAGTTAATTTGATTTTTGAATATATTATTAATTTCAATTATAAAATTGTTTTCTTTTCAAAAAAAAAAGCTTTAGGTTTGTTGAGTTTCACCATTGTTTTTATTTGACTGAGGTCAGTCAACAATCAATTTGACTAACCTTCCCAAATCGCATATATAGTTTCAATTAATAAAATTATTTTCTTTTCAAAAAAAGGTTTAGGTTTAGTTGAGTTCCAATAGATTGTTTCTTAATTTGGATCGGGGTTGGGTTAGCAATCAATTTGACTAACCCGCCTAAATCGTGATATATATATATATATATATATATATATATATATATATATATATATATATATATATATATATGTGCATTTTTTTACTTAATGTTGAATAAAACTTATTTAGTTTTAATGTTGAGTAAGGCTTTAATTGTTTTAAATACTAAATTGTTGTTTTAATATTTAATTTCTATTAAGTGCTACGTTGTTTTTTATATGCTAGGATCGACATCTTAAAGAGATGAAAAATATTTAAGTGAGTATTTGTCTCCGTGTAATGATGATGTCTTTGATTTTTTTTTAAGAATAGAAATATTTGTTAAAATACCTTTTAAATAACTCTTAAAATTTGTAAAACTAATAATCTCCATATTTTTTTCTTAGAGAATGACCCATAATTGACAAAAACCTTTGTCATTTCATGTATTTACATATATATTTGAAAATAAATTACTATTTTTATAAGAAAACAATAAGGATATTTTTATCAAATAAGGAAAAAAATTTAATAAAGGATTAGATTTCTGAAAACGTAATTTTCTAAAGGTCTTTTCCTCCAATCACCTTTTTACTATTTATGATAAAATAAAATAAAAATTGTATATTAACATATTTTACAAAAATTAAAATGATAGCAATTTATTATTATCATTATTACAAAAAAATAATTATTTTATTTATCTATTTATTAATTTTATATAAATAAAATAGAATATATATATATATATAATGATTTAAAAGTTGTAATATTTCGTATTTTAAAATATTTTGAAATATTCTATATAGATTTCAAAAGATTTTAAATATTTATATAGATTTAAAATATGTCTTTTCTGAATAAAAATCAAATATTTTAGCTTTTCTATTCAAAAAATTTTAAAAAAAATTCAGAAATATAATATACAAAATAAAAAGTAACAATAATCTATGCTAAAAGACAAACGCGCTCTAAATATGTTTTAATATTATGACGATCTATTAGGTTCAAAATAGATATTATCTTTTCATCAGGGAATGGAGGGTACAAATGTTAAAACGCTTTTTATTGAATTATGAGCAGAGCCAGAAAATCAAGTGGTAAGATAGCTTTGTTTTGAACCAAAGATCAAGGATTCAAACCCAGTAGAAAACAATTTTTTCTAAATTCCAGGGAGGCAAATGACCCTACCTAGGCACCATTTGGCTCTCCGCCACTTATATTCTATGACTATGAGGCCCAATGAAGCTCATATTACAAATGTTAGATGCATGACTTTTTTTTGTGTAATATTATAAACTCATGAGAGCCTACTGCGCACAAAATGAACAATATTTATACTGATAATGAATGGGAATTACACATTCAACTGCTGCCAACAATGACTTATTGGATTATGAAATACAGTATATTTTCAATATGGAATACGGACAAATATATTACTGTTTCTCCCACACAGCATAATTGTTTCCAGAAGTAGCAATTTTGAAGGTTGTGGTGGCACGACGTTTCCAACATCATACCTGTTCCACCTTAGCAATGATTTTGTCATCGATAGCGGCTACATAAAGATCTGGGTCAGATGCCAGGAATACGCACTGTGCTGTTATTTTTGATCCCATTCCTTATCCTGATCATTGTCAGATTAGAAATCTCCTCCTTCAGACCCCAGTCAAAGAAATGGTCATAGAACTGTCACAAGAAAGTAAGCAGATATGAAATTAGTTCACCAGAAACTCAATTCTGAATTGGGGTAATTTGATCAAACAGGTAATGAATCTATTAATAATTATCTGGGAAAAGAAAATAGTGAAAAGAAGGTATATGAGAAATTACTATGGGATGGAATGCCAGGGATGGGTGAGGATATAAACATATCCATGCATGACTTTGTCCGATGGGAATGGCCAACGTTTTTGTAGAACCCAGTCATGATTGTTATCAACGAAGTCACAGCATTTTTCCGGCATTAATCCAATTCATTCCTCGGAGGCCTCCATTGGAGTCCTTTAATCTGCTACCCTTTCCACTAATGCAGCTAGCATCCTCGTTGTAAAATCAAACGCAGTCGCTGAACCTCCAAACAGCTTTCACCCATTCCATAAGCTCCCGCCGATGACCATCTTGGTCACTGGCTTACCGTCACTTCCATAAGAAAGAGGATTCCAAATTTCCCTACTGCAAAATCTGGCCTAGTGTTTCCATGTACAGCTTGGTGGATATCTGGTGAGTATCCTCAGCAAAATCGAATCGCCATCCATCAAAGCCTATTTCAGTCTTTACCAATTCATCCAATCTGATAGCTCTGGACCCGTGGCCTAGATGATCAATGTCTGGAGCGCCACAGTTCGCTCCAGTATCGGATTTCCTGTGCCTCCGGAATTAGTAGTTGTGTCTCCGACTTAGTAATGTCATCGATGCAGATGCAAGAGGATCCCAGTCAAGGCGATCATCTGGGGTTCCTCCCCAAAGATGTTCCATCTTCCATCTGAATCTTTGCCTCAGCAGTCCTGTGGTTTATAACTATATCTGCAACACACTGGATGCCATTGTTGGGAAATTCTTTTTATCAATGTTTTTAGCTCATCTTGGGTACCATACTGAGTCCAGATCATATAGCCTCCTGGTAAATACCCTTCAACAGAAAATAAATCAACACAACATAAGAGCACAAAAAATTATTTTAAAAGCCTGTTCATGTAATCACCCCCCCCCCCCACCCCCCCGAGTCGTCTATTCTCTTAATGTTAGAATATGTCTCAAATTCCTATTTTGTATTAATTCATTTTTGTGAAGAATATTGTATAGGTAATTTAGTTATTATATTATTATAATATTATATTTCTTTTAAAGAATAAGGACAACAGTTAGGAATATCTCAATAAATATTATGGGTTATGAGGAGAAAAGTTATGAGAGAGAGATTATTTGTAAATGCTATATTCTCGCAGCCAGATGTAAGGGTTTTGTGGATTGAGAGTTTTATGAGATATTTCCTGGTATTATGAGAGTATTCTAGGTTTTAATTTGTGATTTTTCCTAGTTGTTGCAATGCTTTGATACTTTTAATTTTGGTACTTTATGTTTTTAAGAATAGTGGAAAATTCTTTCATCCGTGGATGTAAAGTATGATCGGCCGAACCATGCCAAAACCTCAGATGCATTTACGTTAATTTCTTTATCTTTGTGTTCTTGAATTTATATTCTCAGGCGTCAAAGCTTTTACGATTCATAATAAATGATATCAGAGCTCCAAGTTTAAGATCTCTAGAAGAACAAAAGCTTACGAAGCACACAAGATGAAGATAAAAAGAATTTTAGTTCAAGGTGAGTTTCACAAGGCTCCTAAATTCCTTTTTGTATTAATTTCTTTTATAAGAATGTTGTATAAGATAATCTTAGTTGTTATCTTATTATAATATTAATAGGTTTCTTTTTATACAATAAGGATGCTTGTTGGTGAATATCCCTATAAATATTCTGAGTCATAAGAGGAAAAAGTTACGAGAGAGAGATTGACTTAAAGGTTATTTTATAAAATATTTAAGGGGTTTTAGGAATTGAGAGTTTTGTGAGGATTTATCGCATTATGGACATCCTAGGTTTTGTGATTTTGGTGATTTTTCCTAGTCAGCCTAAATACTTTAATACTCTAATCTTCTACTCTATGTTTTCGCATCAGTGAAAGATTCTCTCTCATTCGTGGATGTAGGCATGATTAGTCAGGCAAAGTTAAAACCCTTGTACACATTTACATGGATTTCTTTATCTCAGTGTTCTTGAATTCATATTCACATGCATCAAAGCTTCCGGGATTCATAATACTAAATATGTCAAAAGAAAATTCAAAAAGAAATCAAAATAGAAATCATAAGAAAACACCCAATAGATTCTTAATCAATTTGTTCATATAGCTAACCTTCATTGCAAATAACTTTAAAAAACTCGAATAGTTAAACAACCAACTCTCCTCACCAAAAACAGTCCTTGACTTTCAAATAAACAAGTAGGGAACAAATTCCAAAGAGGTGGATCGAATCCCGGACCTCCCTTCAATCCAGATTCTAATACTGTGTTAAACAACCAACTCATCTATAAGATTTTGGTCTAATATGAATATCATCCTTCTTAACAAGACCACCTTTTATTCAAAAAAAACAAAAAACAAGAACAACCTAAGCCAGTACTGTTTCATACAAACAGTTAAGTTAACCCATAGCCAACTGTAACTGAAACAAGAATTTGAGATTAAGTAAACATACAGTAATGGCTTGAATATATAACTAATACGTTTCAACAAAACAAAGAACTCAATGATGTTAAGCATGGGTGTTTGTTTACCTTCAGATGAAGCAGAATGAGAGGGTGGAGGAAGCCAAACATGAGTGATTCCAGAAGCAGCTATTTCAGGAATGGATTTGATGAGGAAATTGTACCACCCTCCTTTCTTTTTGGATGATTCCCAATTAAAACCCTACATTCAAACCCCACCAAGATTATGATTTCATACACACAAAGAAACACATAAGGAGGGAGAAAGAGAGATTATACATGTAATACCCGAAACAATATTGGTGAAGCTGTCATTGTTGGGAGGATGATGGTGAAGAAGGGGAGACATGAGGTGGAAGTATTAAGGCAATAGATTATGTTTGATTTCCTTATTAAAGAAAAAAAATACTATGCTGTGAGGAAATGGGACGAACGTGGGGAAATCTTGACTGAAATATTAGGTTTGGGAATTGACTTTAACTCGTGTCCAAGTCTATCATCACCATTATGATTAACTTAATTGCAAAGCCTCGCAGATGACACTCCTTATAAAAATCCATTTTCAATTCCATACCCTTTCCATGTCTCATAGTTTTCAACCCAACGTTAACTTAATATTAATATTCATTTACAGCTTTCAAGTTTTATGAGGAAATGGGACGAACGTGGGAAATCTTGACCAGTTATTAGGGTTTGGGGAATTCGACTTTAATTTGTGTCCAAGTCTATCAACACCATTATGATTAACTTCATTGCGTGCTTCCACATGACACTCTTATAAAAATCCATTTTCAATTCCATACCCTGCCATGTCCTCGAAGTTTTCAACCTCAATGCTAACGGAATATTTATATCTCGCCTGGAAGATGAATATCCCGGTCAACAAATATATACACCCCATGTCTAGAAAAATGTCTAACTTTTAATTTCCGTTTCAGAAAACCTTCAAACCCTACATAAACTTACGACATAAATCAGGTAATGGTATCTTCAATGGCTTTGAGGGGACTCAAACCGGTGACTATTAGGGGGTTTTTCCTATATATATGGCTTAGTTAAAAAATAATATTTAAAATACGATGTTTAAAAAAATATTTTCAATTCTACAACATTTGGCCGATTAGAAAAAGAGATAGTTGAATCGTGGTTTTGAAGAAAAACGATTTTTCAATCTTTCAATATCTTTTCAATATAGTCTTTTGAAAAGACAATTTCTTTTTAGTTCATTTCTCTTTAGTCCATTTAGAAATCGATTTGAAAAGATGATTTCTCATCTAGAAATCGCCTTTTCAGACGACTCCTTCAATTGCCTTTTCAAAAGACGACATTTCTAATATTGCAAATAACTCTTTTTTATATAATTTGATAATAAATTATTATATTATAATTTAATGATAAAGTTATTATAAATATGTTGATGTTTTTTTTAAATAAATATGTCGATGTTAATATCAATTGAATTTATGTTTGTCAAGTATTATTTTAAACTATTTGTTAAAAAAGATCATTTTAAATTATCTTTGAAAAATGTTTAAATTATAGTTATTATTATAAATATATTTTTATCTTTATCTTTATATTTTTAACATTTTAATGATACATCATTTTATTACTAATTAAAGAATAAAAAATATATATATAACATATATACAATGATATAATAATTTTAAATATATATTATTTCAAATATATATATATATATATATATATATATATATATATATATATATATATATATATATATATATATATATATATATATATATATATTATAAAATTAATATGTTTTCTTATATAATTTATATAAAATAGTTATATCAATTATGATAGTATTTTATAAATAGTAATATTTGGAAAAAAAAAAATTTACTATTTGATATTAAAATAATATTATTTATCAATTGAAATATTAATATGTAAATATGAATATTTTGATCGTTATTTCTCATTATTATTTTTTACTTAAGGATTGTAAGAAACAAACTATTATTAATTTTATATCCATATTCATATAAAACTCATAACATTTCCTCTATACTTGGTTTAGTATGTGTGATTTTTATGGAAAGCAAGTGGACTTGGTAAGAAATGAGCAACATGTTTCCAAATGGAGAATTAATTGAGTGTTTCACAACGCGTCATTGGGAAGATGAATTTTTATATACCATCATCTGGAAGATCAAATGGCTTAACTCCAAATATGGTTGCATTCTACATTCAAAGAGCTTTCCACAACACCTCTGGCAATGGTGGTGGAGGAGGAAGAAGAGGAGGAGGAGAATAACGCCTCTAGCACAACGCCTCCTGCAGCGGGTTCCACCTAGCTGAATTATGCAACGACCCATCAAATCTCGGGCGGTCGATGCGCGACAATGGTGTGGAGGAGGAGGAGAAGGCCGCTAGTGGAGAAGGAGATAGGAGGGGGGATAAACCAATTTTTTTTAAATAAAAAATTTCGGGACCAATTATATGATGACACATGGCAAGAGAGATGATGGGATCAAATTGTTTATGCCACATAGGGATATGTTACAACATCGTAGTAATCGCTTCTCACGGTTTCTGAACCTAGTCCCTTCCTTCCATATATATATTTAACCTAACTCTTTAAACCAACTGAGTTAGTGACTATTTGACACCTTTATTTGATTTATATAATAAAACTTTTAATAAATATATATTATAAATAGAGTACTATGTTTTTTTAAAAATAACATAGAAATAGGAGGAAGGCTCATCACAGGGCCTAAGGGCTAGCAACCATACCTAAAATGAAGCCTATGACCTAATCCTTTCAAACAGTTCTGACCGGCTCAGTCCTCTCGAAACAGGTAGCTCTCTTTTAGTAACTTAGGTTCACTAAAAACATTTTGCCAAGGAGTGACAAATCATCCACACCCCGTTAAAACAATAACTTATTGGATAAACAAATACACATAACACGCACCAAGATATTAATGCTTTTCCTACACAACATAATCGTTTCACAAGTAGCAATTCTCAAGTTTGTAGGCACGAGGTGTCCAGCTTCATACCTATCCGATCTTAGCAATGATTTTGTCATCAATAGCGGCTACATAAAGATCTGGGTCTCGATGCCGAACACGACCAGGCTGCTTGCTCATCCCATTCTTGATCCCGATCATTGCCACTAGAAATCTCCTCCTTCAAACCCTGGGCCAAAGAAGGTCATAGATCCGTCACAAGCAAAGTAGATGAAATCGCCATTAACCTCAATTTTGAATTGGGGTAATTAGTTTCAACTTCTTATTCATTGATGTGAACATGATCTTGTACATCCGAAATTGGAGTTTAGGAGAAAGTTCCTAAACTATATAGTAAATGGATTCTCCTAACTTATAAACGATTTTAAAGCCGTGATGACCCCTTGATTCGAAGTGGACAATATCTATATGGTTGGATCAGGTTAATACAAATGATATTAAAGCCAATCCCCCGGGTCCCGTGAAAGTTCGCTCTGATGGCTCGCAGGAGGTGTTTCTGTTCGCTTAGCCCTCCCAATCCCATCAGATGGTGGTGTTTGTCACATTCTCTATATCGGATTGTGTGATAAAGTTCTGACACTACACCCTCTAACCTAGTAAATAAATTTAAAGCCATGAGGATCCCTTGAACCTAAATGGACAATATTTATATGATTTGACCAAGTATTTACATGATGTAATGGGTGTCGAATCTACTAATTTTATGAAAATCGTGATTGTTATAGGTCATGACTGAGGGAGTAAAAAGATCGGAAATGGACCACCCAATCATTTCACTCAAGGATCTTTCCGAACTAATTCTAGGAAAAAGAAAAATGAAAAGAAGGTATATATGAGAAATTACTTATGATGGAAAGCCGTGATGGCGTGAGGATATAAACATATCACGCATGACTTGTCCGATGGGAATGGCCAATGTTTTTTGCGGTAACCCGTGTCATGATTATCAACGAAAGTCACAGCATTTTCCAGCACTAATCCACCATTCGAGGCCCTCCATCGAGTCCTTTAATCTCCACAATTCCCTTCCACTAATGCAAATTTTTGAAGTATCCTTTCATGTAAAATCAAACGCAGTCAATAACCTCCAACAATTTTCACCCATTCCACAGAAGCTCCGCCGATGCACCATCTTGGTCGTATCTGGCCACCGTCACTTCCCCATAAGAAGAGGATTCCAAATTTCCCCAACTGTACCTCGGCCTGGGCAGCCATGTGGCAAACTTGGTGATATCCGGGAGATCCTTAGCAAAATCGACCGCCATCCATCGAAGCCTATTTCGCCTTTATCCAATTCATCCAACTGGAGTAGTCACTGGACCCGGTGTTTATGATGATCAATGTCCGAGCTCCATTGAAGTCCTGCTCCAAAGATCGGATAAATTCCCATGGGATAAAATGTATCATGTAAGGTATAATTCATCACAATAAATATCCTTAATATATATATGATCCGTATTGAACAAATTAATGTATAATTTTTCATAATCAAAGATGTTGTAGCCAACCTCTAATTTGATCAAAAAACATACTGATCACAAGACATTTAAATAATTTTCAATATATTCATAAGTAATAAAAATATGAATAATATCCAAATTATGCACATCAACAATATAGGCTCAAATAAAATATCCAAATCAAACTCTTTAAGAGCCTTTTTTTCAAGATTGAATTATGATAAATTGAAATGATATAGGCTCAAATTGAATCAATATCCAAAATCATTAAAAATTGAGATATTAATTTTTAAAATCATTTATCATAATATAATAAAATATATAATAAAATAATAATTTTAATTGCATGAAATTAATATCCAATTATTCCATACATACAATATATGATATACTAAATTTTGCTGTTGGGACTAAACATCAATTGGGCATGTGGCCCAATGGTAGCTTGTTACTTTATTGTCAAGAACCTTAAGTCCATTTTTTTTTTTGATGAAAGAAGATTATCGAACAAAAAACTTACAAAGACAATTGGAAAACCACAATAATCATGAAAAGTCAAGGTTTGTAACATCTTTATATTCCCTGTTCACCTCTTACGCCTTTTCTTTATATTTTACTATTCTTATCCATAATAAGGTTATACTTATTCAGCATAGGTTTATGGCCAAACATTGCATTATCCAGATAAGGATTTATCCATACTCAAAAGGAGGTCTTCTCCAACCTCCGCACGAGCGGATCCGACCCGCTGCACTTAAATTAAAAACCCACATTTTTTCCCATCAATAAAATGTGATTTGTATACCAAAATTCATGAAAATTCATTTCCTAGCAATTCCTCATAGTATTTTCATTCAAAAACATCACAAGGCAAAGGCAAAAAAATTATACTGCTTTGATACCAAATGTAAGAGAAAAGCACAATCTATTCATGCTTTTGATTCCAAATAAGCATTCAAAACGCAGTTATCAATAGATACAAAGATTTCACCACTAGCCATTGCTTCTTCTTCAATTGAATCTGATAATCGAATTTGGGTTGCTCTTCCAAGATCTCCTTTCTCACATCTACGATGGTGTATTCTATGAGAAAAACTTAGGGACTAAACACAATGCTCACTCAATATTTATAAACCTCTCGCCCACGGCTGCAGGCAATTGAGAATGACTATGGGTAATCTTAGTCGACGTAGCCAAAACATTTCCTTCACATATGACCATTCAAGAAAGGTTCAAGGTGGTCGTATATACTCACACTTTGTTGAAGACGGCGACAAAAAAGTAACCATTGACATGTTTTAAGTATGGTCGATATGGACCACACTCGTGAAGGCGGGCAAAGAAAATCCGCCACATTCTTACCTTAAAATCACTCTATCTACAATTTCTTTATATAATTTTATTTTAATAAAGTGGTTAGTTCCACACATCTAAGTTTTAATTCGCTTTTCGTGATTTCATCGCCGCCTCCCGCTTTTGGCGTGTGGCTTTGTGTCGCCTTGTTAATGAATTCCTTGATACATCATTTATTTGTGGATGATTCAAACGGGCAAAGCACATTCAATCATAAAAATCGATCATGGTCACAATATGTTGTATAATTAGAGTCATGGTATTTTACCTACTATATTATCAAATTGTAGGTTTTAAGGCATTCATTATATTATTAATCGGATTTTGTTTCATTATATATGGTTTTTAGCGACTGATTTTGTGGATATTGCTAATTTCAATTCATAAAATTGTTTTCTTTCAAAAAAAAAAAGCTTAGGTTGAGTTGAGTTCAATCGATTGTTTCTTAATTGATCGAGGTCGGGTCAACAATCAATTTGACTAACCTTCCCAAATCGCATATAGTTTCAATTAATAAATTATTTTCTTTCAAAAAAAGGCTTAGGTTTAGCTGAGTTCCACAGATTGTTTCTTAATTTGGATCAAGCAATAGTAAATCATCTAGACTTTATCTACTAATTTTATATATATATATATATATATATATATATATATATATATATATATATATATATATATATATATATATATATATGTGCATTTTTTTACTTAATGTTGAATAAAACTTTTATTTAGCTTAATGTTGAGGTAGCTTAATTGCTGAATAATGAATGTTAAGTTTTTTACATTGAATTTCACATGCTGTTTCTGATAGATGAAATCGAGATCTTAAATATATTAAAAAATATTTAAGTGAGTATTTGTCTGTGTAATGATGATGTCTTTGATTTTTTTTTTAAGAATAGAAATATTTGGTTAAAATACCTTAAATAACTCAAAATTTGTAAAACTAATAATCTCCATATTTTTTTTCTTAGAGAATGACCCATAAATTCGACAAAAAACCTTTTGTCATTTCATGTATTTACATATATATTTGAAAAGAACATTATTTCTTATAAGAAAACAATAAGGATATTTTTATCAAATAAGGAAAAAATTTAATAAAGGATTAGGATTTCTGAAAACGTAATTTCTAAATAGTCTTTCCTCCAATCAATCTTTACTATTATGATAAAATAAAATAAAATTGTATATTAACATATTTACATAAAAATTAAAATGATAAATAATTTATTATTATTATCATTATTACAAAAAATAATTATTTTTTATTTATCTATTTATTAATTTTATATAAATAAAATAGGAATATATATATATATAATGATTTAAAAAGTTAAAATATTTTCGTATTTTTTAAAATATTTTGAAATATTCTATATAGATTTCAAAAGATTTTAAAATATTTTATATAGATTTTAAATATGTCTTTTCGGAATAAAAATCAAATATTTTAGTTTTTCTATTCAAAAAATTTAAAAAAAAAATTCAGAAATATGTTATACAAAAATAAAAAGTAAATAAATAATCTATGCTAAAAAGACAAACGCGCTCTAAATATGTTTTAATATTATGACGATCTATTAGGTTCAAAATAGATATTATCTTTTCATCAGGGAATGGAGGGTACAAATGTTAAAACGCTTTATTGAATTATGAGCGCAGCTTAAAATCATGGTAAGATAGCTTTGTTTTGAACCAAAGATCAAGCATTCAAACCCAATAAAAACAATTTTTTTTCCAAAATTCCAGGGAGGCAAATGACCCTACCTAGGCTCTATTTGGCTCTCCGCCACTTATGACTTATGACTTAAGAGGGCCTAATGAAGTCATATTACAAATGTTAGATGCATGACTTTTTTTTTTTGTGTGTAATATTATAACTCATGAGAGCCTACTGCGCACAAAATGAACAATATTTATATTGGATAATGGAATGGGAATTTACATTACTAACTGCTGCCAAACAATGACTTATTGGATTATGAAATACAGTATATTTTCAAATATGAATACGGACAAATATATTACTGTTTCACACACAGCATAATTGTTTCCAGAAGTAGCAATTTTGAAGGTTGTAGGCACGACGCTCTAACATCATACCTTGTTCTGGCAGCGTCAGATTTATTGTCGATAGCTAAGTATAAAGATCTGGGTCAGATGCCAGAACATGTGACTGTGTTGTTGGTTTTGATCCCATTCCTATCCTGATCATTTTCGTCAGGATTAGGAAATCTCCCTCCTTCAGACCCCAAACAAAGAAATGGTCAGAATCGTCACAAGAAAGTAAGCAGATATGAAATACCTTCACCAGAAACCCACCTGAATAAAGTAATTTGATCAAACAGGTAATGGAACTTAATAATTATCTGGGAAAAAGAAAATAGTGAAAAGAAGCACATATATGAGAAATTACTTATGGATGGAATGCCAGGATGGGTGAGGATATAAACATATCCCTGCATGACTTTGTCCGATGGGAATGGCCAACGTTTTTGTGTAGAACCTGTGTCATGATTATCAACGAAAGTCACAGCATTTTCCGGCATTAATCCAATCATTCCCGGAGGCTCCCATTGGAGTCCTTTAATCTCACAATTCTCCAATTAATGCAGCTTGAAGTATCCCTTTCGTTGTAAAATCAAACGCAGTCGCTGAACCTCCAACAGCTTTCACCCATTCCATAAGCTCCCGCCGATGACCATCTTGGTCGTAATTCGGCTTACCGTCACTTCCATAAGAAAGAGGATTCCAAATTTCCCCTACTGCAAAATCTGCCTAGTGTTTCATGTGTCAGCTTGGTGATATCTGGTGAGTATCCTCTAGCAAATCGACCGCCATCCATCAAAGCCTATTTCAGTCTTTAACCAATTCATCCAATCTGATAGCTCAAGTAACTGTGTTTAGATGATCAATGTCTGAGCGCCATTGAAGCCCGTTCCAAGACGGGATTTCCTGTGCCTCCGAATTAGTAGTTGTGTTCCGACTCTAGTAATGTCATCGGCGAGATGCAAGAGTGATCCTAGTCAAGGCGTATCATCTGGGGTTCCTTCCTCAAAGATGTTCCATCTTCCATCACCTTGCCTCTCAGCAGTCCTGTGGTTTATAACTATATTCGCAAACACACCGATGCCATTAAGCGTGAAATTCCTTTTTATCAATGTTTTAGCTCATCTCAGTACCATACTGGGATGCGTCCAGATCATATAGCCTTTCCTGGTAAATACCCTTCAACAGAAAATAAATCAAGCAAATTAACATAAGAGCACAAAAAATTATTTTAAAAGCCTGTTCATAATCACCCCCACCCCCACTCCCGAGTCGCCTATTCTCTTAATGTTAGAATATGTCTCAAATTCCTATTTTGTATTAATTCATTTTTGTGAAGAATATTGTATAGGTAATTCCTAGTTGTTATATTATTATAATATTATATTTCTTTAAAGAATAAGGACAATTGTTAGGAATATCTCAATAAATATTATGGGTTATGAGGAGAAAAAGTTATGAGAGAGAGATTGGCTTGTAAATGCACAGACTGTGGTGCTGATGTAAGGGTTTTAGGGATTGAGTTTTATGAGATATTTCTGGGTATTATGAGTATTCTAGTGGTTTTTTAATTTTGTGATTTTTCCTAGTTGTTGCAATGCTTGATACTTAATCTTGTACTTTATGTTTCTTAAGAATAGTGGAAAAATTCTTTCTAATCGTGGATGTAGGCATGATTGGTCGAACCATATTAAAACCCTCGTATGCATTTACGTTAATTTCTTTATCTTTGTGTTCTTGAATTTATATTCTCAGGCGTCAAAGCTTTTACGATTCATAATAAATGATATCTATCTAAGTTTAAGATTCTAGGAAGAACAAAGCTACTTTAAGCACACAAGATGAAGAGGTACAATGGTTCAAGGTGAGCCGGTTGCTCTCAAATTCCTTTTTGTATTATTTTCATTTTATAAGAATGTTGTATAAGATAATTCTAGTTGTTATATTATTATAATATTAGGCTTTTATACAATAAGGATAATGAGCAGAATATCCCTATAAATATCTCCGAAATATAAGAGGAAAAAGTTACGAGAGAGAGATTGACTTGTAAAGGTTATTTTGTGTGTGCAGATATTTAAGGGTTTTAGGGATTGAGAGTTTTATGAGGTATTTTATCGGTATTATGGACATCCTAGGGTTTTGTGATTTTTCCTAGTCTTCCAAATACTTTGATACTCTAATCTTCTACTCTATGTTTTCAAGAATAGTGAAAGATTCTCTCTCATTCGTAGATGTAGGCATGATTGGTCGAACAACATTAAAACTCTCGTACACATTTACGTTGATTTCTTTATCTTTGTGTTCTTGAATTCATATTCGCATGCATCAAAGCTTCCGGGATTCATAATACTAATATGTCAAAGAAATTCAAAAAGAAATCAAAATAGAAAATCATAAGAAACACCCAATAGATTCTTAATCAATTTGTTCATATAGCTAACTCATTGCAAATAACTTTAAAAACTCGAATAGTTAAACAACCAACTCTCACCAAAAATGTCTTGACTTTCAAATAAACAAGTAGGGAACAAATTCCAAAGAGGTGGATCGAATCCCGGACCTCCCTTCAATCCAGATTCTAATACTGCGTTAAACAACCAACTCATCTATAAGATTTCGGTCTAATATGAATATCATCCTTCTAACAAGACCACCTTTATTCAAAAAAACAAAAACAAGAACAACTTAAGCCAAGATTCTGTTATACAACAAGCAGTTAACCCATAGCCAACTGTAACTGAAACAAGAATTTGAGATTAAGTAAACATACAGTAATGGCTTGAATATATAACTAATATGTTTCAATAAAACAGCAACTCAATGATGTTAAGCATTGGTGCTTGTTTACCTTCGCATGAAGCGTAATGAGAGTGGGTGGAGGAAGCTAAACATGAGGATCTTGCGCCTATTTCAGAATGGATTTTGATGAGGAAACTGTACCACCTCCTTTCTTTTCGATGATTCCTAATTAAAACCTTACATCTAAACCCCACCAAGATTATGATTTCATACACACAAAGAAACACATAAGGAGGGAGAAAAGAGAGATTATACATGTAATACCTGAAACAATATTGGTGAAGCTGTCATTGTTGGGAGGATGATGGTGAAGAAGGGGAGACATGAGAGGGAAGTATTAATATAAATAGATTATGTTTGGATTTCTTATTAAAGAAAAAAAAAATACTATGCTAGAGGAAATGGGACGAACGTGGGGAAATCTTGACTGAAATATTAGGTTTGGGAATTGACTTTAATCTGTGTCCAAGTCTATCAATACCATTATGATTAACTTAATTGCAGGCTTCCGCATGACACTCTTATAAAAAAATCCATTTTCAATTCCATACCCTTTCCATGTCTCATAGTTTTCAACTCCAACGTTAACGGAATATTAATATTCAGTTATAGTTTCAAGTTTTAAGTGAGGAAATGGGACGAACGTGGGGAAATCTTGACTGAAATATTAGGTTTGGGAATTGACTTTAATTTGTGTCCAAGTCTATCAACACCATTATGATTAACTTCATCATAGGCCCACATGACACTCTTATAAAAACTACTTTCACCTATACCCTTGCCATGTCTCGTAGTTTTCAACTCCTACGTTAACTGAATATTAATATTCGGGGCCATGATGAATATCCCGTCAACAAATATATACACCCATGTCTAGAAAAATGCCTGAATCTTTAATTTCGTTTAGGAAACCTTCAAACCCTTACAAACTTACGTATATAAATCGTAATTTATCTTCAATGGCTGAGGACCCAAACTGTGACTATTAGGTTTTTCCTATATATATGGCTTAGTTAAAAATAATATTTAAAATACCGATGTTTAAAAATATTTTCAATTTACAACGCTTTTGGTCGATTAGGAAAGAGATAGTTGAAATCGTGGTTTTTGAAGAAACGATTTTTTCAATCTTTCAATATCTTTTCAATATAGTCTTTGAAAAGACAATTTCTTTTTAGTTCATTTCTTTCTTTAGTCCATTTAGAAATCGTATTTTGAAAAAGATGATTTCCTCAATCTAGAAATCGTCTTTTCAAAAGACGATTTCTTCAATTCGTCTTTTCAAAAGACGATTTCTAATATTGCAACAACTTTTTTTTATATAATTTGATAATAAATTATTATATTATAATAAATGATAAAGTTATTATAAATTATTATTTTTTTAATAAATATGTCGATGTTAATATCAATTGAATTTATTGTCAAGATTATTTCTAAACTATTTGTTAAAAAAAGATCATTTTAAATTATCTTTTGAAAAAAAATTATTTTAAATTATAGTTATTATTATAAATATATTTTTATCTTTATCTTTATATTTTTAACATTTTAATGATACATCATTTAATTACTAATTAAAGAATAAAAAATATATATATAACATATATAATGATATAATACTTAAATATATATTATTTCAAATATATATATATATATTATAAAATTAATATGTTTTCATATAATTTATTATATAAAATAGTTATATGAATTATGATATAGTATTTATAAATAGTAATATTTGAAAAAAAAATTTACTATTTGATATTAAAAATAATATTATTTATCAATTGAAATATTAATATGTAAAATATGAATATTTTGATCGTTATTTCTCATTATTATTTTTTACTTAAGGATTAAGAAACAACTATTATCAATTTTATATCCATATTCATATAAAACTCATAACATTTCCTCTATACTTGGTTTAGTAGGATTTTTTATGGAAAGCAAGTGACTTGGTAAGAAATGAGCAACATGTTTCCAAATGGAGAATTAATCGAGTGTTTCACAACGCGTCATTGGGAAGATGAATTTTTATATACCATCATCTGGAAGATCAAATGGCTTAACTCCGTTTTCTGTTGTAGAGCCACATTCAAAGAGCTTTCCACGAACTCACGAACCGGTTAAACGAAGAAAAGAGATTCGACACTTGAGAAGGAAACAAGCCAGGAGCAGACTCCAATCGTCGCGACTTCCCGTGGTGACAAGGTGTTGCACTGGTCTCAATAGTGGATTTTGGTTTCAACAAACTATTTTCTTTCCAAATTGTCTATGTTGAAATTCTTCTATTTTAACCTCTGATTCGAGTGTGTGAGGTTTTGTTGGAAAACTCTTCGACCGTAGAATGTAACCATGTATAGTCGAATGATGAGTATATAAACTACTCATTACATGCCTATGTTTTACTTAGTTTTTAGTAATGTTTTTATAAAGAATAAGTTTCTAATGCTCTAAATGTTCATATTTATGATTAGCCTATCCATTTATTGAATTGTGAATTTGAGCTAAGACGTAACGAAAAGGAAAATCAAAGAAAATAACACAAAGATATATGACCTTTCAATTTTTCTTGTATTAATGGGGAGATCAATGGCTCTAAAATACCAAGAATTACATTCTAGACTTCACAAGCTTTCCAACAAGAATTAAGATCAATTAATTTGAATCCGGACAAGGGAGATACATATTCAAGAAGTTGGAACAAAAATTAAGGAAGAATCGCAGAAAGGAAGAACAACAAACCAGTTCTTGGTGTGTTTGGATTCCTGACTTCAAGATCTTTTCGAAAAGTCCAAGAACGCGCAATTCGGAGTTCAAGTGAGAGAGTTATGGCTGTGCAAATGAATGAAGAGATGGAGCATCACATGGGGCCACACACCTCAGGGACCCTATGCACCAAGCAGGCTCGAGGAGCAGATTTGTGGGTGCTTTACCACAAACATGCATGGCCAAGCCACGCACCTACGTGGAACCTCCATGCACTTGCACGGCGGAGAAAGTGAGCCCTAATTTGATCCATTTCAAGGCCCATCCGAGGGGATTTCATTGGGGGATATAAATTGGACCTCGAGAGACATAAAACGAGGGGACCGAAGATAGAGAGATAGGCGTGGAGGTTCTAGTAGCTCTGTGGATGAGAGCCTAGGTTTGAAGATCGGCTTGCAAGTCACGAGACGACAATTCACCCATCATTCTAGCCTGGGTTTTCTATTCCATTTTCTTTGTTTTTCCTTGCTTTTCCTTTAGAATGTTTTAGATCGGGTTTCAAGGTTTTGATGTAACTTTCTCCAAAACCATGGATTAATTTTAGTTTTAATTATTTACCCGCTTGTATATATTGAATGTCTTATCTTCATTCGAATTCCAAAGGATTGTACTTGACTAACATAGGCATGCTTAGGCTAGGGTTTTGAGATCTAGAGATAATAACTTAGGGACATGAATAAGATTCATAACCAATCATAGGGAGTAGAGATGTTGTGGTTTTACACGTGCATTAAGGCACTCACATCCAAGAGTTATAGGTTTAAGGTGAGATGCAACATAATCTCACTGGGATAGGGGTGTCATGTCTGCAGAGAATCAACATTTACACAAGATTAACTTTTCATCAATAAAGGCCTGAAACCCATTAAATTATTTTTACAAATATCATTTTGTAGACCCGAGAAAATTCCAATTTTTGGAAAATCGCAAAATCGCGTACCCGGTTAAAATTCAAAATTTTTCTAGATCTCAGATGACAAAACTAATTTCACCGTTGGAATTGTCTCACGAAATCTAGCTACCACTGCCGACTCGTGAGAATTCCAAGATACTTGGAATTTGCAATGCTTGAGGCATCAGTATCGGGTGCAGTAAAACGACATTTGATGTGACAAAAGTCACATATAACATGTACCGCACGTTGCATGAGTAGAGAAATGATAAACGATGCCCAAGATAGTGCCAAGTGTCAAATAGTGGAAAGAATGGACATATATGTCATTTTGGAAATTTTAAATGAGGAAAGTGACTTTGAAGAATAATAGTGTCATCCTCTCACCTTCAAATTGAAACCAAAACGTAAGAAACCAGGCTCTGTTTAGTCTACACGGCATTTTCAATCCTATCCAAAACTGTATGAAAATTTTCACGTATTCTAATCTTTAGTTTTCTATTTTTAGAAAATACGTTTGTACTTGAATTTGATTTGAAAATAAAGAATAAAATCATTTTTAGAAACCATTTTCTTGAAAATGAAGTTATAAAATGTTGAAATAAATCCCTTGTTTTCGACACTAAAACAAGGAAAACAAATAAAAGCGCTTTCATATATATAAAATAAGAAAATAGTAAATTCATTTTCTTTGTTTTCAAATTTTGTTTTTGTCTAATTCTCAGAATTAAACGTGTTTTCTTTTGTTTTTGAAAAGTTTGAATAGAGAAAACAAAATTTTCTACTCACTAAACAAAATCTTAGGTTTTGAGGTTTTACTTAGAGAGAGTTTCTCTCTCTCTAGATTTTCGGTCAATCTGACAAATGGATTTCTTCAACAAGAAAATTGTTCTACACAAGGAGGCCTACTTGGTTCCTAGCTTTGAGGAGTTTTGCCAAACCCGTGAGGTAGGGTTTATCCTACTTGTTTACCTGATTTATGTTTAGATGTTTGAGTTGATTACAATGTGAGGTTGATCTGTTCCAAATCTTGGAACCCAAATGTGGAAATTCTTTGGGACACTTTAATACCAGCATCAGTTTAGAGATTGATTTGGGTATGTGTATCATAATTTATATAATAAATTGTGTTTTGGTGAGTAGGAGGCCGGAAATGGGTGATGGAATTGGTTCCACCAAGAGGAACCGAGACTGGAAGGCCTGCCAGATGCCCTACACTTGTTATTTTTCGACCGTTAAAACAAATTCCTGTTTCGCAAATGACCAAAACGCTCCATGTGCTGGTGCTTGAAAACGATGGTAAATGAATTATCGGATTTGTATGGAAATGGATAGGTTAATGCACATGAACTTTCAGATAACAGTGATGTCACAATTATATAAAATATAATTGTGTGTACGGGCCATCGAGATGAGATTGTGTTTGTAGCCTATGAGCTAATTTGGGTGACGGTTGATATTGTCAGAATTACATGTGGTGTAATTGTAAATTATGTAAATATATGCATGATGGTATATTTGCATGTGTTGTATATTGTGTGAAATGGCATAATGCATCTCTATATGCAATCAGATAGTTTGAATGGTGAGTACATGACATGAAATTGAAAGAAAAACGAAACGTTGAAAGGGGAATTTCACTGTGATGAATTTCCTGAGAATGGGTTGGGAGACGGTCCAACGGATCATTTCCTTTGATGAGGACCATGACCGTTTCGGAGGGTAGCGTATATTTTTACCGATACTGAGCAGATAGTTTCAAACAACAAGAATTGTTTTGAAAAAGATGTTTTCTCATACATGGCTTAGGTAAGTGTGAGGAGTCAAGGAGGACTCCGGACGTGGTTGAATATTTGTATTCAAGTATAGGATCGACTTGCTTGAATGTGTGTTTACTTTGGAGCATTATGCACTTAAAGTAGGAGTGAACCCATTTAGGGTGATTCTACCATCAAGGATAAATTTCACCCCCTGGGTTTAGGGATATTATTTTCGTGTACAAGGAGCTGCTTGAGGAGACTACGCCATCCTAGGAGGCCGTTTTAGAAGAAAGCCGAAGTCATGGTTTATTTTGTTATGTACACATGTATTAGAACTCTCTAAGTTTGATATATGTATAATGATAATTTTATTACCTCTTGAAACTATTGTATAGTTGGAATTTATTCGATGAGTACTGGGTATATGTTGAGTATATTAAGATAGCCCAAGAGGCCTCTTTACCATGGACATGTCATATTGAACTGCTGGGGATGTGTTTTGTATTTGGGTAGAGCCCCGCACAAAGGAGACTTCCGCTCATTTTTCGTGAGAGATGGTAGAGCTACACCCGACATTCACGAGTGTTTGACGAAGCCGACGGGTAGTCAACTGACAACCCTGATTGGGGCGTCACATCATTCAGAAACCCGTAAAATTCTAATTTTCTGAAAAAGAGTAAATAATAATTCGCTCAAAATCCGGAATTTTTCTAGATCTCAGATGAAAACGGACTTCACCGTTGACTCAACTTCATTAAATCTAGCTACCACGCCGAATTTCGCTGACCAGACAATGGAATTTCACATTTTTTGAGGCATCGAGAGCAAGACGACACACTGGTAAAATGAGTGGCTCAAAGTGTGCCATGTCAAATTGTGAGCAAAGTCAAACAATGAGAGCCAAGTCGGGCCCATGTGGACATGTGGCATCTCATAATTAGAAGGAAATCCACTATTAAGGATAAGTGGATAAGGGTAATCCTAAGAGCCACTGGGACTGATACGTGGGCAAGAGGACATCTCACTGGATTCCTATCTTCTCCCAACTGGTTTGGGAGGGAAAAAGAGAGAAAGAGAGAGAAAGAAAGAGCTCTTATAGAGAGAAGCTTTCACTTATCTCTAGATTTTCCGACAATCGATCCATCAATCCCTGGCATTGAAGAGTGCAAAGTTTCGATCCCCACTGCAAGAGCTACGCATGGGTACTGGTATTGTGGAGTTTCAGCAACTCCGGGAGGTAGGGGTCTTCTCCTACTTGTTTTTTTTTTCCTTGGTTAAGAGTCATTTTAATGGATAGGATGTTCTAAGGTCTGAATGGTCGTGTATTTAGTTCCAAAGATCAGATCGAAAGTAGAAATCCCTAGAGTCGCCCATGACAAATCCGAGACCGTGGCCGGACTGCTCATGTGACTCGTGTTGTTGTGTGCTATTTGTGGATTCTTCAAGGTAGCCTGATGGATCGCCGGATTGCTTCTTATTAGCCCATGTGAGCTAATTTTGGTGTTATTACTATGAATGAATAACGTGTTGTTTAGATGATTTTCGCTAATATACGATGCCTCGATATATTAACATGAATTACGTGAATGGCATATTGCATTTTATATGCACTAGGTAACCTAGAACAAATAGGTATGAGTGCATGACATGAAAAACATGGTTGCCAAATGAATTTCATGGGAAGATTCTTCGGTCACTTGTTTTGGTGAGCGTTCAAATGGGCTTCACTCCTGAGAATGACCTATGAATGTTTCGAGAGTTATCCAAAGAATTCACCCCTGAGGGTTTTGTCCAATAGAATTCCTGACGTAAATTGGTATTATGTTTTCAAGAACAAAAACCTTTCTACTACACCATACTGGTCTAGAGAACAAAACATAGTGTATTAGGCAACAATCCCCTACTCAAGTGAGAACTTAGAAAATGGATCAAGTGCTTCATTCCATCCTCAATGTATCTTCCATATTATTCTCCACCTTATTGCTCGACAACCTTATTTGCTTACCACATTGCTTCTCCACTTCAACCTTAAAACTCTTAAAGTCATCTAAGGCTTCATCTTAATTTATAGCTGATATAACTGGTACATATCGAGAACAATCATCTATAAAAGAGATGGTACATTTGCACTAGAGTCCATGTCATGAAAACATATATCCAAGTGTATGATTTCTAATATGCCTACATTCCTCTTAGCACCTTGGACTTTTTACTTTGATTTCTATGTAGTCTTGCCATTAAGTAAACAAATCGCAAACTTAATATTCAATACTGGTCATTCACTAATTCTTAATTCTATCACATGGAAATATGTCCAAGTCTTTGATGCCACGACGAAGAATCTTTATTCACACACATCGTTTATTGTTAGTATGAGTATGCAAAACTGCATTGTATCGTAGATTAATAGAGAAAAGACTATTAGACAAAATAACATTTCCAGTAAGTTTAGATTTATAAAATAAACTGCAGGTATAATCTGAAAACTTAAAGTAATATCCTAAAGGTAAAATCCTTGAAATTGAAATCAAATTCTCAGAGAAACTTGAAAAGATCCGTTCGAAATTAAAACACAAACCATTATCCAGACTAAACCAGATAACCCAATGGATTCACTCTATGAGTTTCAACCTTACTGGTTAGATAAGACGTTTTTATGCATTCCCACTCATTTTCCCTGTGTTTCGCTGGCCTTGCAAGGTATTCAAATATGGATTGTAGATCAATGAGTGTAAAAACTCATTTGAGTTTTTAATCCATTTTCTAGTACATGTTTTAATGTTTTTAAGATCTATTTTTATGCCAAAATGTGGAATATTCATCAATCTTTTTTGTTTACATGCAATTATTGAAAAACGAGAGAATCCCCAAACAGTAGAAGCAAAAGATCAAAACACAGGCCTCTGTGGTCACGACACAACATTTATATACTCGCATACACAAAATTCGGGGGCAGCCAAAGTGAAATCATGTCAAGTAAATAAAAGAAATCTATGTCGCAGCCAAAGATTGGTCGAACTCCAGCCGAAAGAGCTTTCTAGGTCGCGACTCAGAAGTTTAAGGGTCGTGACATAACTCAAGAATATTTTGAAGAAAGTTGTCGCGATAACCTGAATCACAACACATACTTAAGTATCGTAATGGTGAATGAATTATGTTGCAACATTATTTTTTATGTCGCAACATAAAAGCTGAAGACTAATGGATGAACTCTATCACGACAAGAGAAAATTTTGTCACAGTAGAAAATATCATAGAGGCAAAACAAGTCAGCTAACACAAGTGTTTTTATGTTGCGACAAAGTTTCCATCATCAAGCCAAGTCAAGGAAATCATGTCGCAACATAACAGTCAGAATTCACAACCAAGGGCACGATGATCCCGTTCGCGACAAAGATAAATCGGTCATACGCATGTTTCACGGCGAGGTGAATTTCGTCGCGACAAGACATCGGTTATAACAAAGCGTAACAACGGAAACAAAGAACTTCGCCGCTGCCAGCACCGCAATTATGGCGAAACCGCGTGTCGCGAAGAAGGTGCTTTCTCGCCGCTGGCAATAAAAGCTAAGGATGATAGCAAAATTACGCGATAATAAAAAGCGGTGTCGCAGATAAATCAAGATGACTCGAGAGAATGCTGGCAGATCGTGCGTCGCAAATATTATACCCTTATGTCATGCAAACGCCAGTGCGGACAAGAACTAAGAAGGAAAAGTCCGCGGCGACCAAAGAGTTTTCGTCGCCGACGTGTACTGCTAAGGACTTGAAGAAATCCCCGCCACGACAGAGGCAATCTCGGTCGACAAAGTCACAGTTAAAGCAATTCTTTGCCGCCACAAAGCCGCGGGACCCGGCTGACAAGGACAGCAGAATAAAGTCGTAAAATAGTTTCGGTATCACAGATACAAGATATTTTTTTCAGCAGACAACGCTGAAGATCGTTGCGCAGTTCTGCGTTCGCGACATCAACAAAGTATAAAGCAAACACAACCGCGAAACAAGCCTGTATAGTACTCATGATCAGAACTAGGAAGGTTACGATGAGGAAGCCATGTCACTACAAACTTTCTAGGTATATTGTGATAAAGATAATAATTTTAAATAATTTTGGGGATCCACAATGCAATTAATTGAAGTGAGGTCAACACTGGCGCCTATAAATACACGCTTCAGTAAGGCAATGCAAAGTAAAGCTTCTATTACCCGTGATTTTCGTTGTCACACTTCAGACATTTTTTTTTCTTTCATTTTAGTAGATTTTAACTTAGTATAGTTTTCTTAGTCATTTATTTTCTTTAATTTTGAAGTGGATTTGGGATTGTACCGAAGTGAAGCTTCGAGCTTCTATATTTCTTTATAAATTCTTTTCTCTTTCATTAGTGCTTGATCCCCAATGGATTTTTCGAAGGTTTCCTAAGTTCATTTATTTTTAGTTTGCTTTTATAATTTCAGGAATTTTCCCCATCGGCTGGGGTCACCGATTTGAGTAAAACAAAGTTTGGAGAAGTATTACTCACCGGAAAAGGGTCTCTTTGGCGATAGTCATTTTGTCGCATAAGGAGGAAGGAAGCTTTAATTAGAATTCGAATTTATTTGATCGGGTATTAGTTTTATAAATTTACTTTGTCTCAAGACTAGTATACAGGCGAAGTACCGTGTCTCACTCGATTTCCAGAGGCCTTATGAGTAATACGTAGATGGAGAATCCCGAGAGGAACAGCCCCTTGTGGGTACAGTAGACTACTTTATGTGGGAACTAATGAACTTTAAAGGATTACCTGTAAAGATCACTAAACTTACGATATGGGTCGAATGAAGTATTTGTCTAATCACTCGCAGGTTTCTCCCTCTTCTCGATGAATTGATTATGATCTTGTGTTAAATGAGATCTAATCAAGGAGAGATTGAGATTTGCACTTTAAGCAGATGAGGTGTCAATCAAATTGGAGAATATTGGGCTCGTAAAGATCTTGCTCATGGGGCAAAAGAATTCTACCCTAAGATTCGAGTATGAAGTACTAAAAGGAAAAATACTACTCTTGGAAAGAGGGTTATACTATGGAAAATCGACAGAATCATGTCTCATAAATGAATATGAACCTTTAATCATGAAAAATATTGTTAAGGGAGAAATCCAAACAATACCTTGCATCTTTGACAAAACCTTCTAAGCCCAATTGATGGTCGAGCTAAAATTGAAATGATGGAGAAATTGATTATTATTCCTAATCCAGATCCGCTTTATCTACTCTGTGAATCCTCAACCCAATTTTATTAAACTTTACTACTTTGTATGTTAAAGATTTTCGTCTAGGACTACATTTTTAAGTCCTCCTCTTTATTATCATATCGTTGAGCTCCAAATGGCAAGACTTATAGTTAAGGTAATTCAGTCTTTTGATTTATCATCCGTCCCATGGAATGATATCTCGGACTTTAAATATCCACTTTAGCTACTTGTACGACCAGGCACTTGCAATGATTAAGACCACAAAACACAAATTTTAAATGAGTCATCTATTAAGAGAAAACAATTCCATTTGTCATACATATGCAAAATGGTCTCAACAAGTTCATGGCATTGGGTTGTCGATTAGATAATACTCCTTGTTAACAAAGTGTCATAAATTTTCATATATCATTTGGTCCTATCAGTTTTTTGATACTACGGGTCAGGATAGATGATAATATTAAAAGATCAATATTCTAACCCAAAAAGTGATTTGCATTTTAATTTGGACATTTTTATTTTTATTATTATTTTTTAAAAAATCACAAAAATAGTTTTAAAAAAGAGTCGTTAAGCTACTACATCTTTTCTATGAGCATAATGGAGATAACCTGCTTTCACAAGATTCATTTGATCTTAGTGTGTTTCTATTTCGTGAAGATTTTAAATGCATGAAGACCGTAAGCATATCTATGACGCCCCATTTCCCGGTCCTGCTGACCAATGTTAACCTGGCAGAACCCCGTGTGTCTCATATCATGAGACCCATACATGAGTAAATGGCCACATTGGCTCATACATCCATACTACAAAAATGTATATATTTTTATACAAAAAGGAGTTAATTTTACAATTATCCAAAATCAAGCTCCTTTAATGATTTTCATAAAATACATAACAAGGCTATATGCCATTTCTTCGCCTCTATATTCCTGACAAGGGCCCCCATCCCCGTGTGAACCTTCTGATACCAAATAATTTTCCCCTCGATAGGTGGAAAGCAATGCTCGGGTGAGTGGAATTATCCCACATGGGTTACTTCCCACCTAAGTGCACATGTAATGAAACTCAAACACATTTAAGTAAACATGCAAGTCCTACTCAAATGTTCATTGATATGGATGAGATCGTGATCTCACCTAATTCCATGTCTCAGCCCTCACCGACTTCACTGCGGCCTAAGCTAAGTGGGTGAGAAAATATTATTTTCTTTAAAAACAAAAGGTTTTTGTTCCTTAAAAACATACTAACGGAGTTTCTAAGTGAAATCTATTAATAACCCTCCGAGGTGAATTACTGGTAATTCTCCGAAATAAGGGCCCTTCGACAAAGCGAAATCGGTTGGATAACCTCCAAGGCAATTCTTCTGAAATCTTCCTTGAAATTCCTTTCACAACCATTTTTCCCTTTATTTTCTTTCATGCCATGCACTCACACCTATTTGATCTAGGTTGCCCTTGGGTGCATATGAAATGCATTATGCTATTTTCATATACTGCCAATATATCAATCATGCATATATTGGACAAAAATTCACATGTCAAATCTTCCGGCATGTTATTTATTCATAGCATGGTCAAAATAGTCACATGAGCTAATAAACAACTACCTAAATGGCTCACACACAATTATATATAATCTAACCATCATGTTAACACATATTAAATTTCATGCATTAACAATTGCTTCACACACACCTTCCAAGCCATTCACTCTGCTAAATATTTTGCAAACAACAGATTATGATAATTTCAAATTCAACTTAATCCAACCTGACTGCTTTAATATTCTCCAACAATACGTGGGCTGTCCGAAACTGCCTGAACTTTTCTTTAAAGATTCATTCCTCTTCGAGAACTGAAAACTCGCCAGCCTATTTCGCCCCAAACACTGAACTCAAGAATTCATCACACAACCAAGGTACATATGATTCATTTTCAAATCGAGATCACTTCGGGACCAGTCTTCAATGAGGTCCCTGACAAAGATGCAATCCCGACTTTCGATTGATCAAACTACCACTCACGGCCTCTATAATCCAAATCATTAACAAGGTTTTAAACAATAGATTAAACTAAAAGTAGTGAAACCCTACTTCCGAGTTGTTGAAACCCACAAAACCTGAGTTAACTTTGCTCTAGCTCTGAAGGTATGAATTCTGATTTGGCCCATCGGAAATTCTCCTAGAGAGAAGCCGGACACTTGGTGTCCCTTCCTTTCTTCTCCTTCCTTTTCTCTCTAGTTTTCCTCCCTCAACTGCTGGGCAAAGGAGAGAGCAAGATTTCGGTCCCTTTATCACATATGCCAATTCCTTCTATTGGCTCATGGGGACATATCTCCCTCTTTGTATCCTCTTATCCACCATCTTGGGATTTCTCACCCACAGCGGATCATGCCATGTGTCCACCCATGGCCCACATTCTGAGTCATTGTCACCAACTCAGAGCGATTGATGACGCGCACTTCCCGGTACCCACTCAAAATGTGCAAAAGCGTCCATATTTGCCCTCAAGCATGTTCTCAAAAATGAAATCTAACCCAGTATAGTTCTAATGTGACTAAATCCAACGTGGCTAGATTTCACGCAGATTATTCCAACTACAAGTTCACTGTCATATCCATAAAGGATCTGTATGGAAAATCTCAAATTTTGACCGAAATTACCATTTTACCATTTTTCGTGAAAATGAGATTTTCTGTTTCAAATTCCGGTCGCTTCAGACACCCAAACAGAGAGAACACTGCTGCATCCTGAGGAAGGACCACTCAGTGAATGGATCTAGAAACATGGCACACGCGAGATATCTAGGTTATTCCAAAAGAAGAAGAAGTACAGAGAAACAAAGCGCCTGTCACTAAGGGAGGACTTTACAGCCTATTATCAAGAGGAGTACCGCAGAAGATGTAATCCGTAATTGAAGAAAACAATTTTGAGCTGAAGTCAGCATTGAATACCATGGTGCAACAACACGGCTCATAGTCACCCTCCGAAGATCCAAATGGAGCATATGGGGTGATTCATGAGGATGACCAAACACACTGCTTCGAATGGGTGAGACCAGAAGTAATCAAGCTACAACTCTTCCCATTTTCATCACCATGCTCCAATGGTATAATTGATGCACCTGCTGTGAGAGCTAAAAGAAGAAATGCAGGAGGCAAGGCAATCCGAATGAAGACCTTTACAATGCAACTACAAGGCTCCATCTTAAGCTTCAGTGGAGCAAACAGCTGAGAACGAGGGGAAAGGTCCCTACTGGATCAGACAAAATGACAGCACAAAGCAAACCGGATGCAAGTATGAACAAATTGTGGAACAATGAGAAAAGAATGGCCACCCATACAGCGGAGCCAAAAAGAAGAATAGCTACGGCTCAGGACCCGTAGAAGGAGAGCCCTATCAGCCGAGAGGCACACTACCTAATGCAACAGGAGCTACACCCCTTGCTTCCAACCCCAACCCGCCAATTGGCCACTTTGATACACCGAAGACTAAGTGGAACCATGAAACTTTTCATATGGTGGTGGAGATACCAAAGGCCCAACCCGTACAAAAATTATTACCAAGCTTTATGCTCACCGGTCCCAGCAGAGTTAAACAACAAACAAACAGATGATAGTGGATCACCATGGGGAGGGAGAATATCGGTCAAAAACTATCAATCTTTAAGATCGATGTTATAGTTCATGTGTGGAAACCAAGAGGTTGTTGAACATACATGAACAAAAGTTTGATGAGATAGTAGCATTCTAAGCAAACATAACTGTATTTCAAGCCAACACAAATGATTCTTCTTCAAAATCCTGAGAAAGTGATAGGCGCCATTCTAAACTATGCAGACCGGGCCCACATCTTTTTCTCAAGGACATGCTGAAGAATTAAGGGATTGTATGGCAAGAACTCCTAAGAAGTGGCAGGAATTGGAAGAAAGAAGAAAGGAAAAAAAGACATTGAGGAAGAATACTATGCATATCGGGGAATATTTCTGCCAAAGATAAATTTCAAAAAGACTACAAGAGGAAGAGGAAGTGAAAAGATACGCCCAGAAAAATATGGAAAAGAAAACGTGGAAAAGGAAGAGGCTTCGGCGCTTTATGAACCTCAAGTTCCATTCCCTCAAAAGGTCAGAAGGCAAGGTTGAAGAGAAATTTCAGATTCTAGACATGTTTAAGAAGATAGAGATCAACATCCCTTTCTCTCGTAAGCATTAACTCAAATGCCTCTTTATGCAAAAATTTATGAAGGAGATATCGAAAGAAAAAAAGAAAGATCACAAGCATAATCGCGAGTTCTACATTAACCCAGCTTTCTTAGTAATTCGTAATTTATACTAGAAGATACGATCCAGCAAACTTACTATACCCCGTGAAATCGGGCATGCTAATGGGGAAAAAGCACTATGTGATTCCCAGAAACAACATCAACTTGATACCTCAAGAGCAACAAGACTTGGGGGAACTTACTCCACATCCATGACCTTGCAAATGCGTACATAACACTCAGCCCATCCCGAGGATTTTAGAAGATGCTGATCAAAGTGGAAAATCCATTTTCCAAGTGGACTTTGTAGTCATTGGCTAAGCAAAGAAGGTTTCAAACAAGTTCCACTCAAGCAGTTAGAGACCTCTAGCAAACAGAGCACTGATTGAGGAAGAAATGAGAACAACCCCCCTCAAGGTCGAGATGAAATAGTGAAACCTCTCCACCAAATCACAGCTTTGAAAGTGAGCCCAAACTAAGTGATGCCGGGACGTGGTGATTACAGAATGTGAAACTTAAATCCTTTCTGAAACGATTTAGAAAAGGATTTGTAATTTCTAAGAATTCAATGAATGAGCATGAGAAGAATTTTAGCATTCGAGCATCTTGAAATTGAATTTGTAACTTAATGTGTTAATGGAACAAGGCAAAAGACTCGGCATGGAAGAAAATAATGCAAAATCCAAAGAAGTAAGAGAATAATATAAAATAAGAAACATAAGTTTAGAAGGACGACTTCAAGGAATTACCTCAACATTTGAATGATGCTTTTTGCAACAAGAAAGAAAACCAATCATCATCAGAGATGACCACCGAATCCCAAAGAAGAAACTACTAGAAACTTCTCAAAAGTATAAGGAAACACAATGTCCATGGATGATTCAAATGAATCATCCTTCTATCTACATGCACAAGATTCAAGTGGAGGAGAATGCTGAAACTCCTTATAGAACATCAAAGAAAGATGAATCCAGTAATGAAGGAAGTAGTCAGAAAGGAAGTATTGAAATGGCTAAATGCAAGCTTCATCTATGCATCCTCGCATAAATTCTCCTCGGTGAGCTCTCGCCATGTAGTTCCAAAGTAGGGCGAGGATTCATCAGTGATACAAATCAGAAGAATGAATTGGACCTTACAAGAAATGTGACAGTGACGTAGAGCGTGTATAGACTAATATAAAATCAACACGCTACCGTGAAGGCTGATCTGGCTTGGCCCCCCCACTTTCACACCAAATGCTAGACACAAGCAGTGACACCCCATTTAAATGCTTTCGATGGATATTCTGGAAGCCACAAACTAGATTTGTAAATACTCTGCAGGATCGTGAGAAAACTACATTTACATGTCCTTATGGCACCTTCGCTTTTAGAAGGATGCCTCGGATCTTCATGTGAATGTCTCCCGCCACCTTTCAAAGATGTGCGATGTCTATGTTTTCCTGACGGTGGAAGATGCTATGGAGATCTTTATGGATGACTTCAAGATATGATCCGCTTTTGAGCATTGTCCAAACATTTAGAAACAAAGATTTAGGGTGTCAAGATAAAATCTAGCATTGAATTAGAGAAATGCCATTTTATGGGTAACTGGTTGCATTGGTTCCTGGGACACAAGATTTCACTACGATCAGGCGCAGACTAGCAAAAGCTGCATATAAAAACCTCGTGCCAATTCTTACATCTGGTCATGGGATGTTTTCTCGTTGGTTTTTACAAAAGATTCATAAAGGTCCCTTAAAAATCTGCACTATCATAGCAGCATCAAGGGAAAAAGATGCAATTTTGATTTTGATGAATCATGAAATCTACATTCGCAGGAGATTAAACTCAGACAGGACATCTCCCATCATAATAATCTGACTGAACAATGATTTCGAGATTATGTGTGACGCTAGATTATGCAATGAGCTGCTCGACAAAGAACTCCGCAAGATACCGAAGGCCATATACTATGCCGAAACCTTGATAGTGCACAAAGAGAACTATTCATTGGCGTGAAAAGTAGATGCTAGCAATGGTGTTTTCTTGTGAGAAATTTTGGGGTTTTTATATACAAACCCATGTTATAATACATACAACTCGATCATGCTGCAGAATTAAATATCAAATGGCAAAGAAGGGAGGTTTAAGCCAAGACTTACCAGATGGGTATTATCATATAGAATTTGATCTTGAGATCAGCATATAAGAAGGGTAGTGACAACATCGTGATAGCATCAATGGTTCAGGATTGGAATGAAACGTTAGAAAGCAGAAAATAAAATACTTCAGAAAAATTTTTGATGAAGCGTTATTTTTGTCGCTACCAAACACCGTATGTCATATTGTCACTATTGGCTGGTGGAGATGCCACCTTCTAATCTCGCCAACAAATTAAAGAAAATTGAGAACCTTTGGTTTGCATTTTATATCCGGGATGGACCCACTATTGTATAGAAGAGGAGTAGATAAGGATCATAAGGAGATGTTCTAGAAAACTGCATTAAGGTGGTATCATGGAGAAAAGCATCACCACATATGGAGGCATACTTTTGGTAAAGAGACAAGACAACCCACAAAATTCTCTAATCAAAAAGTTTATTGGCCTACTTATCTTCAAGACTGTTGAACAAAATATCGATGCTTGTCAGAGAATGGCAACATGTTAAGAACTGAGATGCCCTTATATGAATTTCGGTGGTAGTGCATTTTTTGCGTCGGGGAATGACTTTGTATGGACCCTTTCCTCCATCATTTGGTGATATATAGCATTCTCCTCAGCTATGGATTATGTAGATCCTGGGTAAATTGGTAAAGCAACAGCGCTTCGTCCCAAAATGATGCTACAAATAAAGGTGGTTATGCAAAAGAACCTTGAGCGGTGAGATTTTGAGCACCCAAAGCCATCATCTGACAGGGAAGCATTTTGCAACAAAGTTTTGCAAAACCTTCATGAGCGCTATATGGAATCAAACATATGATGGGATTTGTCTTAGTCACCCTCAACTAAATGGGCAAGATGAAACAATAGGGAGATACAAAGAAAATTTTATGAAAACAGCTTATCGCGAAAAACCCTGGTTCAGAAACTAGGATGATGCACCATGGGCTTATAGAACGCTTACAAACCCCGATTGAATGTTCCATACGTAATAATATTTGAAAACCTTGTCGCTCTTTATAATTGAATACAAAGCTACAAGCAATATCAAGAAACTGAATTGTGACTTTCAAGCTGCAAAGGAAAAGAGATAACCTAAAATGAATTAAACCTGAAAAGAGGCCAGGAATGGAAGCTATACAATGCCGTAATCTGGGCAAAAGAAAAAACCAAGAGCAGGGCATGATCAAAGATCCTATGAGTAGGTGGAATTCCGGCTGTAGGAGAACAAGTTCTCTTATACAACCTGTGCTTCAAGCTATGAGCCTGGCAGCTTGAAATCAAGGTGGAGGGACCCACATTGTGATAACCAGACACTTTGAGCAAAGATAATCGAAAATGAATCGGAAACAATTAAAGTAAACTCGTCAAAGACTTACACTACCTTAGAGGAAGCATAAATAAAGTAGGATCCAAATATCAAAAAGGAAAGAGTTTCTGCGACGGAAAGGGAAATATAATTTTATTGTTAATTATCTCCAAGCCTGACATTAACTGAAAGCAGCCCCTGGGAGGCAACCTATGCCAGTTAATTTGGATAGTTTTTTATTATTGACAGATTACTTTTTTATAAATTTAGGGTTTTAGTTTTAAATTGTTAGAAGTATATTTAGGTAATTTGATAATTTGCTGAATTTTTTTTGGAACAAAAAGTGAATGAATTTGGAGGTTTATTAAACAACAGAATACTCTAAAACCAAATTATGTGCTGAATAACTAAAAAGGGAGTATTTCTAATTCCATCAACTTTACTTTAATGGATAATGCACATTCCGGGAAGTTTCCTGGGGAGTTTGATGCCAATTTCTGCTTCATTGCTTGAATGGCTTGTCAATATTTGATGAATGATGTTGATGCGTTAGAAATAGATTTGTTCATAATTTTGAATCGAGGCTCTTTCTGATGTTTAATAATATGCAAGCCATAAGTATGCATCTAAGGGGGAAGGATTTCTATTGAATGATGATTGGAGTGGGTTGAATGGTTAAAAGTATGAAATTATGAAAAGTTTCGAGGCGCATCAGTAACCTTGTCGCAAACGTAAAAATAAGCAGGCGCGACACTCCATCGAACTTTTGTAGAAGCCATATCGTTATCGCCGAAACATGCTTTTATCGCAGAACAAAGGTCAATGCACGGAGCTTACAAGAGATCAGATTGGCCAAATTGTTTCTTATGTCATGACAACAGTGCAACATGAACCTTAGACTTATGCTGCCTTAGCCAAGATTTATCTTTGTTGCGACATAATATTGCCCAAATTTAGGAATCCAATGAAAAATTTAAGTCGCGACATTGATTTTCTATGTCCCGACATAGATTTAAAAAGGGGCATAATTGTGGGTCAAAAATTTATCGTGACAATTAAAGAAGCACCACAATTCTTGGATTATAAATATAAAAGTTCGAAGACTGAAGAGTCATCTACCACATCATAATCAAACCTCAGCCCTTCACCACCCTCTCACTGCTCGAAACCCTAGACTCTTAAACCACTTCTCACGGCGTCTCAGCCCACCCCAAAACTCTAAACAAAATCATGGAGGAATATGCGGGAGTTGGGAAGATCGACTGTATAAACCACTCGCATGGGTCGAAAGCAAGTCGAGGAGAGAGTTGGATACAACCTGAGTAGGACAAATGCAGAAGAGTCTAGGAAGAGAAAAAGAGGAAATGCAAAGGTGCTTAAAATAGTGAATTCAAAAGTGTTAGTGAATAGGTTCCACATGGCGTATATCGCTTCTGAGAGATGCTACAAATCAATGCAGACTTCATCTGGAGAGAGGTTTAGCAAATGGATTTCCCTTCCAAGAGCCGATAAAAGCAGCTGACAATCTTTCATGAGCATACAAGGCTCCCGTTCGTGATGTGATTAAAGAGTTCTACGCTAATACGGGTGAACCCCGAAGGACAAAGGCGCTTTATGTCGAGGGGAGATGGCAGATAACCAAACATTCAATCTTAAGGAGAGGAAGGATGAATCTAAATTTAAAAGACTGGTTGAAGCGCCTAACTTTCAAAATATTGTAGATCTCGATCGGGAGCAAAAGAAAGTGGAATGCCACCAGAAGAACCAAAGATGAATCCATCGCCGTGGGGCATTGACTGAGCAAGCAAAGGTTTGGTTTTACTTCTTAAGTTTAGTCATTCTGCCCTCTAAACATTTATGCACAATCAGGGAGAAGGAAGCAGTGTTGCTCTATGCCATCCTCAAGGGATACAAATTTAATGTGGGCAAGTTGATTGAAAACTCAATCCTAAGCTACTACAGAGGAGGATACAAGGGTTTAATCCCATACCCAAGGCTGATATCGAGGCTGTGTATTTTGGGTGGAGTCCAAGGAGACTCTGAGAAAGGTTAAGAAAACTCGGGCTTCAAAACATCTCCCTTGACACTCATCGGGAACTGGCGCTCTAAAAAACAGAGGCATAGGAAGTGAGGTAGAAGCTATTCGAGTAGAAGAAGAACCAAAGAGGAATGCAATAGCTAAGATTCCTTGAAGGTGAAACCACCGAGCCAACACAAAGGCAGAGTAGGGTACCAAGATCACCCTTCTTCCTCGAAGTGAGACTGCAACTCTGGCGAGGGACAACCAAATTTTTTAAGTCTAATTGTAACCCGTAGATGCAAAGTATATGGAGTCGAGTTGAGAAAAGGGACCGTAATCCAGGAAGAGGCTCTAAAAAATGTAGGGGATGAAGAATGGAGAAGCATAGTGTGTGGAACAAAGGGAATAAGAGCTTTTATGAAGAATTAAAGGCAGCAGGAAGATGCCTCTTATCTTTGAGCAATTAAAAAAGAAAACGAAGTTATTCAAAATCATGAAGGGAAAGTGGAGGAAAGCAAGAGAAGAACATGTCAGCGTATGTTGTGATTTATCTCAGATAAAGAACATCATGAGATCAAAGCTTTGATAAAAAATGGACAAGGAATCGAGGGCACCTCAATTACAGTGGAGAAGTACCGATAGAAAAGCTTTAGACATGATCAAATAAAGCAAAACCTGATTAAGATGTACTCTCTCCCAGTGTGAGTTTGAGGAAACTTGAATTCTATCAAGGTAGCGATTAAACAGATATGACCAAGAAGCTAGTCAACCATGGAGTGGTTTGTACCGAATAAAAAGGGGAAGGAAGCAAAACTGGTTGACAACCATAGTACCACAACTCCTGAATTCTCTTCTTCTACGCTTGATATAAACTAGACCAGCAAACTACTCCTCTTCCCATACATGACAAAAATAAAAATAGCTCACCTTATTGTTCCATCTCCTCATCCTTTCAGACTAATATCCAATCATCAAAATAGTCAATAAAATAAAGAAGTCTTGAAAATTTTGTGTTCATTTGTGCTTTCTTTGATTGTTTGGTTGTTGTTTTTAAGCACTTTTGTAAGGTTTCATGATTGATAATTACTTAGTTGAATAATTGAGAAAACCAACTACTCCGGATCAAATTGTCATAATTGCTACAACATATTCAAGTTGAATTGAATCATGAAATTGTGGCGTAGTTTTCCATTTGTTGTGAGCTTTAATGCATGATCAGTGAACTTCTTGAATTTATTTAAAACAATACAACAAATAAATTCAAAGCCAAACAAACACATATGCATTGGGTAAGATGAAACAAATGGAAATAGAAAAGTTGTAAGATAAGTGAATAAATATGTTGAACTTCAAGAATAGGAAGGTTTTTACTAAATTAATGGAACATATAAAACTTATAATTCGTCATAAATAGTTTGGTCATAAAAATCCCCATAACTTTAACATGGTCAATATTAACTCGAAAGACTTCAGGCTAAGATTAGGAAAATATCTTATGATACATCACATTAAACTCCTAATGTCCTGTGAACTTGTTATATTATTAGTCGGCGCGAAATTCTAGGCAAATGTATCAATGAGAAATGATTTAAAGTTCCTTGGAAGTTTGAGCATTTAAAGTTTCACTCATATATAAGGCAAGATATACTTCTAGTTCCTTATTTGAACTCTAAAGCCAAATTTCAACCATGTAAATGAAGAAGCACCTTCCTTACACTTGATCCACAAGAAGAACCTTATTTGCCCGTATTTCAAGACAAAAAGACATCAAATTTACGTAAAGTGGACAAGTTTCATAAAAGTGAGAAATATCATTTCTTGAGATGCAAAAAGAAGAGAGGCGAGAGAGAGCATGAGAGCCAAAAGAAGTGCATAGCAGTTATCAAAACATCAAGAGGGATGAGTTTGAGTTCCAGCTTCCTCCCGGAACAATTAAGTCCTTAGTGTTCAACACCTGGCTGTCTTAATGCCAACTGCAGGAGCACAACTAAAGTTTGTTATGTGGTAGAAAGCCAAAAACATCTAACATTGCACCATTCTTAAATTAGATGAGAAATTGAAAGCAGATAGTGCTTCTAAATAAGAAGGAAAAGTATCTTTCTCAGTGAACAATGAAAAGTGAGAAAAGATGTCGTAATTTGAAGTGAATATATAATAGATGCTGGAACCCGCTGTAGGGCGGTTAGAAAATTACAATCAAGAGAGATCAAGATGTATAAAAGGTAAAAGTGTGCTTTGCCTAGATCTCTGGGTTAAATTGAGCCTAAAATGTCTAATTATCTACCTCATTACCTAAGCCACACATTACAAGCATAAAAGACCTATTTGATTCTGGGAATGTAGCTATGCCTACATTAATGGAGAGATTAATATGACAAACAAGCATATGGGACTTAAAACAAAGAGAGTATGCTGAACCGAGAAATATTCCGTAAGATGAACTGATTCGCAAAGAAAAAGAGTAAAACCAAAGACGCTAAAAATCTGTAAGATTGAATGACGAATTGCATTACACACTATGAATTATCGATGGTTCAAAGAAACTTTATTTGAAAAATCTTCCGGAATCTAGATTAAAAACATGTTAGAATTAATCCCAGATACTAACTTATGTTTCCTCCCCAATTGAGCTGTGAATAGAAAAATGTCCTTAAAAATAAAAAGCTAAATTGTTCAGGCAAACAAAATTTTTTCAGTTTCTGTGGACAAGCAAATTTCAAGTTTCGGGGGAATTTGATGAATGTAAAAACCCATCATTTTTAATCAATTTCTAGCATGTTTTTTAATGTGCTTTAAGATCTATTTTTGTTAAAATGTGTAATATTCATCAACTTTGTGTTTTGCAGTAATTATTGAAAAAATGAGAGAATCCCAGCATAAAAGAAGAAAAAAGAGGACAAAACAGCAATCTGTGTCGCGACACAACATTTATATGTCGCGACACAAAATTCAAGCAAAGGAACTATGTCGCAGTAAAGATTGGTTAGAACTCAAGGCTGAAAAGAGCTTTCTGTGGTTAGCACTGTAAGTTTCTACTCTAAATGTGAACTTGAAGAATATTTTAAAAAGTCATTTCTGACAACCCCAAATGACATACCAAGATCACGCTTGGTGAAGAATTGTGTCGCAACATTATTTTTTATAAGCGGTAACATAAAAAGTCAAGACTGCTGCGACATAGAAAATTCTCGTCTCGATAGGAAAATATCGTAGAGGCAAACAAGTCAACTAAGACAGGTTTTATATGTCATGGCAAAGTTTCATCATCAAGCCAACTCAAGGAAATCATGTCGCAATTACAATGTCAAATTCACAACCAAGGGCAACACACCCCTTATCGAGACAAAGATAAACTGTGAGCTTACGCACAAAACACATGAAGGAGGTAAATTCTCGTCGCACAAGATGTTGGTAAGAGCAAAACAAGAAGAATGGAAACAAAGAAACTTCTTTGCTACGACATAATCAAGAGTTGCAGTAAACCTATGTCACGGCTAAAGAAGTTTTCTCTGGCCGTGACAATAAAGCCATGAATGATAAAATCACACGCATTAAGAGAAAGCAGGTCGCCGTGATTTAAATCAAGAAGACTTGAGAATGGACAAGGCAATTGTGTCGCAATATATAATTCTATGTCGCGAAAAAAATATTAACAATTTACAATTTCTTTTCTTGTCTTCTTTTTTCTTTTCCTACACTTTCTTGGCAACCAAACAACTCAATTTAGACAACACACAAAATCACAAATCCAAAAAGCAAGGAGAAATTTGCACTCAACAAATGAGATTTCTTATTAGCCTCTCGTAGAATCCCAAAGTCATCCCAAAACCCGTCAAGCCTGAGGTCCTAGTTCCGTTTCTTATCCCAGCTGTGCGCAAGAAACATCGTTGTTTGAATTTTCTTCTCTCGCTCTAGCACCCTAAATCAAGTAGCTGCTTTGATACCCATTTTTTTCGCTTCGCTATTTATGTCGTAGGTGTCACTATCTCCAATCGCAATTGCCATCGTCCGCTAAAGCCAGCAAATGATGTGTTGGTTCGATTACCGCCGCACTTTCGCATCTTTGTGCGACATCGGAGTGAGCAATTCTCCCAACTCAAAGTTGTCGCACTTCTGATTCGAAGACATCGAAAGGAGCAATCTCCCCAAACAAAGGAATGGATCGGCTGGGTACAACTGCAATGGCGGGCGGAGTGGTGAAGAGGAGTGAGGGAGACAACGCCTAAAGATAACGCCTCCGCAGCCGGTTCCACCTAGCTGAATTATGCAACGACCATCAACCGCACGATGATGCGACAATGGTGCTGTGAGGAGGAGAGAAGGCCGCTTAGTGGAGAAGAGATAGGATGGGGATAAAACTAATTTTTTTAAATAATAAAAATTTCTTGTGGGACCAATTATATGATGACATATGGCTGGTGACGATGGGATCAAATTGTTTATGCCACATAGGATATGTTACAACATTCAGAGTAATTCATTTCCTCACGGTTTCTAACCTTCTTAGTCCCTTCCTTCCATATATTTAACCTAAATAATTTTAAACCAACTTGAAGCTAGGACTTCTATCGACACTTTATTTGATTTATATAATAAACTTTTAAAAAAATATATATTATAAATAGAGTTATATTATGTTTTTTTTAAAAAAATAACATAGAAATAGGAGGAAGGCTCATCAACAGGTCTAAGGGCTGGAAGCAAACCATACCTTAAAATGAAGCCTATGACGAACTCTTCTAAACAAAAAGTTCTAATTCAAGCCTGGTCCTCTCAGCTTGTGTGTAGGCCTTTTTGTGGACCCTTAGGTTCGACTCTCATATTAAAAACATTTTGCCAAGGAGTACAAATCTATCCACACCTGCAAACAATAACTTATTTGATAACAAATACACATAACACGTACTCAAGATATTACCGTTCAATTCTTTCCACACAACATAATCGCTTCCACAAGTAGTAATTTCTCAAAGCTCAGAGGCACGAGGTGTCCAGCCTCACAAATCTTGGTCCGATCTTAGCAATGATTTTGTCATCAATAGCGCTGGTTACAAAGATCCGGTCCTCATGCCGCACGCGACCGCAGCTGCCGTTCGATCCCATTCTTCGATCCCTGATCATTGCCGCCTTAGAAATCTCCTCCTTCAAACCCCGCCAAAGAAGTGGTCATTAGATCCGCCACAAGCAAGTAGATGAAATCAGCCATTTAACCTCAATTTTAAATTGGGGTAATTAGTTTCAACTTTATTCATTGATGTGAAACATGATCTTACATCCGAAATTGGAGTAGAGAAAGTTCCTAAAACTATATAGTAATGGATTCTCCTAACTTAGTAAACATTTTAAAGCCGTGATGACCCCTGGATTCCAAGGACAATATCTTTATATGGTCGATTCGTGGTTAATACAAACATATTAAAAGTCAACTCCCTGATCCCTATGGTGAAAGTCCGCTCTTATTTGGCTCAGAGGAGGTGTTTGTTCGTTTAGCCCCTCCAATCCCATTGCATGGTGGTGCCAAGCCCATTCTATATCTGGACATGTGATAAAGTTCTTGACACTACACTCCTTCTTAACCCAGTAAATACATTTTAAAGCCATGAGGATCCCCTAACCTCGAAGCACAATATTTATATGATTTGACCAAGTATTTACATGATTTAATGGGCGTCGAATCTACTAATTTTATGAAAATCAGTGATTGTTATAGGTCGCCGGTCATGACTGAGGAGTAAAAGATCGTGGAAACCACCCAATCATTTCCACTCAAGATCTCTTCGAACTAATTTCTAGGAAAAGAAAAATGAAAAGAAGGTATATATAGAAATTACTATGGATGGAATGCTGCATGAGTGAGGATATAAACATACTTCCCAGATGACTTGTCCGGACGGAAATGCCAAGTATTTTGTGGGAACTGCAACATGATTATCAACGAAGTCGCCATTTTCCCAAGATTAATCCAATCATACCCGAGGCCTCCATCGGGAGTCCTTTTAATCGCCAATTCTTCCAATTAATGCAAATTTTGAAGTATCCTCTTTCGCTGTAAAATCAAACGCAAATGTACAACTCCACATTTTCACCCATTCCAGAAGTTTCCCGCCGATGACCATCTTCGTCATAATTCTACTTACCGTCATTACCCCATAAGAAAGAGGATTCCAAAATTTCCTGAACCTGAAATTCGGCTCTAAAGCCTCCTATGGTTAGCTTGGTGATATCTCGTATGGTCCTTAGCAAAATCGACCGTCATCTGAATGAAGCCTGCTTCGGGCCTTTTATCCAATTCATCCAACTGACAAATTTCTCCTTGGACCCGCAGGTTAGATGATCAATGTCCGAGCCCACTGAAGTTCAGCTCCAAAGATTCTTACAAATTCCCATGGGATAAAATGTATCATATAAGGTATAATTGATCACAATAAATATCCTTAATATATATATGTGATCCAAGAACAAATTAATGTATAATTTTTCATAATCAAAGATGTTGTAGCTAACCCTAATCGATCTGAAACATACTCGATCACAAGACATTTAAATAATTTTCAATGATATTCATAAGTAATAAAAAAATATGAATAATATCCAAATTATGCACATCAACAATATAGCTCAAATAAAATATTCAAATTAAATCCTTAAGAGCCTTTTTTCAAGATCAATTAAGTGCATAAATTAAAATGATATAGGTTCACATAAATTGAACTTTAATATCCAAAATCATTAAAATTGAGATATTAATTTTAAAATCATTTATCATAAATATAATAAAATATATACAAAATAATAATTTAATTAAAATGAAAATTAATATCCAATAAGTTCCTTGGAGCACATACACATTATAAGGATATACTAAATTATTGTTTGGGACTAAACATCAATCGGGCATGTGGCCCAATGAAGCTGTTGGCTTTATTGGCCAACAAACTTAAGTCCATGTTTTTTTTTTTTTTGATGAAAGAAGATTATCAGAAACAAAAAACTTACAAAGAAAATTGGAAAAACCACAATAACTTAAAATCCCATATTTGCAACATTCCTTAGGTCCCCGTTCAATTCTCCTTAAGGCAAATTTTTTCTTATATATTTTACTATTCTGGGTCCATAATAAGGTTATACTTGTTCTGTAATAGTTTATGGCCAAACATCGCATTATCCGTGATAAGGATTTCCTATCCATGCAACCAAAAGGAGGTCTTCTCCAACCTCCAGACGAGTGGGATCCGACCCGCTTAAGACCCTAATTAAAACCCACATTTTTTCCCGTCAATAAAATGTGATTTGTATACCAAAATTCATGAAATTCATTTCCTAGCAATTCCTCATAGTATTTTCATTCAAAAACATCACAAGGCAAAGGCAAAAATTATCCGCTTGATACCAAATTGCAAGAGAAAAGCACAATCTATTCATGCTTTTGATTCCAAATAAGCATTCAAAACGTAGCAAATAGATAAAGATTCTTACCACCAGCCATTGCTTCTTCTTCAATTGAATCTGATAATCGAAATTGGGTTGCTCTTCCAAGATCTCCTTTCTCACATCTACGATGGTGTATTCTAGTGAGAACAAACTTAGGGACCAACACAATGCTCGCTCAATATTTATAAACCTCTGCCCATCACAGAGGCAATTGAGAATGACTATGGGTAATCTTAGCTTCGACGTAGCCAAAACATTTCTTCACATATGACCATCGACATGTTCAAGGTGTGGCCGTATATAGACCACACTTTGTTGAAGACGGCGACAACAAAATGCACCATTAACATGTTTTAAAGTATGGTCGCATATGGACTACACCTCTTTGGTGAAGGCGGCGGCAAAGAAACGCCACATTCTTTACCTAGTAAATCACTCATCTACACCTCTTATATAATTTTATTTCTTAATAAAGTGGTTATTCCACACATCTGAGTTTTAATTGCTTTTCTCGTGATTTCATCGCCGCTCCCGCTTTGGCGTGTGGCTTTGTAGTCGCCTTGTTACTTAATTCCTTTGATACATCATTTATTTGTGGATGATTCAAACAGGCAAAGCACATTCAATCATAAAAAATCAGATCATGGTCGTCAATATGTTGCATAATTGTGCTCCAGGTGTTCAGTCATCGTATGGTGAATAACGTTCAGGTTTCGGTCAGCTCCGTGGTTTGCAGCCAGGCCAGAACTTTTATCCAGAGTGTTTCGTCTCCTTTATGCAGTGGTTTTTAGCTTAATCGGATTTTTGTGATGTATTAAGCACTCTCAATTAATAAAATTGTTTTCTTTTTCAAAAAAAAAAAAAGTTTAGGTTTAGTTGAGTTCCAATCGATTGTTTCTTAATTTGGATCGGGGTTGGGTTAGCAATCAATTTGACTAACCTTCCCAAATCGCATATATAGTTTCAATTAATAAAATTATTTTCTTTTCAAAAAAAGGTTTAGGTTTAGTTGAGTTCCAATCGATTGTTTCTTAATTTGGATCGGGGTTGGGTTAGCAATCAATTTGACTAACCTGCCCAAATCGCATATATATATATATGTGCATTTTTTTTTACTTAATGTTGAATAAAACTTTTATTTAGCTTAATGTTGAGTAAGGCTTAATTGTTTTAAATAATAAATCGTTGTTTTTTTAATATTTAATTTCTATTAAGTGCTAAGCTATTGTTTTTTATATGCTTAAAATCAACATCTTAAATATATTAAAAAAAATTTAAGTGAGTATTTGTCTGTGTAATGATGATATCTTTGATTTTTTTTTAAGAATAGAAATATTTGGTTAAAATACCTTAAATAACTCGTGGTCTTGTAAAACTAATCATTTCCATATTTTTTCTTAAAGATTGACCTACATAATTGAAAAACCTTTGTCATTTCATGTATTTACATATATCTTGAAAATAAATTACTATTTTTATAAGAAAACAATAAGGATATTTTTATCAAATAAGGAAAAAATTACTAAAGGATTAGATTTTGATAACGAATTTTCTAAAGGTCTTTTTCCTCCAATCACCTTTTTACTATTATGATAAAATAAAATAAAAAATTGTATATTAACATATTTACAAAAATTAAAATGATAAATAATTTATTATTATCATTATTACAAAAATAATTATTTTATTTATCTATTTATTTATTTTATATAAATAAAATAGAATATATATATATATATATAATGATTTAAAAGTTGCAATATTTGTGATTTTTAAAATATTTTTGAAATATTCTATATAGATTTCAAAAGATTTTAAAATATTTTATATAGATTTTAAATATGTCTTTTCTGAATAAAAATCAAATATTTTAGCTTTTTCTATTCAAAAAAATTTTAAAAAAATTCAGAAATATGTTATACAAAAATAAAAAGTAACTAAATAATCTATGCTAAAAAGACAAACGCGCTCTAAATATGTTTTAATATTATGACGATCTATTAGGTTCAAATAGATATTATCTTTTCATCAGTGGAATGGAGGGTACAAATGTTAAACGCTTTTTATTGAATTATGAGCAGAGCCAGAAAATCAAGTGGTAAGATAGCTTTGTTTTGAACCAAAGATCAAGGATTCAAACCCAGTAGAAACAATTTTTTTTCTAAAATTCCAGGGAGGCAAATGACCCTACCTAGGCACTATTTGGCTCTCCGCCACTTATGACTTATGACTTATGAGGGCCTAATGAAGTCATATTACAAATGTTATTTAATGACTTTTTTTTTTTTTTTGTGTGTAATATTATAACTCATGAGAGCCTTACTCAAAAGTACAAATGAACAATATTTATACTGATAATGGAATGGAATTTCACACATTCAACTGCTGCCAAACAATGACTTATTGGATTATGAAATACAGTATATTTTCAATATGGAATACGGACAAATATATTACTGTTTCTCCCACACAGCATAATTGTTTCCAGAAGTAGCAATTTTGAAGGTTGTAGGCACGACGTTTCCAACATCATACCTTGTTCCAATCTTAGCAATGATTTTGTCATCGATAGCGGCTACATAAAGATCTGGGTCAGATGCCAGAATACGCACTGTGCTGTTGGCTGCTTTGATCCCATTCCTTATCCTGATCATTGTCAGATTAGAAATCTCTCCTCCCTTCAGACCCAGTCAAAGAAATGGTCATAGAACTGTCAAGCAAGAAAGTAAGCAGATATGAAATTAGTTCACCAGAAACTCAATTCTGAATTGGTAATTTGATCAAACAGGTAATGAATCTAATAATTATCTGGGAAAAGAAAAAATAGTGAAAAGAAGGTATATATGAGAAATTACTATGGATGGAATGCTGCGGATGGGTGAGGATATAAACATATCCCTGCATGACTTTGTCCGATGGGAATGGCCAACGCTTGTGTAGAACCTGTGTCATGATTATCAACGAAAGTCACAGCATTTTCCGGCAATAATCCAATCATTCCCGGAGGCCCTCCATTGGAGTCCTTTAATCTCCACAATTCCCCTTCCACTAATGCAGCTTGAAGTATCCCTTCGCTGTAATCAAACGAGTCGCTGAACTCTCCAACAACAGCTTTCACCCATTCCATAAGCTCCCGCCGATGACCATCTTCGTCGCACCGCTTACCGCTCACTTCCATAAGAAAGAGGATTCCAAATTTCTACTGCAAAATCTGCCTAGTGTTTCCCATGTACAGCTTGGTGATATCTGGTGATCAGTATCCTCTAGCAAAATCGACCGCCATCCATCAAAGCCTATTTCAGTCTTTAACCACCCATCCAATCTGATAGCCTGACCCGTGTGTGTTTAGATGATCAATGTCTGGAGCGCCTATTGAAGTCTGCTCCAGTATCGGGATTTCCTGTGCCTCCGGAATTAGTAGTTGTGTCTCTCCGGACTTAGTAATGTCATCGATGCAGATGCAAGAGGATCCCAAATAAGGCGATCATCTGGGGTTCTCCCTCAAAGATGTTCCATCTTCCATTCCGAATCTTGCCTCTCAGCAGTCCTGTGGTTTATAACTATATCTGCAACACATTGGATGCCATTGCTGTGAAATTTTATCAATGTTTTTAGCTCATCTTGGGTACCATACTGGGATGCGTCCAGATCATATAGCCTTCCTGGTAAATACCTTCAACAGAAAATAAATCACAACAACATAAGAGCACAAAAATTATTTTAAAAGCCTGTTCATGTAATCACCCCCCCACCCTTACCCCGTCGCCTATTCTTAATGTTAGAATATGTCCAAATTCCTATTTTGTATTAATTAATTTGTGACGAATATTGTATAGCAATCTCTAGTTGTTATATTATTATAATATTATATTTCTTTAAAGAATAAGGACAATTGTTAGGAATATCTCAATAAATATTATGGGTTATGAGGAGAAAAAGTTATGAGAGAGAGATTGGCTTGTAAATGCTATATTCTGTGTGCCAGGATGTAAGGGTTTTAGGGATTGAGAGTTTTATGAGATATTTCTGTGGATATGAGTATTCTAGGGTTTTTTGATTTTGTGATTTTTCCTAGTTGTTGCAACGCTTTGATACTTTAATCTTGTACTTTATGTTTTTAAGAATAGCGGAAAATTCTTTCTCATCCGTGGATGTAGGCATGATTGGTCGAACCATATTAAAACCCTCGTATGCATTTACGTTAATTTCTTTATCTTTGTGTTCTTGAATTCATATTCTCAGGCATCAAAGCTTTTACGATTCATAATAAATGATATCAGAGCTCCAAGTTTAAGATCTCTAGAAGAACAAAAGCTTACGAAGCACACAAGATGAAGATAAAAAGAATTTTAGTTCAAGGTGGAGTCGGTTGCTCTCAAATTCCTTTTTGTATTAATTTCTTTTTATAAGAATGTTGTATAAGATAATTCCTAGTTGTTATATTATTATAATATTAGGTTTCTTTATACAATAAGGACAGTTGTTATGAATATCCCTATAAATATTCTGAGTCATAAGAGGAAAAAGTTACGAGAGAGAGATTGATTTGCAAAGGTTATTTTGTGTGTGCAAATATTTAAGGGTTTTAGGAATTGAGAGTTTTGTGAGGGATTTTATCGGTATTATGGACATCCTAGGGTTTTGTGATTTTGTGATTTTTCCTAGTCGTCTAAATACTTTAATACTCTAATCTTCTACTCTATGTTTTCAAGAATAGTGAAAGATTCTCTCTCATTCGTGGATGTAGGCATGATTAGTCGTATTAAAAGCAAAACCCTCGTACACATTTACATGGATTTCTTTTATCTGTTCTTGAATTCATATTCACATGCATCAAAGCTTCAGTGGATTCATAATACTAAATATGTCAAAAGAAAATTCAAAAGAAATCAAAATAGAAACTCATGTTGAAAACACCCAATAGATTCTAATCAATTTGTTCATATAGCTAACCTTCATTGCAAATAACTTCTCAACAACTCGAATAGTTAAACAACCAACTCTCCTCACCAAAAACAAATTTCGACTTCAAATAAACAAGTAGTAACAAATCTAAAGAGGTGGATCGAATCCTCGACCTCCTTCAATCCAGATTCTAATACTGTGTTAAACAACCAACTCATCTATAAGATTTTGGTCTAATATGAATATCATCCTTCTTAACAAGACCACCTTTTATTCAAAAAAAACAAAAAACAAGAACAACCTAAGCCAGTACTGTTATACAAATGCTAAGTTAACCTATAGCCAACTCAGAATCGGGGGAACAAGAATTTGAGATTGAGTAAACATACAAGAATGGCTTGAATATATAACTAATACAAGCCTAACAAAACAGCAACTCAATGATGTTAAGCATTGGTGTTTGTTTACCTTCAGATGAAGCAGAATGAGAGGGTGGAGGAAGCCAAACATGAGTGATTCCAAAGCAGCTATTTCAGGAATGGATTTGATGAGGAATGTACTACCCTCCTTTTCTTGATGGATTCCCAATTAAACCCTTACATTCAAACTCCCACCAAGATTATGATTTCATACACACAAAGAAACACATAAGGAGGGAGAAAGAGAGATTATACATGTAATAATTTAAACAATATCGTGAAGTCAATATTGTTTGGAGGATGATGGTGAAAAGTAAGGAGACATGAGAGGGAAGCATTAATATAACAAGATTATGTTTGGATTTCTTATTAAAGAAAAAATACTATGCTAGAGGAAATGGGACGAACGTGGGGAAATCTCGACCGAACACAGCTCTGGGAATTGACTTTAACTGCGGTCCAAGTCTATCAATACCATTATGATTAACTTAATTGCAGGCTTCCACATGACACTCTTATAAAAAAATCCATTTTCAATTCCATACCCTTTCCATGTCTCATAGTTTTCAACTCCAACGTTAATCTTAATATTAATATTCGCCATAGCTTCAAGTTTTAAGTGAGGAAATGGGACGAACGTGGGAAATCTTGGATCGAAATATTAGGTTTGGGAATTGACTTTAATTTGTGTCCCAAGTCTATCACCATTATGATTAACTTCATTGCAGGCTTCACATGACAATTTTATAAAAATCCATTTTCAATTCCATACCCTTGCCATGTCTTGTAGTTTTCTAACTCCTAATGCTAACGAATACAATATGCCCGGGGCTTCAGCGATGAATATCCCGGGTCAACAACATATACACCCCATGTCTAGAAAAATGTCGGAACTTTAATTTCAGTCCCAGGCGTCCCTCCTCAAACCCTTGCCACCCCACGCAAACTCCAATTTATGATTTCAACGCTTCTGAGGGGACCTCAAACCTGACTATTAGGTTTTTTCTATATATATGGGCTTAGTTAAAAATAATATTTAAAATACGATGTTTAAAAAATATTTTCTCACTCTACAACAGTTTTTGCTGATTAGGAAAGAGATAGTTGAAAATCGTGTTTGAAGAAACGATTTTTTCAATCTTTCAATATCTTTTCAATATAGTCTTTTGAAAAGACAATTTCTTTTTAGTTCATTTCTTTCTTTAGTCCATTTAGAAATCGTATTTTGAAAAGATGATTTCTCACCTAGAAATCGCCTTTTCAAAAGACGACTCTTCACTGCCTTTCAAAAGACGATTTCTAATATTGCAACAACTTTTTTTTATATAATTTGATAATAAATTATTATATTATAATTTAATGATAAATTTATTATAAATATGTTGATGTTTTTTTTTTAAATAAATATGTCGATGTTAATATCAATTGAATTTATGTTTGTCAAGATTATTTTAAACTATTTGTTAAAAAAAGATCATTTTAAATTATCTTTTGAAAAAAAATTATTTTAAATTATAGTTATTATTATAAATATATTTTATATTTATCTTTATATTTTTAACATTCAATGATACATCATTTTATTATTACTAATTAAAGAATAAAAATATATATATAATATATATACAATGATATAATAATTTTAAATATAGATATTTCTTTCAAATATATATATATATATATATATATATATATATATATATATATATATATATTTATAAAATTAATATGTTTTCTTTATATAATTTATTATATAAAATAGTTATATCAATTATGATATAGCATTTATAAATAGTAATATTTGAAAAAAATTTACTATTTGATATTAAAAATAATATTATTTATCAATTGAAATATTAATATTTAAAATATGTGAATATTTTGATCAAGTATTTCTCATTATTATTTTTACTTAAGGATTAAGAAACAACTATTATCACTTATATCCATATTCATATAAAACTCATAACATTTCCTCTATACTTGGTTTAGTAGGATTTTTTATGGAAAGCAAGTGACTTGGTAAGAAATGAGCAACATGTTTCCAAATGGAGAATTAATCGAGTGTTTCACAACGCGTCATTGGGAAGATGAATTTTTATATACCATCATCTTGAAGATCAAATGGCTTAACTCCAAATATATCGTTAAGATTCAAAGAGTTTCATCTAGTTCACACAGCTCAGTCCGAGTTAAAACGAAGAGGACCCTCATTGTCGGAGAAGAAAACAAGTTGGTGAGCTGCACTCCACCGTCAGCACTGTGGTGACAAGGGGTGTTATGACTCTGTCTCAAATAGTGGATTTTGCTTAACAACTTATTTTCTTTCCAAATTGTCGAGGTTATAAATTCTTCATTTTAACTCGGACGGAGTGTGTGAGGTTTTGTTGAAAACTCTTTTGATCAGAGAATGTAACCATGTGTATAGTCAATGATGAGTATATAAAACTACTCATTACATACCTATGTTTTACTTAGTTTTTAGTAATGTTTTTATGTTAAATAAGTTTCCTAATGCTCTAAATGTTCATATTTATGATTAGGTCATCCATTTGATGGAATTGTGCGACTGGGATAAGACAGAATCGAAAAGTGGAAAATCAAGAAAAATAACACAAAGATATATGACCTTCAATTTTTCTGCATTAATGAGATCAAATGGCTCTAAAATAAGAATTACATTCTAGGACTTCACAAGCTTTCCAACAAGACCAAGATCACCAATTTGGAACTGACAAGGGAGGTTACATATTCAAGAAGTCGAACAAACAAGGAAGCAAATCGCAGAGCGAAGAACAACAAAAACCACGCTCTTGGTGTGTTTGGACTTCACTTCAAGATCTTTTCGAAAAAGTCCAAGAACGCGCACTGAGTTCAAGTGAGAGAGTTATGGTCGCGGCAAATGAATGAAGAGATGGAGCATCACAGGGGGCCACACACTTGTGTGGACCCTATGCACCTGCGTGCCCCGGCGGAGCGGTGCATTCGGGGTGCTTTACCACAAACACGATGGGCCAAGCCACGCACCTACGTGGAACCTCCATGCACTTGCACGATGGAGAAAGTGAGCCCTAATTTGATCCATTTCAAGGCCCATCCGAGGGGATTTCATTGGGGGATATAAATTGGACCTCGGGAGACATAAAACGAGGGGACCGAAGATAGAGAGATAGGCGTGGAGACACCTTAGGGCTCTTAGGATGAGAGCCTAAGGTTTGAAGACGGCTTGCAAGTCATTGCGAGACGACACCCCATCATTATCTTCAGTTTTCTCTCCCATTTTCTTGTTTTTCCTTGCTTTTCCTTTAGAATGTTTTAGATTGGTTTCTAAGGTTTTGATGCAACCTTCTCCAAACCATGGATTAATTCTTAGTTTTAATTTATTTACCCGCTCGTATATTATTCAATGTCTTATCTTCATTCTAATTCCATGATTGTACTTGATCAACATAGGCATGCTTAGGCTAGGGTTTTGAGATTGAGAGATAATAAACCGTAGGGACATGAATAAGATTCCGCATAACCAATCATAGAGTAGAGATGTTGTGGTTTTATACGTGGCATTAAGGCACCAATGCATCCAAGAGTTATAGGGTTTAAAGTAGAGATGCAATATGACCCACTCTTGGGATAGGGTGTCGATGCTCGAGAGAGATCAACATTTACACAAGATTAACTTTTCATCAATAAAGGCTCTGAAAACCATTAAATTATTTTTTACAAACATCATTTGTAAGACCCGAGAAAATTCCAATTTTTGGAAAAATGGCAAAATCATAATTTCGGTTAAAATTCAAAATTTTTCTAGATCTCGGATGACAAAACGGATTTCACCGTTGGAATTGTCTCACGAAATCTAGCTACCACGTCGAATTTCGTAGAATTCCAAGACAGTTGGAATTTGCACGTTTTTCGAGGCATCGAGTATCGGGTGCCGTAAAACGACATTTGATGTGACAAAAGTCACATATAACATGTACTCATGTTACACAAGTTGCATGAGTAGAGAAATGATGGAAACGACGGCCAAAGATAGCGCCAAGTGTCAAATAGCGAGTTATGGACATATATGTCATTTTGAAATTTTAAAATGAGGAAAAAGACTAAATAAAGCCAATAGTGTCATCCTCTACCTTCAAACTGAGACCAAAACGTGGGGGAAGAACCATGGCCGCTTAGTCTACTTAAAATTTTCAACTCTATCCAAAATTCAAAATATGAAAATTTTCAATGTATTCTAATCTTTAGTTTTCATTTTCCAAAAATACTGTTTCGTACTTGAATTTGATTGAAATAAAGAATAAGAAAATCCATGAAACCATTTTCTTTGAAATGAAGTTATAAAATGTTGAAAATAAAACCCTTTGTTTTCGATGACCAAAACAAGGAAACAACAAAATACAACTGATTCATATATAAAATGTTGAAAATAGTACCCATTTTCTTTGAGCCAAATTTTGTTTTTGTCTAATTCGTAACTAAACGTGTTTTCTTTGTTTTCGAAAGTTTGAATAGAGAAAATAGAAAATTTTCTACCTACTAAATGTACCTTAGGGTTTTGAGGGTTTTTGTGATTTCTAGAGAGAGAAAGCCGCCTTCTCTCTAGATTTCCGGTCAATCGAACAGTCGGATTTCTTCGGAACAAGAAGGAAAATTGTTCTACACAGTGAGGCCTACGAGTGGGTTCCGGTTTTGAGGAGTTTCGACAAACTCCGTGAGGTAGGGGTTTATCTCATGACACTCTTGATTTAAGTGTTTGTGATGTTTGAGTTGATTGAAGTGAGAAGCTTGGTTTGAAGTCGATTCCAAATCTTGGAACCGAAATGTGAAAGACACAGGACACTTTGGTCAGTCGTATCCAGTTTAGGGTTGATTTGAATTATTTGTATATAATTTATATAATAAATTGTGTTTGGTGAGTAAGTGGGAAATGGGCATGGAGGTCGGTTCCACCAAGAGCCCAGATGTTGGATGGGCTGCTACAGGCTGACCCACTTGCTGTTGGGATTTGTTAAAAATGATCAGGGTTTGTGCAAGGAAATGGACAACGTCCATGTGTTGGGTGCTTGAAATTGATGAAATGAATAAACGATTTGGCAACAAAATGGATAGGTTAATGCATGAACTTCTTGTATATGATGTCCTGATTATATGGAATATAATTGTGTATGGGCCCTGGAGATGAGATTGTGTTTAGCTTTCAAGTAGGCTAATTTGGGTGATAGTTGATATTGTTGAATTACATGTGGAATTGTAATTGTAAATTATGTAAATATATGCATGATGGTATATTTGCATGTGTTGTATATATTGTGTGAAATGGCATAATGCATCTCATATGTCATTAGGGTAACTAGAAATTAGGTGAGTACATGGCGTGAAGTGAAAGAAAAGCGAAAACATTTTTTTGAAGGAATTTCAGGTCGGACTGCAGAATGGGGTTGGGTGGCGGTCCACCGGATCATTTCGGATGAGGACCATGAGCGTTTCGGGTAGTCCCATATTTTTACGATAAGCCGATGAGTATAGTTTGAAAACAACAAAGAATTGTTTGAAAAAAGATGTTTTCAGCCGCAAGCATAGGCAGAGTGTGAAGTCGATGGGACTCGAGGCGTGGGTTGGTCATTTAGACATTCAAGTGGATCACAGATTGCTTGGTGTGTGTTTACTTTGGAGCGTATATGCACTTAGGTAGGAGTAACCCGTTTGGGGTGATTCTACTGCGGCGATAACTCACCCTGTCGAGGGATATTATTTTCAGGTACAAGGAGCGGTTGAGGAGACGGCTCATCCTAGAGGCCGTTTTAGAAGAAAGCCGAGTTGTGGCTTTGGTTTTGTTATGTACACATGTATTAGAACTCTCTAAGTTTGATATATGATGTATAAGGATAATTTTATTACCTCTTGATATATATGAGGTTAGATTTATTTGGATGAGTATTGGTATGTTGATGAGTATATTAGTATGGGCCCGAGTAGTTTACTCATGGACATGTCATATTGAAGCATTTGGGACGGGTTTGTATTTGGGTAGAGCTCTGGGTACAAGGGACTACGCAGATTTCGTGAGAGACCGAGGAGCCACCGGGCGCTCTGCAGAGTGTTTCGCGGGTTGTGGGTGATCACGGACACCGAGGATTTGGGTGCATCGTCGTGTAAAACTGAAGAATTCTAATTTTTTGAAAGAGTAAAATAATGTATTCGGTAAAAATCGAATTTTTACAGTCTCGGATGAAACGGACTTCCGTTGATCGTCTCGCGAAATCTATTTACCACGTCGAATTGAGACGGTCGAAATTTCATTTTGAGGCATTGAGAGCGATCTGGGACACTTGGCAGTCTTTGGTGGCTCAAAGTGTGCCACATGTCAAAATTGAGCAGTAAATGAAGGCCAAATTGGGGCCCATGTGGACAAATGGCATCCTCTCATAAATTGGAAGGAAATCTCTATGGATAAGTGGATAAGGGGTAATCCTAGAGCAATTAGAATTGGACGTGGCGAGTGAGGGAGGCGTCTCCTTGACTCTCTTCTCCCATTTGGTTTGGGAGGAAAAAAGAGAGAAAGAGAGAAAGAAAGAGCTCTTGGGGAGGAAACTTACTTCTCTCTGATTGCTAACAAATCGATCCATCGATCATTAAGACAAGAGGCTAAGTTGATCACCGCTGAGAGCTACGCGTGGGTGCCAGTATTGTGGGTTCAGACTAGGTAGGGTCTTCCTCTACTTGTTTTTTTTGTAGTAAGTCATTTGGCGGATGGGATGTTAGGCACGAATGGTCGTGTATTCGGTTCAGATTGGTATTGGCGGTGGTAAAATCCCTAAAGTCGTCCATGGTCAGGGGCGTAGGTTGATTGCTAATGTGACTGTATTGTGTTGTTGTGTGTTCTATTTGTGTGATTCTTTGGGTAGTTCAAGATGAATTTGTGGGATTGTTTATTAGCCAGCGTGAGCTAATTTTGGTGTTATTATGAATGAATAACGTGTTGTTTGTATATGATTTTGATAATATATGCATGCTGAAATAATATTAACATGATTGATGTCATGTGCATTTCATATGCACTAGAGTGACTTCGACATTGGGGTATGAGTGCATGACACATGAAAAACATAGTTTGTCGAATGAATTTCATGCGGAAGATTTTCGAATAATTTATGGAGTTGTCCGACGGTTCATCTAGGAGAATGACCCATGGCTTGTTCGAGTTATCCGACAAATTCTCTACCTCGGGTTGTCGATAATTTATCGAGAAATAGGTATTATGTTTCGAGACAAAGACCTTTTGTTTTGAAAATAGTGTTTTCTCACACTTGGCTTAGGCATCGCTGAAGTCGGTGAGGAGCTCGAAGTGGAAGTAGGTGAGTGAGGTGTGTTCTCATCCACTGCAGACAGTAGGAATCATGGGCAGATGTGTGTGTTTTGCCATTGCATGAGCATAGGCGGGGAAGTAAACCAATGTAGGAAAATTCAACTATTTTGGGCATTGCTCACCTGTCATGGGATCCCCTTTACGGTGCGGGGTATTCGGGAGGCAGCTCACTAGTAAGCACGGAAGAAATCCAGACATGTGGCTTTGATTATATATTTATGTAAAACATAACATGAAATATTCTGATTGAAACATGTTTGTATAGAGTGTGAATTAACTCTTGGAAACTATTGTAATATAGATTTGGTTATATTTTGGTGAGTAATGGATGTATGGGCTCGGCGGTGGCCATTTTAGTCATGTTTGAGTCTACGGGTAGAGAGACACTCATTTTGTGGCATTGAGACACTTTCAATGGTACTTGTATTCGTGGGTTGTGATTGTCAACGGACCGGGACTGAAAAACCTGGTCGGATGTAAACTAAGTGAAATTTAAATCCTCGGATTTTCTTTTTATAATTTGTTTACTTTTAGTTTAATTAAATCTGAAACAATTTTAGTCATACGATTGAGTAAGACTAAATAGAATTGGTACTTAATAGGCTCATTCCTCGTGGGAACAATAATTCACTCACTACTTTATTACTTGTATACAATGTGTGTACTTGCGCACAGTAGGTGAATTTAATTCACACACGCACGTGGCCTATCCATTTGAACCATTTGATCTTAGGATAATACATAAAAATTCATCTTTTCAATGACGCGTTGTGAGACACCCGGTTGACTCTTCTTTTGGAAACATGTTGCTCATTTCTTGTCAAATCCTTGTTTTCACGTAAGAGTCCCTCTAATCAGTTTAGAGAAATGTTATGAGTTTTCACATGAATATGAATATAAACTACTCAAATAGCATGTGAAATAAATTCAAAATATAGATGAGTTTCACACTCATAAAAAAATTGTAAGATTTTTTAATTTATTGTTTGTTATGTGGAGCAAAATAATTGTATGTAAGTAGATATTTATGTATATTGTATGTATGAGAATATATTGTTGTTACTATATTTATGTATATTTAGGCTGAAACTCGGACGTCCCGATCCAGCACTTTGAGATAAAATTTACAAATTAATATTTTTAATATCAAATACTAAATATAAATATATAGTTATGTTATTGTTGCTATATTTATGTATATTTAGCTCGAAACTCAAGCGTCTGATCCAGTGCAGAAGATAAAATTTACAAATTAATATTATTTTAATGTCAAATACTAAATATAAATATATAGTTGCCAAAAATATATATATATATATATATATACTTTTTTAAAATATGATTATTTATAAATAATTTATCATAATAACTATACTTATCCTATATGATGAATTTATCAAATAAAATAAAATAATAAATTTTATAATGTAAAATCTTATCTATATAAGTTGAAAATTTTATTAAAAAATTGTTTATTAAATAATAGCAATTTATTCTTCCAATAAATTAATCATGTTTGTTAGTTTACATATGATTCTGATTTCATTTTAAATTGATTGATGTTAGAAATCTTATCTTTTAAAATTGATTTTTTATGCAAAATTCATTTATTAAATAATAAATTAATTTATTTAATAAAATTGATAATCGTTTGTTTATGTTTTTTAATAATTTCACCTAACAAATTGATAATAGTTGTTTCTTAATCCTTAAGTAGAAAAAATAAATGAGAAATAACAATCAAAATATTCATATTTTTTTATATCAATATCGCTTTTGATAAATAATATTATATTTAATATCAAATAGTAATATATTTTTTTAAATATTACTATTTATAAATAATATTTATTTTATAAAATAAATTATATAAGAAAACAAATTAATTTTGATATATATATATATATATATATATATATATATAATATTTTGAAATAATATATATTTAAAATTATTATATCATTGTATATATGCTATATGTTTTTATTCTTTAATTAGTAATAAAATGATGTATCATTAAAATATTAAAAATATAAGATAAAGATAAAAATATATTTATAATAATATATAATTTAAAATAGTTTTTTCAAATTGATAAACATAAATTCAATTGATATTAATATCAACATATTTATTTTTAAAAAAAAAAACTTCAACATATTTATGATAATTTTGTCAATAAATTATAATATAATAATTTATTATCAAATTATAAAATAAAAAAAAGTTGTTACAATATTAGAGATCAAAAGATGAGATGTGCGATTGGAAAAGTAAAATCTTTTGAAAAGAAGGGCGCCATGACATGAGAGTAAGAACTTGAAAAGGTACTTCATTTTCATTCGTATGTTGTGAATCAATTTCCACGAAATGTTAATCATAACACTTGGTGGATTGACTGGTTCAACAATCCATGTTCAAATACCTTGAGTGTGAAACCTCGAGCTTGATGGGCGATGAACGATACATCCATTCGGGGAGGAGGTCAAACTCACATGTGAAGCCATCGAAACTTATCGTTTGGAGCTTCTCCGAGAGGCTTTAATTTGTCGAAGACCTTCTATGTTTCAGTTTTTCTGAATTTAATTTATCTCGCCTTGTACTTTTGGAATCTCATAAACTGTTAGGATACTAGTTTTAAAATTTTTAATAAAATCGAGAAGTTATTGGATGGTACTCTGTGAGTGGTCTACAGTCGGTACATTTGCAAGATAAGAATTCTTATAACAAATTAAGTTTAACTAGTGGAATTAAAAAAAAAGCGTTATGAATGAAGAATCATCCTTATTATGTACTTGGGAGATTAAGACACATCTCCGTTGAAGAATTAAAGGTTTGTGAATGAAAATTTTCAGTGCCACAGAATTTCTTGACTTTGAACATGTTTGGATTGCATTAAGGAAACCAAACCCGGCAAGTAAAAAATGGAGTGCAACGAGGAACAGCTTTGTTAGAAATTATACATACAGAAACATTTGTTGTCACGATATGAGGATGGGTGTGATTTGAAACACTTCATCACCTTCAATGATGACTATACGTTATGTATCTCACATGTATTAGGATGAAGCGATTGGAAGCAGGTATTCAAGGTTGGTAGAAGCAATGCGAGAAGCGAATAATGATAGTAAGGTCGGATAGGTGGAGCGATGTTGACTTCGCTATTTGAGTATTCAAAGGTATTCAAGGTTGAAGGTATTTGGAGGTGATTGGCTACTCAACGTTGACTTAGCTAGCTGAGTGGACTCACAGAGAGTCCACATCGGGTTCACGTTTTTATGCTAATAGGGTGGAGCTTTGTCTTGGAGGAGCATGGAAGCGGGACTTTGACCCGTCCCAGGAGGTTGAGCTCGTTTCTTTGTTTAGAGCCATAACATGGTGTTTGGCTCGAGTTTTATAGCTAGTTTGGAGTCATTGATTCTATCAAAGGCCCACTGAGTTATGTTGTGACAGCTATTTATATTTTTCGGCTAAGAATGAAAAAGTGGGAGTCGAGTAAATAAACACATTGACGCAAAATTACTTAGCCATCACGAGCGTGTTAAAGAGCGAGAAAGTGTTCGTGAGCACATAATCTTGGTGTGATTGCAAATCCTTTTACTAAAAGGCATGTCGTGTCAATTTGAGAGAACATGTAACGAATGGGACTTGAGTCTATGTAGTAATCTGAAAGTTTTGTATGTACATATTAGGTTATTAATGAAATATTAGTTTGATGTTTCTCATATAGGTGTATACACATTTAGGTGTGATAGAGAAATACCATTATAAGTTTTAATCTAGAAGATAAACATAGGGTTTATTCATAAAGTTAAAAAAAGTTATTAAAAAGGACATATATTGTGATACATGGAATATAACACTCTCACTTTTAGGACTTGTCATGATTTATATATTTTATTCCCTATTAAGGTGATATTGAATTTATGGACCAAGTGGGAGAATGTTGGTTTCTCTTCCCCTCGGGTAAAGCGGTCATCGATCTTTTTAAATAGTGGCCATAAATTACAAATTAATTTTATACTTGATGCAATTAATAGGAGTAGGTAATGAGATTTAATCATAACAGTCATATAGGATGATGGTTTCCTATATTAAAAGTTTTTTCTTATTGGGTCCCTGGCTACCAGGTTTAGATATTGTTCAGTTGTTCCGACACCATTAGAAGAGTGAGATACCCAGGCACCAGAAGATCCCAATGAGTCTTTTGCTTGATGTCTCTTTTCGACAATGGGTGGAGGTAAGTCCTGACACCTTCGCTTTTTTTTTTTTGGCATCTAGTGAGATTCGCGAAGTCTTACAACATTATCACAATTATATTTTAGGGAGCTGTCAGAGATCGGGAACTCACGTTGTCTGATTAAGAAGTTTGATTTCTTAGCGCAACCTTAGTTCATAAAAACTTTAATTTCGTGACACGCTTGTAACTGTATGTTTTTATTTTATATATTAGAGTGAAAATCACAAAATCACAACAACTTATTTTCTAGAACCATGAAGGCTTATTCTTTCATTATTACAAGGATAGGTGCATGTTTTTTCTTAAAAAAAAAAAAAAAAATTTTTATGTCTAATATCATAACTCATAAGACCTACTAGACACAATTGGAACCCATTTGTGCTTTTTAAAGTGTTTCTAATCAAAAACACTTCTAGTATTTTAAAATAAAAAATAGTGCCTTGTAATATTTTAAAAGTACTTTTGAGATTTAAAAAAACATTTCAAGTGTTTTTTTTAGAAAGCTTGAAGGTGGCTTTAAAAAAACACTTTAAAGGTTTCAAGGTTTCTAAAATATCCTTACCATTTTTATACCTTTTTTTCTTTTGGCTCTCATCTTCCTCATAATTCTTGCATGAGATGAGACTCAATAGTGAAACTCTTTTAATTTAATATCTGCTTAACTTATTGTACTCCCATTTTTTCAAGCTACAATGCTTGGTTGGCAAATTAAAATTTATGTAAATTTTATAATACAATGATTGTATTAGTCCATTTTTTATAAATATTATTGAAATAATTTTCCCTCTGATCATAAATATAATTATTTTATCAACATATTTATATATATATATTGTGATAAAATTTATTTACAATAATATTTTCTTTTCATTAAATTGAATCATCCTTTTAGGTAATTTAATAATATTAAAAATTTTTGTACATACGTTTGTGTTATAATCAATTTTCTAGATTCTTTACCTAGCGTTTCGATAGGGTCTCCAATTGGCCAAGCCACCCTAGCTGCGATGAGGCTCATGATGGCTCGAATCGGGCTAATGGGCCCGTGATGGTCGATAGGCTGGAGTGCAGCTTTGCATTTTTTTTAAGGCCTGCTTGAACCAACCCCTGAAAGCCTTGCTAAGCGAGACTTGGTAGGTCCTCAAGGAACCCAGGGCTTGGAAAACTAGAACCGAGGCCGAAGCAGTAGGCCTAAGAATTAAAATTTATTTTTTACGGATAGTGCAGGAATAATCCATAGTTTGCTTAGGTCTTCTTTAATTAGTCACCTGACACAACATTTGAGTGAGACAATCTCGTGTTTGAGACGTCCATATCACATTGGCTAGATCCTTAAAGATAAGTCGATTAAGCAGTGACAACAACTAGGCTCATACCTTTACCATTTACAACATCTCTAGCTCACTTCCTTGGAGCAACAACTATTTTGATGGCAACATCAACACAGGATTGGTGGGTTGAGTGGGCTTGAATATCTTATTTGTGTTGAGAGTACATGCCACCTCACTCTGCGATGCAGAAGATGTGTACCTTTGATTTTCTCTTGCTTTGCCTTTGCGGAAGCTGTTTCTGTCGATGATCTCGATTTATTGGAGGCTTGCACGTGGAAGCAGAAGGAGATGGGTACTTATTTAACCCCCAGGAAAAGGATTCTATGGTTTGTAATACGGATGTCTTCCAACATTACGGATGGAGGTTTGAAAGCGAAGGACATTATGCTATCTTAGGGTTGTTATTTAGCAATGCGGAGTACGGTTGATTTCCTCGATCTCACTAGCAATTTATTTAAGGGGCCATTGTCATCAAATATTTCCGGCCTCTCCATGCTTGATGAAAGCTTGAAATTTTGCTGCCTTCTCCCATTATGGTGATCTGAGCCAAACTCCATGACTCCATCCACTTTCCCGGTTTCGGTGGACGAGAAGCGACATGATCCATAAGAATTCTTCTTAATGATCCCGAATGGTCGATCAGTGCAGTTTTCATTTCTGTATCGGAAAATATTAGCAATTTACAATTTCTTTTAAATTGTCTTCTTTTCTTTTCACACACTTTCATGACAGAACTAATTTAGACAACACACAAATTCACAAATCAGCGAGAGAAATGCGCGGAGCGATGGCCAAGGATTTCTCGAGGCGGCTCTCTCGGAGTCGAAGTCATCCCTGAGCTTAGCTCGATTAAATGAAAGGTCCTAGTTAGTTATCCATGGCGTGTGCGCGAGAAACATCGATGTTTGAATTTTCTTCTGGCTCTAGCACCCCAAAGCTGCGGCGTTTTGATGCCCTTTTTCATTTTTGCCATTTTATGCGAGAGGTGTCATTATCTCGATCATGATCGCCATGACTCCGTCAAAAGCCCGTGAATGATGTGTTGGTGCAGGATTACCATAGCACTTTCAGATCTTGTACATCGAAAGGAGCGATCTTCCCCTGACCAAAGTTGTCGCCTTTGTCGGATCTTGTACATATCGAAAGACGATCTCCTGACGAAGAAAGGAATAGTGAGGCTTTGGCCTGACACCTGCGGCAATGGTGGTGGAGGAGGAAGAAGAGGAGGGGAGGAGAATAACGCCTCTGGCCTGACGCCTCCTGCGACGGGTTCCACCTAGGCTGAATTATCTGACGACCCATCGAATCTGGCGGTACGTGATCGGCGTGATGGTGGTGGAGGAGGGAGGGAGGAAGGCGTCGCTAGTGGAGAAGGAGATAGGAATTAGGGGATAAACTAATTTTTTAAATAATAAAAAATTTTGGGGACCTTGATTATATGTGTGACACATGTGAGATGAGTGGGATCAAATTGTTTATGCCACATAGGATATGTTACAACATCATTAGTGTGAAATGCTCTCCACGAGTTTGAACCTTAGTCCCTTCCTTTATATTTAACCTAAACCAAGGCGAGTTAGGACTTATTGGCCTGCTATTTGGTTATATAATAAACTTAATAAAATATATATTATAAATAGAGTTACATTATGTTTTTTTTTAAAATAACATAGAAATAGGAGGAAGGCTCATCGTGGGCTGAGGGCTAGCAAAACTATACCTAAAATGAAGCCTATGACCTAATCCTTCTAAAAGCAGGCTCGGTTGGGCTTGGTCTCGAGCTTATGTAGAGCCTTTAGGACCCTAGGTTCGACTAAAACTATTTGTAAGGAGTGACAAATCATCCACACCTCTTATGATAACTTATTGATATGAATCTGCGCTATACAGAGACCAAGATATTCTTGTTTTCACAACATAATCGTTCCACAAGTAGCAATTAAAGTTTGCCCAGGCCTGAGGTGTCGACTTCATACCTTAGTCCCGATCTTAGCAATGGTTGTCATCAATAGCAGCTTCCCCCATAAGATCTGGAGTCTTTGATGCGGAATACGCCTTTGTCTTCCTTGCTCCTGATCAGATTCTTGATCTAATCATTGCGACAGAAATCTCACTCCCTTGAGCCAGTCAAAGAAATTGAGTCATAGATCACGCCCTGCAATAGTAGATTAAATCGGTTCTGAGAACTCCAGAATTTTGAATTGGGAGTAATTAGTTTTCCAACTTCTTATTCATTGATGTGAACATGATCTGTACATCAAGAAGTGGATAGGGAGAAAGTTCCTAAAACTGTAGTAATGGATTCCTCTTAACTTAGTAACATTTAAAGCGTGATGACCCTTTGGATTCGACCGGAAAATATACATATGGTTGGATGGGGTTAATACGAATGATATTAAAGTGTCTTTTTGATCCGGTGTGAGAAGAAAGTAAGTTCTATTTGGCTCGTAGGAGGTGTTTGTTCGTTTAGCCCTCCAATCCCATTGCATGGTGGTGTTTGTCACATTCTATATCGGACATGTGATAAAGTTCTGGACACTACACCTCTTAACCTAGTTAATACCTTTTAAAGCCATGAGGATCCCTTGAACCCCAGACGGACAATATTTATATGATTTATTAAGTATTTACACATATGATGTAATGGGCGTCGAGATCTTAATTTTATAATCGGAATTGATTGTTATGAAATTTCTTTGTCATGACTTGAGGAGTAAAAGATCGTGGGAAATGGACCACTGATCATTTCCCTCTAGAAGTCTTCAGAACTAATTCTAGGAAAATAAAAATGAAAAGAAGGTATATATGAGAAATTACTATGGATGGAATGCCGGGATGAGTGAGGATATAAACATATCCTGGCTTTGTCAGAGTGGGGAATGGCGATGTTTTGTGTAGGGCACGTATGTGATTTATCAGCGAGAGTCACGGCATTTTAGAGCATTAATCGATCTTTCTGCCCGTTCAGTAAGCTCCGTAGATGACCATCTTGAGTATTAATTAAAACTATTAGTCACTTCCATAAGAAAAGAGGATTCAAATTTCTAGCTTTATAGGTCGGCCTAGTGTTTCCCATGTACGACTTGGTGACTATCTTGGGAGTATCCTTTACTTAATCGATCGCCATCCATCGGAAACTATTTCGAGTCTTTATCAGATTCATCGATCACGTGTCTCCTTGGACGGAGTATTGTTTAGATGATCGATATGGAGCTCCATTGAAGTGCGCTCCCGGTGTGGGATAAATTCCATGGGATAAATGTATCATATAAGGTATAATTGATCATGATAAATATCACTTAATATATATGTGATCAAGAACAGAATGTGTATAATTTTCATAATCAAAGATTTTGTAGCCAACCTCTAATTGATCAAAAACACTCACGATCACAGACATTAAATAATTTTCAATGATATTCATAAGTAATAAAAATATGAATAATATCCAAATTATGCACATCAACAATATAGGCTCCAAATAAATATCCAAATTAAATCCATAAGAGCCTTTTCAAGATTGAATTAAGTGCGTAAATTGAAAATGATATGGCTCATAAATTGAATCAATATATCCAAAATCATTAAAAATTGAGATATTAATTTTAAAATCATTTATCATTAATAAAATATACAAAATAATAATTTAATTGCATGAAATTAATATCGATTGATACGATACATCTGATATATGTTATACTAAATTATTGTTGGGACTAAACATCGGAGATTGGGCATGTGGCTGATGGTAACTGTTAACTTCTTATTGGCGGGTTGAACCTTAAGTCCATGTTTTTTTTTGATGAAAGATTGCTTGAACAAAAAACTTACAAAGACAGTGGAAAAAAAACCCACGATAATCATGAAGCGATATTTGTAACATCTTTAGGTCCACGGTTCCAATTCTCCTTAAAGCGACTTTTTCTTATATTTACTATTCTTATCCGTAATAAGGTTATACTTATTAGAATAGGTTTATGGCCAAACATTGCATTATCCGGGATGGTTTCTCCATACACAGCAAAGGAGGTCTCCGACCTCGGGCCCAGTGGGGATCGGGCCTTGAGACCACTAATTAAAACCCACATTTTCCCCATCGATAAAATGTGATTTGTATCATAAAATTCATGAAAATTCATTTCCTGTAATTCCTCATAGTATTTCATTCAAAAACATCACAAGGCAAAGCGAAAAATTATCTTGCTTTGATACCAAATGTAAGAGAAAAGCCTGATCTATTCATGCTTTGATTCAATTAAGCATTCAAAACCTGTGAGAATAAATAGATAAAGATTCTTACCACCGGCCATTGCTTCTTCTTGATTGAATCGATGTCGAATTGGGTTGCTCTTCGAATCTCCTTTCTCACATCTACGATGGTGTGTTCTAGTGAAACGAGCTTAGGGACCCGACCACTGATGCTCGCTCAATATTTATAAACCTCGCCCGTCACGGAGGAATTGAGAATGACTATGGGTAATCTTAGCTTGATGTAGCGAAACATTTCTTCACATATGACATGACATGTTCCAAGGTGTGGCATTATATAGACCACACTTTGTTGAAACGGCGACAACAAAATGCACCATTGACATGTTTCTGTATGGTCGTATATGGACCACACTTTAGTGGCAAAATGTGACATTCTTTACAAATCACTTTCGTCTATACCTCTTTATATAATTTTATTTCTTAATAAAATTGGTTATTCCACACATCTGAGTTTTAATTCGTTTTTTTGTGATTTCATCGTCGTCTCGTTTTGGCGTGTGGCTTTGTGTAAATCTTATTCTGACCTTTGATACATCATTTATTTGTGGATGATTCAAAGCGAGGCAAGCGCATTCAATCATAAAAAATCAGATCATAATTAGTCGATATCAGTGCATAATTAGAGTCATAGGTATTCGATCACTATAGTATTGTATCAAATTTGTAGGTTTCATGAGATTCATTATATTATTAACTGGATTTTCATTCTATATGGTTTTAAGCGGGTGATTTTGGCATGATGTATTGCTAATTTCAATTAATAAAATTGTTTTCTTTTTGAAAAAAAAAATTGGTTTAAGTTGAGTTGAGTTCCAATCGATTGTTTCTTAATTTGGATCGGGGTTGGGTTAGCAATCAATTTGACTAACCTTCCCAAATCGCATATATAGTTTCAATTAATAAAATTATTTTCTTTTCAAAAAAAGGTTTAGGTTTAGTTGAGTTCCAATCGATTGTTTCTTAATTTGGACGGGAGTTGGGTTATGATGATTTGACTAACACCTTGGAAATCATATGCTATATATGTGCATTTTTTTACTTAATGTTGAATAAAACTTCATTTAGCTTAATGTTGAGTAAGGCTTAATTGTTTTAAATACTAAATCGTTGTTTTTAATATTTAATTTCTATATTAAGTGCTAGTACATTGTTTTTATATGCTTAAAATCTTAACATCTTAAATATATTAAAATATTTAAGTGAGTATTTAATACGTATTGTAATGATGATGTACTTTGATTTTTTTAAGAATATAAATATTTGGATTTAATCATCACCTTAAATAACTCAAAATTTGTAAACTAATCATTTTCCATATTTTTTTCTTAAAGAATGACCCATAATTGACAAAAAACCTTTGTCATTTCATGTATTTACATATATCTTTGAAAATAAATTACTATTTTTTATAAGAAAACAATAGGATATTGCATCAAATACAGGAAATAAAAAAAATAATAAGGATTAGGTAGTTTCAGGCATAATTTTCTAAAGTCTTTCCCCAATCACCTTTACTATTATATTCATTAAATAAAAAATTGTATATTAACATATTTACAAAAAATTAAAATGATAAATAATTTTATTATTATCATTATTACAAAAAATAATTATTTTATTTATCTATTCATTTATTTTATATAAATAATTGAATATATATATATATATATATATATATATATATATATATATATATATATATAATGATTTAAAAAAGGATAAAATGTTGTGTTTTAAAAATATTTTGAAATATTCTATATATAGATTTCAAAGATTTTAAAATATTTTATAGATTTTAAATATACTTTTTGAATAAAAAAATCAAATGTTTTAGCTTTTTCTATTCAAAAAATTTTAAAAAAATTAAATATGTTATACAAAAATAAAAGTAAATAAATAATAATCTATGCTAAAAAGACAATAGCGGCTAAATATCTTTTAATATTGTGTTATTAGTTAAATGAATATATCTTTTTCATCGATGGAGGGTACAAATGTTAAACGCTTTATTGAATTATGACAGAGCGAAATCAGTGGTAAGATAACTGTTTTGAACCAAGATCAAGTTGAAAACAGTGAAACGTTTTTTCTATGAGATTCAGAGCCAATGGCCCTACCTAGGCACTATTTGGCTCTCCGCCATATGACTTATGATGACTTGAGATACAATAGTCTGTAAATGTTAGATGCATGACTTTTTTTGTGATTTTGCCATCGATAAATACGGCCACATAAAGACTGGTCGATGTTAACACGACCGTGCCGCCGGCTTTGATCCCATTCCTATCCTGATCATTATTGATTAAAATTCATAATTTTGTCAACGTTTGACCAATCTGTTTGACTGGTTCGTCCGGCAAGACGTATGCAACACTGCTTTTGGTGATTTCGCGAAAAATTCCTCCCTGCTTTCTGATCATATCTCCTATCCGAACTTGAATTCAGCAACTATTTCTTTTTTTGGTCTTCTTATTTTTCAAGGAACATTATGTCTAAATTTCATAATTTTCCTCAACCGGCTCAACTGGTTGGCATCCGGTTCAACAGGTTTGTTGGGCCAGCTTGTGTGGAGCTCTGATTTTTGTGATTTGGAGCCCAAACCCTGATAGGGATCGTGCCCATATGCTCCGCATCGTCTTGGGCAGTATTTGGGTCCATTTTGGACTTTGGCTTGTTATATGCAGCCCACCATGAATCCATGTGGATACTTGGAGGTGAAGCAAGCTGAAAACTTAGGATAGTCAGCTTGCATGGAAAATGAGGAGGGGAGTTAATGGGGAAGCTGATTCCAATGTTGATTGGAGCTCTTTCCAGAGCTTGAAGGTGGAAAACACCAGGTAGGCTCAGAGGCTGAGGTGGGAATCAGTATAAAAAGAGAGAAAGATCAGAGTAGGAGGCACCTTTAGGCACTTTTCCGGGCTCGGATACACATTTGCTAATTTTTTTTCGGATGCTTAGCTTGGATTCTTTTCACAAGCTTTCAGGAAGAGGTAAGAAATAACCCTGGGGCTCAAATCTATTCTTGCTGGGATATTCTGGACCAAAATTTCAACCATTTGAACTGTTACGCTCATACGTGAGAGCTTGCTCACCGCTTGTCAAGTAATCCCGCTTTAGAAAACAGCTTGTTCAAGTTGGTTCTCACCATCCGAGCCGAGAATCATGCAACCGTTTGTTTTTTAGTTTCCTATTCTTTAAGGGATATTCTGACCAAATTTTTAGGTTTTTCTCAACCATTTGAAACCCGGTTTTCACGCCATACGTGAGAGCCGCTCATCAGCTTTTGTCAAGGCCCCATGAAAACAATGATTGTTTGACGCTTCACTCATCCGAGCTGAGAATCAATCACCGCTTGTTTTGTTGATTCCTAACTCCTTGAGGAAGGTTGACCAATTCTTTAATTCGTTCCTGCGCTCAACTGGTTAGGAAACCGGGATCATTTGGTTCATAGTCTCATTTTCTAGAATGTGCCAGCTAGGGCACTTTGCCTTGTTTGGATTGGTTCTCGCTCATCTGAGCTGAGAATCAATCACCATTTGTTTTTTTGGATTCCTGACTCTATGAGGAAGGTTCTAAAATTTTTTTAGATCTTTTCTCAATAGGCTGGACCGGTTGGGAAACCGAACAAACCGGTTCATTGGGTTCTATTTTCCGAAATAGCAGTTTGGGTACTTTGCTTTGTTTGTGCTCTGCCTCTATCATTGGAGCTGGAATTGCACCCGTTTATTTTTTGGATTCCCGACTCAGAGGAAGGTTCTGAAAGTTTTGAGATGTTTTGTCAACCAGATGGACCGGTTGGGAAACCGAACCAAACGGTTCATTGGGTTATGTTTGCCGAACAAATGCTTTGGGTACTTTCTTTGTTTATGCTCTGCTTCGGTCATTCGAGTCAAATCACCTCGCTTGTTTTTTTTGGATTTCGACTATGTAAGGAAGGTTTGGAAAATTTAAGAACTTCTCTCTAATCCCATACCTCGGTTCGAAAACCGGATTTGACGGTTCACTAGGTTCTTTTTTTAGAAATAGCAGTTAGAATACTTTGCATTGTTTGGGTTAAATCTCATTCATTCGGTGTCGAAATTGTACACCATTTGTTTTTTTTGGTTTTCTTACTCTGTAAGGAATGTTCTGACAAATTTTCAGAATTGCTCTCAACTGGATCGATCGCTGGGGAACCGGGTTCACCCGCTTGTCTGTTTGTGGGGTTGTCCTGGCTTCAGCTTAATTGGAAGCCCGTGACCATTTGTGGGTCCACCATCTACCCATCAGTGTAGGGCTACGTTTGAGGTCTGAAATGGGGTTTAGTTCTGCTAATGCGTTCCATTTGATTCGTAAGAATTAGGTCTATGGTCAAAGGTGGTTAGTTAAGCAATAGTGGTAGTCTAGTAATTTATCGAGACCCCATTCTTCGAGATGAATGTATTTTTGTTTATCTTGACAATTGTTGTAGCATCACGAGTGGCTGAGATGCAATGTATGGTTTCTTAGCTTGCTTGCTTTTGATAATTAATTTTATGAATAGTATGCTCGAAACGCATTTAATTAACCTTCCCTACAAATGGTTAGGACCATGTGTATGTGTTAATGTTGGGTAATGAATTCTACATGGATGTTTTGTGTTTGAGTGTCGCATGCTTTCTATGTTTGTTACAACCTTGATGTAGCGCGTGGGCTTAATCATAGGTACGCGCCATTTGCCCTTTGGTTGAGTGTTCTAAGCATGCTAGATACCAATTAGGCCGGGTGTGATCCAAGTTGTGTATGTTTAGCCTAGGAGACTATCCATCTTTTGACCTGCAGGCTCCTACATACCCAATTCACTAGTAGAGACCGAGTTCTGGGCCTAGAAGGGTGCTACCTCATACGAGGTACCTTCCCGATAGGTAATCTAATCCCCAGACCCAGGATCAAGTTTTCGCAGACCACTTTTTCCATATTGGAGTCATTGGGGTTTTTTTGTTCTTACTTGCTTTTCCTGTTCATAAATTAAAAATAGAAAGTAAGTGGCGACTCCAAAGCAAAACCGTTCCTCCTCGAGAACGGATTTTCCAAAACTCGAAAATCAACCCACATTTTTTTTCTTTTCATTTAAAAGCGAGTCGCGCCGCCTCGTGGATCTGCAAATTCACTCCATTTGTGTGAGACTGTCTAAGTTATAGTTAAGCGTTAGCCCTACTAAATAAATTTTCAAGAGGGACAACTAATCTAGTTCTGGTTGTTGTTTCTATCATACTTTACAACTCTTTATATCCACCTTAACAAGCTAGCAAACATTAGTGTAATTGAATGAGCTCTATCTCTTCCATCATTCTATTTGTTTTTAGCAGTTCCACAACTTCAAGACTGGCAGCCAGCATTTGGCCAGTTCCGAAAGTAGAAAGGTGTTGGATCAAGAGCATCCAAAACAAGAGTCCTCTTCCAAAATTGCTAAACAACATATATAGAGTATATATATATATATATATATATATATATATATATATATATATATAATTCTTGAGCATTCTATGACCTGATCTATAAATACTTTAAACCACCATTCTCCTTTCCCCATATGTTTCATCATCATTATATTATTTATTGAGTATATTTGCTTTTATCCATAAAAAATGATTTTGATATGTCTTGTTTTAATTTATTTATTTTTATCTTTCTTAATTTCCTTCTATTTGCTCTTTCTCATCTCTCTATATAATTCCTTGATTGATCCTATGACCCTCTGATCTATAGTCACTTAAATCAATCAGCCCCTCCTTCCCATAAGGTTTTCTACTACTCATTATATTATTTATTGAGTATATTTGCTTTTATTTATAATTTCTCTATATATATATATATATATATATATATATATATATATATATATATATATATAATTCCTTGTAGTGATCCTATGACCTTGGATCTATAAATACTCTTGTAAACCAATCCCGCCGCCCCCCTCCTTTCCTTATAAGTGTTTCTAATTACTCATATTATTTATTGAGTATATTTGCTTTTATCCATAAAAAAAATGATTTTGATATGTCTTGTTTTTATTTATTTATTTTTATCTTTCTTTAATTTCCTATTTGCTCTCTCTCTCTCTCTCTCTCTCTCTCTATCTCTATATCTCTACGGCTTTTTTATTTTTTATTTTATTTAGTTTATTGTAGTCTGATGGTGTTGATGATGATGTAGTAGTAGTAGGAGTAAGTATGATGGTTGGGTTAGACTAGTTTATTTTTTTCATAATCAAGCGATTGAATTTTTTAGTTCCTTTCAGTCTATAAATTTTCTTTTAATCTCTACATCTAATTTTTTGAAGTCCTACAATTTTAGGGATCTAATCACAAAGGTTATTCCTCAATGCTTCATAAAGGTTTAGAGGGTGCCATAATGGTGAAGATTTTCCCTAGGACATCGGTTGACAAGTTTCTTGCATTGATACTAGAATCTGTATGCATGGAGTCCAATGTTTTCTAGTGTTAAACATTCAAAACTGTTTATTTAGTACTTGACTTTCCTATAAGTAGAAATTTACCTTCTTGTGGAAAAATAAATGGATAATAGCCTCCATGGGGAAAATCTTACTTTGTTTTTTATATTTTAGATTACTCTTCCTTGAATCGAGCTTTTTTTTCCTCCTATTATTGTTTTGTTATTCACTTGCATGTTTTACCCATGTGGCCATACTTTCATATTGAATTTTCTACTTGCAAGCCTTCTTCTATTCTGGTTGTTTGTCTAATTTTTTTTTAAAATCTTATAGTTTGAATGATAAATTCATCTAGGAAATAGGTCCAACTATGTTATGCTTCATCTTATAATAATATTAATCAAGTCTTTGTAACACTTTCGAATATACCCTAGTTGTTTTCAACATGTTAGGTATTATGCTCTGCATAAATTAAAATTCGTAAATTAACCGCAAAATATAGAAACTTAGAAAACCCTAAGTTGTGCAAATTATATGACAAACCGTAATTTGTCCAAAGAGGGGACATCAAAGACATGGATTATATAATTAGAGTGCCAAGTAATAATACATTTGTAATGTAATTAAGGAAAGTTAATGGCTAGAATGCTAAATAACAAAAAATCTTAATTATAGTATATTTGGCATCAAAATGCATTTTCGGGTCTCCAAACAAGAAGCTTACTGGGAAGGAGGAGGAAAAAAGGAAGAGAAGAAGAGAAAGAAGAAGAGGAAGGAGGGGAGCAACCAAGGTAGCGGATGCTTGCCTTGGTATGGAACTTCAGATTTTTATATGAACTATGGTTTTGTATGATTCTCTACTTAATTGTATGGTTAGAGCTTGCTCCAAATCCTAGGGTTGTTAGATTACATCCTAACCAAAGTTTTCTTTGAAAGTAGGGGTGCTAAAATTTAAATGGCACAAGATTGGTATGAAATCCTCATTTTGAGGAGGGATTCATGGTACTGTGTTAGGGCTTACAACAAACCCTAAGTAATCCTTATAATTGGTTTATGTACGGTTATAACCCATAATATAGTTGTTTGGGAGGAACTTATGATAGGTTTTTGATATGGATGAAAGTGAATGAAAAATGGAGAAAATACACATTCTCGCATTGGGGAAGTACTGCACACTTTGAGCTTGTACCGGTAATACTCTTGTTCTTGTCGTTTGTTGGGCGGTACGGCACACTTTTTAGAGGTGTACCGGTACACCCTGCCTTGCTTCCTGCTTCACCTGCCGATTTTGGCCATAACTTGCTCATTTCTTATCCGATTTGAGTGATTCAAGTGGCTACGTAAAATAGACTTCAAGGGAGAACAAATTTAAACAATAGGCATTGCCAAATTCTGGATCCTATGGCCTAAAATTCACTCAAAGGGCCATGTGCAAGCCAAATTCTGTCTCCGGTACTTTTGAACATAGAGTGTCCGTTGAGCTGACGTAGACCTGAGTTTCGTGTCTTCGAATTGGTGATTCCGGTTGGAATAGAACCCTTAGCACCTTATATTTAAAAGAGTTCAAAGAGATAATTCCAAATATGAAGTTAAGACCCCGGAAAAAGGGAGTATCTCAAACTGTCCCTCGGGTAAAATCGGTAAAATGACTAGTTGTCATGAAAATGCCATAACTTCGCTCAGAGGATCCAGGGATTGATTGATTCCAATTCTTGGGTAAAGTAGATTCATAGAAGAATAAGAATCCATGAATAAGGTGTGATTACATAAGCATCATACCTTACCAGTATATGAAATACGATCTGTCATGAACACATAAGGGGCTAAGAATGCCCTATTATATGATAGTAAGTTACTGAACTCATATAATTATAGTGTGTCATCTGAGACCGCTATTAAATGACATAGCACCCCTTGCTCGATTAGTACTTTCCTGGTACTCCCGATTAGTGCTGATTTAATACTCTGTCCCCGATTAGTACTGCACTCCCGCAGTGCCCGCATTCCCGATTAGTACTTCGCACTCGCTAGTGCCCGACGACTCGACAGGTACTCGCGCATCCCGTTGCCACAAGACTCCCGTCTCTATTAAGTGTTACCACACTCCCGTCCCGCTATGATACGCACTTCCCGTCCGTTGCGCTACGGCACTCCTGCCCCGATTAGTGCTACGCACTCTGCTTCGCACCGCAACTCGCTTTAGCTATGGTACTCCGCATCGTATAGTATCTTCGGATACTTATTATTGAGTGTCTTACACTTTTATTAGCACTGGTCTAGGTATTCCCATAATTATATGATAATAACCTGAATAATGAATAAGAGGAAATGAAGGTGTATCGTTCTGATCTGTAATACCTACGGGTATTTCTGAATATGAGTAAGCTCAGAATTCCTACGAGACCCGAATAAATATAAGTCCTCGTAATACAGTATAAATTCAGAAAGTACCTACTCGATACTTCCGCATTAATGAACTTGTGTAGTACCTACGGGTACTTTTATATAAGAATAAGCATAAGTAATTGTATAAACCCATGAGATGAATGCATGTAATTTCTGATATCCGTTATTGTTATATGCTTATTATAACTGTGTACATGCATATTATATATGTTTCCCACTAAGCGTAAAGCTTAGCACGGGTTTAACTGTAGGTACGAGAAGACGTCCCAGAACTTCCGTATTCTTCAAAGGCCAACACACGAGTAGGGGTTCATCACTGTAGGTTCTGCACTCTGATCAGGAATTGTAAATGTATAGTTTTTGAATATGTAATGGGACTCGCATCAGATATGTGTGGACATCAGAACACCACTACGTTGGTAGTTTTATTTTGGACTTTTGTATATGATGTTGATATATTATGTTCTGATATACCAATGTCTAATAAGGTGTAAAGAGTCCCAAGATATGTCTAATCGGTCGGGCCGTAATCGGGTGACAAGTTTGTATCGAGCTTCAGGTTTAGGCGTTTCGAAAGAGTCTAAGATTTACGATGCACCTACATAGAATGTGTCAATTAATGCGATTAGTTTTGTTCTCGTTTATTGTCTAGATGGATCCACTCAGAAGCCGTAGATGAAACAAACAAAGCTGCCAATCCTCTTGGATCCATCTACTCCTGGTCCGTCCGAGTCAACGAGGAATGAAAATGCTTCAACTTAAGCATTGGTAAAAGTCTCAGATATGGCAAGGGTCTTAGATCGACTCACCGCCCCGAGCCCGAAGATGCAATACGAAAGCATGGAGTGGAAGAATTTTACATACAAGTATGAAGAATCCGATAAAGCCGAAGCTTGCTTGAAAACTTGAAAGGGTTTTAGATGAAATCAAATGTCTAAAGGACCAAAAGGTCACATGTGCGCTTTCATTGCCGCAAGGTGCAAATTTTTATGATTAAGTGAAGTTTGCTTGAAATCCATCAATCCTGCATCCAGCTACATGGGACTACTTTGTCATCGAGTTTAACACGGCATACTAACATGATTACAAGGAATCAAATGGAAGAAATTCTTGACTCTAAGACATGTGGGAAATGTGACAATGGCCGAATATGAGAAAGAATTCAGCCACAAGAATATGCACCGAATCATTTCTCACGGAAAATTCAGATGTGATGGGCTTGAGGAGGGCTTCACATGAGTTCATCGTACCTCACTGGGCTGTTACTACTATAATCCACAATTTTTATCAGTCAGGTGTGTGCTATAAAATTGAGAAATCTAAAATGAAGAGTCAAGAAAGAAAGAAGAGAAAAAGTTCTCACAGGGGTCTCTTCTGGGAAAAGACCTAGAGAGTCACAAGTTGATTCAAGACGAGGTCCAAATACAAGGGTAGGAGACAAGGACCCACCATTACACAGTTCGGTCGAGGCATCTAACCCACAAGAGGAAAAGCATGTATACCCACATTGCCAATTATCATAGTGGTATTTCAGGCATCTAGTAACCCGGGGTTGTTTCCGATGTGGGAGTACAGAGCATGTGATAGCCAACTGTCCGCGAGGATTGGGAAGTTCTAGAAATCCTCAAGGAAGTGGTAGAGGAGGGTCAAATGCACCTCCACGCACTCGTATGTGGGTAGAGGACCCAAGGCCTCGCAAGGTGTAGGTAATGCTCAAGAGATCTATGAATCGTCCGTTAATACGACCCACCGAGCTTATGCCACGAGCTCGAGAACCCGATTACTGTGATATTAGCGTACATTCATTCTCTTTGATATTGATTTATATGCTTTAATTGATCCGGGCTCTACACATTCATATATATGCATGGAACAAATGAATGACAAACTACCGGCAGTAGAGCTATTAGTTATGATCTGCTTGTTACAAGTCCTCTGGGGCATAGTGTTAGAGTCAACCGTGTGTATAAGAATTGTCCCTTAATGGTCCATGATAGGAATTCTCTTACAGATCTAATTGTTTTGCTCTTTTCATGAGTTTGATTTGATTCGGGAATGGATTGGTTATCTAAACACCGGCCATAGTTGATCAGATACAGGTCAATTCCTCGCGAAATGTCCTCGACTTTATCGAAGTAAGAATATAGGTATCCGATTCGACCAAGACTGGAAGTTGGTGTCGCTTATGAAAGCTCGACGTTTTCGAGAAAAGGTTGTAGTTTCCTTTTGCTTTGGATCTTGGACTCCAAAAAGAGAGCAAGTAAATTCTAGAAAATATTCCCTGATTAGGAGTTCCCCGATGTGTTTCGAAGAGCTACCGAGCAACCAATCTAATCCAGAAGTGGATCTCTATTGAAGTTGTACAGAAATCCACCTTATCGAGGACACCTTACCGCATGGCTCCAAATCTAACCGGGAAGAGTTGAAAACTCGCCACAGGAGCTATTGGATAAGGCTTCATCCACCTATGTTTCACCTCGGGGGTGCGCCTGCTTTTATTTGTTAAGAAGAAAGATGGCACTCTTCTGATGTGCATTGACCACCGGCAAATAAACAAAGTAATGCTTAAGAATAAAGTACCCGTTGCCAAGAATAGAAGATTTATTTGATCAATTGAGAGAGCAAGTGTCTTCAAGATAGACTTGCGATCGATATTATCAACTCCGGTAAAAGAGGTCATGTCCCTAAACAAATTTTCAATCTTTACATGGCCACTATGAGTTTTGGTCATGCCATTTGGGCTGACTAATGTCTAGCCTGCATTTATGGATCTTGATGAATAGGGTTTTCCGCCCTATTTGATCAATTTGTTGTGGTATTTATTGATGACATCCTCGGTGTATTCTAAAGATGCACGTGAACATGAACACCATTCGAGGATAGTGTTGCAAACTTTGAGAGAGAATCGCTTGTTTGCTGTTATAATGTGATTTTTTGGCTTAAGGAAGTGTCATCTTGAGGCCACATTGTATCTCAAGGTAATAGAGTGGACCCAGAAAATCAAGTACTAGACTTGAAACCTCCTCTGAATGTAACCGAGGCGTAGAAGTTTCGCTTAGCGTTATTATCTGAGACGTACAAGGCTTTTCGCTTATAGCCCTCACTGGCCAAGATTACCCTGAAGGAGTGAAATTTGACCGGGATGATAAGTGCCAATCCGCTTTGAAAAATTAGCAGCACCGGTTGGAAGCACCAAGTTGATTCAAATTTACTGTAGGGATTACATAGTATACAAGTGGATGCTTCGAGGATAGGTTTGGGATGCGATGATGCAAAGATGGAAAGTGGTGGCTTATGCTTCCAGGCAATTGAAGCCGCATGAGCAAAACTATCCCACACATGATTTGGAGTTAGCAGCTGTAGTGTTCGCTTTGAAAATTTGGCGACACTATTTATATGGAGAAAAATGTAGAATTTTCACTGATCATAAGAGTCTGAAATATTTGCTAACTCAAAAGATTTGAACTTGAGGCAACGCTGTGGTTGGAATTGCTGAAAGACTATGACCAGATAATTGATTACCACCTGAGAAAGCAAATGTAGTAGATGCCTTGAGTAGGAAAATGATTTCACTCGACTTCAAGATTATGATCGAGATTTGCTCCCGATGGAGCCTTGTTGGCTCAATTGAATGTGATACCGGATTTAAGACAAATGATAGTGAATGCTCAGAAAATGATACAGTTGCGCACTACTCACCGGTCGGGCACTAGAGACAAGACTCCATTTTGCCATAGATGGAAGTGGAGGTTCATTGCATAAGAACAGACATGTGGTACCTCGACGATATGGAATTGAAAAAGAAAATATTATGTGAAAGCCACAATACTATTTTCACCATGCATCCCGAAGTAATGTAATGCACCAAGATATGAAACAATCCCATCGGTGGCGAGGGATGAAAAGGACATTTCGAGTATGTGTCTGGTGTCTAACGGTCGCCAGTGAAGTTTAACAATTGGCACCATCCGGTTTATCAATCCTTCCAATTCTCAATGGAAGTGGGATATCATAACTATGGATTTCGTGATCCGGTTTTCCCCTCACCAAAAGAAACATGATGCAATATGGGTAATAG